>JAPWDM010000011.1:2056909-2496909 GCA_035578155.1 Brachynemurus nebulosus | reverse complement strand
ACACAATTTACGTAACTTATTTTCTAAGTTTGTGGAAGCAATAAGCGCCTTAATTGCAGGGTCTTCGCTCTTCATGAACTTTAGTCCATGTCCCAAAGTTATCGTGGATACAAGATTCTCTAACTTTGGGAAACCAAGTCTTCCGTCCCTTTTGCCGGCATAAATGAACCGATCACATGTACTAAGAGGGAGATGCAGGATTTCTTTTACCGCAACACGTAGGTCCCTATCGATCTCTCTTAACAGTGTTGCGGGAGCCACACCCAGGATAAGCGTGAACAAATAATGTGGGACTAGGTGTGTGGTGAGTAAATCGACCTTCTGGTGAGGTTTGAGAGCCAGTCGCTTAACCCTCGTAAGGCAGTTTCTGATATTCTCTTTTACCTCACCGATTTCTATACTTCTCCATGGAGATATACTGACCCCTAAATACGTTATTAGGGACTCCGGCCCTGTATACGGAATCCGCTCACCACTCAACAGCGACATGTCGGGATCCTGGATATACCATGCCTCTCTTGTCGGAACAATTTCGAACACTTTACATTTGCTCGGTTGAATTTCCATTTCTAGATAGTTAAAATATTGCTCTGTTTCCAACAAGAGTCTCCTAGCCTGTGGTGCACTGTCCGCCAAGAGTATCAAGTCATCTGCGAACGCTAGACAGGAGAGACTGCTGCCTTCAGCCAGGGTATAGCCCGACATTTGTTCCAGCGCAAGGAGAAGCGGTTCAGTGACAATATTATATAATAAGGGGGATAGTTGATCCCCTTGCTTTACTCCTCGCACAAGATTTATTGGGGCACTTTCGTTACCACAGTGTATAGTTGTGTGCACCCCTCTACACGATTCTTCCACGAGCCGCACCATATGCTCCTGGAGCCCCTTTCTACGTAGTGCAGGTCCGATTGACTGGTGGGGTATCCTGTCAAAGGCCTCTGAAATATCTAATTGCACTACGACCAAGCCTTTGTGACTGCTTTTTGCCTGACATATTACTTCACTGAGGAGGTGCACATTGTTAAAAATACCAGACTCGGGGACGAATCCTTTTTGTCTGGTAGTAAGTTTTACCACATTCGAGAGCTGCTTGTTTATGATTCCCCAATATGTGCGCGCGACAATGCCCGAGATGGTAATGGGCCTATAACTACTAACTTCGTTGGGGTCTTTTCCCTCTTTTAGCAGCAGTGTGGTTCTATTTTCCAGCCATTTTTTCGGAAAAACATGTGTAGCAGTCACAATATTAAACAACTTTATCAGGACTTTAACGGCAGCCGGCTTGTTAATATCTGATTTTGTTAGACCATCCATACCAGCTGCCGAGTCTCCCTTTATATAGGCAATGCGACCCCTCACTTCTTCTACTGTGATCGGGAGGAGGGAGTCGCTGAGAGCTATGCCTTCATCGTTTGATTGTCCCAGATAGATATTAGTTCTGGGATATGGCTCGCCCCAAATTTTATTATAATATTCTTTAACATTGACCGCAGAGAGGGAAACAGAACTGCAGTCAATGTGGGAGACATTTTCGCGGATACATTTGGCGAGCCGACCTGGATTTTTCTTGTAGAGATCTTGTGTTTTGGCATATATATAGCGTCTTTTTGTTCTGTTGCCCTTGCCTCTATTTCGAGGTCTTTTGTCGCGCGTCTTGCGACCGCCGGCGCCTAGCGCAATCATAATTTCATTATATGCCGAGTCCAGCTCGGTTTGCATATCTAACTTTGTGTCCCCACTGAGGACAAGGCTGCCTAGTCGGTCGAATAAGGTGCCAGCTTTATGGAAGGAATCTTCTTCATTTATCTCGATTGCTTGGGCCACTTCGATCAGACTCCTCACCCACATTCTGGAGTCATCGTCGATGATCGCATGCTCAGGTGGCCGTTCCTCTTCCTCTGTAACCACGATTGTCGGGACCTCGACTGGCAATCGTGGCCGGTCATCTATTTCCACCGCTTCTTCTTGCGGCAGGTCATCTTCCGGAAGTGGGGCATCAACTTCCGGGTTGTCAGCGCGGTTGCGCTTTACCGCCTGACTTCGCTCATAGGCCCGTTTATCCCGGACTTGCTTGGCGGTTCTGGTACCCAAAGCTTGTGAAATGCGTACTGCAATATTTTTGTCGTTTGGGTACTGTGTTTCAAGCTCATTCATAATACGCATCTCCTCATCAGTCCAAGACCCTGCTCTCAGTCTTCTTGTTACAGGGACTTGCAGAACCGCCTGAGCTGTATTACGGACTTCCGGGTGTCCATGACGTTGATGTTGTGTGAGTGACCTGGGTGTCAAAAAGGCTCTTTGACATTCTGGACATTCAAATGGCAGGTGAGCAACTTGCCTTGGTCCAGGGCACTTGCGCCTATGAGTTTCTGCACCCCTTCTTGTTTTATACTCTTTATTACAGTTATCACAGATATATAATATTGTGGATCCAGGATGGTATTCGTTAACATGCCTTTCTAAGTCCTGGGTCCTGGATCCTGAGGTGCAGAAAACGGGCCCTTCCGTCTTGAGCGCAAAATTCACATACTGAGAAAAAATCTTGTTGGAAGGGCCATGGCACTCTGAAAACCTTATTTGCGCTTTGATCGTCAACATTGGTCTCCAAATTATTCGACGAACGCTGGAGACCATCAGGTTCGCCGTCCGAGGCTTTATTTGTTCTAGACGTGCCAATAAATGAACGAGATGACCTGGGCTGGCAACCCTGATTACTGAAGGTGTATTGCCTATCACCCGCCAGCAGGTTTTTAGTTGCCCGACTCTCGCGACGAGGACGCCACACCTTAAGAGAGTCATAGTTACTCCCGCCGTTTACCCGCGCTTCCTTGAATTTCTTCACGTTGACATTCAGAGCACTGGGCAGAAATCACATTGCGTCAACACCCGTTGGGGCCATCGCAATGCTTTGTTTTAATTAGACAGTCGGATTCTCCTAGTCCGTGCCAGTTCTGAGTTAACCGATAAATGGCGGCCGAAGAGAACATTTACGCATATATATTTTTCATTTTAATATAATATAATTAAATAAATAAAAATATAAATATAAAAATTATATGATATATATGTTGAGTAAAGTCTCGCAGCAAGAAAGTTCCGTAGGTGGCCAAGGCACGGGACCGAGTTCGGATCCACAGAAAAACATATACCCAAAACTAATTCATTAATAGCATACAAGTAAATAATAATTTAAAAAATTTTCAATAATTACATAGATATGTAAAGTATTTTTCGAACAAATGAAAAAACTTTTAATGAAATTATTATAAATAAATCATATTTAGTTTTATTATATAAATAATACAGCCTTTGTATATAAAAATTTTAGCCATCATTTTACATAAATGATTATTATCAAATAAAGTGTGTGTAAAAAAAGTAAAATTTACCACGCTTCCAGCTCCAAAAATATATTATATGATGGTGCTTTTTTAAATATCGATGTGTATAGTTGAAAAACGTTATGAATGGATCGGTCAAAGTATATAGAGCTATTGTGTATATGTGTAAGAGCATTACATTAATAGTTTCGATTTTGACTTAGTTCTGTTCTTTTGAAAATATTGTTTTGTTAAGATGATATTTTCAAATAATTTTTGTTACTATAGTAACATCGTAAATAAACCTCATCGAAAAATTATGAAAATGTATAAAGTAAGTGTTTTGGTATTAAAAAATATGTGTTTTTTTATTAAAAATTATTATAATTTTTATCAATAGTTAACATATATTTTTTATTAACCGTAAACCATTTATATATATATATATATATATATATATATATATATATATATATATATATATATATATATATATATATATATATATATATATATATATATATATATATATATATATATATATATCTTATACATGTATTACGTACATATAAAAATAAGTTGGTAACGATGGTTGCTTATCCTCATATGCAACTTTATATATGTAAAAGAATGATTTTAGTGTATATGACTTGGTACAAGTGGCTGAGTACAAATATTAACCTGCTCATATATTTTTAATTAAGTTTTCATACTTACATGATGAATATTGCACAGATCAAAATGAGTACTTTGTAACATAAACTGTTAGGAAACTACCAAAAAAATAGTTTTTACACACATTTTAAACTTAAAAATTTTTTTTTATTTAGTTAATATATTCTAACCTTTTTAAATTGCTGTTCATTAGACACAGAATAGATTACTTTAAATTAAGAATTTATTTTTTTTCTTATCTAAAATATAGTTTTTTTATTAATTTATAACAAAGTTGAAAAGTTCAGAAACTGGGCCAGGGTCAATTACCGGGTCTTTTACCTTATTTGTTAATATTTTAATATGTAGATTAATGTTATTTAACAATAAGTGTTACCAATTTAACATATTAACTAGTATTTTATGTAGATTAATGTTTTTTTACAATAAATGTTACTAATTTAACCTATTAGCCAATTTTACCTATTATTATATGATAGGTTTTAGGTTGGGTTTGATTAGTTTGGATTTGTTTAAAATTTATTGAAAATTGAATATTGAATATTGAATATTGAATTCCGAAGCAGCGTACACAAACTAATTAATTACATTAGTCAATTACTTGTAGATGATAAAAAAAGGAAAACTATTGACAACAACACATGGCGTTCCATAACTGGTCACCCATGAAAGTACTTACCATGCCCGATGTTGCTTAACTTCGGTGATTGAACGAGAACCGGTGTTTTCAACATGGTATGATCGTTGTCTGATTTTGGATTCGATATTTGTAAAAATATATAGTTTTGCTCAAATTACCTCTTACAAATTTCATTGCCCAAATGACCCCGTTCTACCCTACATGATTTAGTAGCAAAACAGTAATTTTCATTATAATCAATAATTACCAATGCCTTATATTGCATAGAATGTAAAAATGCACAGTATGAGAAAACGGTTAGAAATTACTGTCCTCCACTCTTACGTCAAAAGTATCGCTCAGAGAAATCTTGAACATAGAGAATACTTGATTTTTGAAAAAATATTTACAATAATAGTAAATATATCTTTGTCATTAATTAAAAATTAACATGTCATAAAGGGGTGGAAAAACCATATAAAAATTTAAATATAAAGTATGTTTTTAAGCCTACCTGCCAAGTTCCAGGTATATCATCATTCATCACTATATGGTCCGCGCACTTTCTCACTAAACTTCCTTAAAGACCGGCAGTTTTTTAAAGAATTTAAAATTTATATATATATATATATATATATATATATATATATATATATATATATATATATATATATATATATATATATATATATATATATATATATATATATATTATATAAAATTTCACGAAATGATTCAACATTTGTATAACTGTAAACATTCACATTTTTAATAAAAATAATATCTAATTAACTAAAAAAAAATTTTTAAAGAATATTAGTACACTTATGTAATTTAAAAAAAATTGTTTTATTGTTATAATCTAATACAATTTAAACAAGTATATAATAGTAATAACTAATAACTATGTAATAATTACAATTAATATGTAATATACTGTATTTCATTTACAATTGATCATCAAGTGATCTTATATTCGAAACAAATCAATCTTCCATTCTTTTCTAAAAACAAACTGCAGATTTAAAATGTATGTAATTGAAATAATGAAAGAGATAAAGCTAAGAAGGAATGTTCCAATGTATTTGTATAGGAGACGTCCGGAGACGTCAAAAACGTTTGCCGATTCTTATGTCTACGTTTTACACATTTAAAATTGTGTTGCCAATTTTCAGCTTTTTAAAAAAGATCGATTTTTTTATTTATACCTCTTCTTATTAAAATTAAAAAGTAAATTACATTATTTTTAAAAATAAATGACTTTGTTAATTGTAACTTTAAAATTTATTTAACTGTATCGTTTTTTATTCGAACTTTTTTCTTCGTTTCGTTAAATTTGGCAACAATCAAATAATTCAAAGAGATTATTTACATTGTATCATTTAATTGTTTAAATATTTACGAAAGAATGGCCGGCAAAAGTGTCTTTATTTTTAAAATTCGTGTTATGTTTTTATTTATATTTTTTAAAACTTAAAATGTTACATTAAAATTGTCAAATAAGTAATCTATTCATTAATTAATATTGTGTTTATTTCTTACTGTTAAGATTATTAAAAATTTTAGTAAATTGTGTATTCGTATTTTGATTTTGTACGTTTGTGGTAAAATTTTGTGTGTTTTTCGAACTGATTAATAAACATTTTGTGTTCCAGTGAATTTTTTTTAGTTTTGTAACACAACCCTGTATAATTATTAGTGATTAATAAAAAATTATGTTTTGTATTATTACATATTGGTTTGTTTTTGTAACATAACCTCATATTACATAGTAAATTTTGTATTATTTTATTTAAAATAAAGTTAAAATAAAAAATATGTTTTGTTTTATTTAATTCTTAATATAATTTGTCGAATATAAGTTTTATATTAATTTATTGAGAAAGTACGTAGGGTTTTACTAATTATTAACCATATTCTTGGTTTGTACAGTACTTATATTAGAAAATCGTTAACGTTTTATCATATAACTTAATGTCTAAAACCTATACTTGTATTTTATAATTACAGTTTTTTTGTTGAAAATTCACCTTATTTCACTAATTTTGAATTTTATCAGTGAATTAAAATTACTGTTATGACTGACTGTTAAAATCACTCTTACCAAATGCATATGTATTATTATATTTTTATGTTTAAAGTTTTAAGTATTTTAAAACCGTAGATTTCCAAAAATAATTCAAAATTAAAATGAACTCAGTAGTGATAAGAAAAAGATGCTATAAAAATATTATTTTTTTTATTGTTTATAGACGTAGAAGGTAAAAAAAGTCACATCAAACGGCAACTACATCATCTACATAGCCAAAATGGCCAAAAACATAAAAATGCTAAGAAAATTATGACTTTAATTAAGCTTTTTATTTCAGAAAAAACTATATCCCTCGAATTTTAAATAACTATATTTGAATGTAAAGAAATACATTTTGACTCAATAAATTTTATGATTAATTTTATTAATTTAAATAGGTATGTATAATTTTTTTAAATTTTGAATTGTCCGCTTGTCAAATTCTATTTTCTAATTGGTTATTGTAAAACAATAACATTATCAGAAACATTTTTAGTATATTTTATCCATAGAAATTATGTTATTACCTAAGACAAACGTTTTCTTAAAGTTGTAGCACTGGAATTCCTTAAATTCCTAAGTAATGAGTCATGCTTAAATTTAACTGAAAGCGCCTATAGTAATAAAATTAGATCATAGTAAGTCGACAGTACTGCAGTATTATTCATTTCCAATGATATCCAGCCATCATTCCTTCTTGAGGAGTCAATACTGGAGGTTATTCCTATTGTTTGCTTAAAAGTTTTTCAACATTTTCGATATAAAAACTACTTTATATTATTTTAAACACATTTTCAATGGGAATTGGCATTCTGTTATGCCATATTGGGAAACGTTTCAATGTAATGTTCAATAACTATTAACTACGTCTTCTTTTCTAAAAAGTATATTAAATGCTGTTTCACGTGGATTTGTTGCTTTTCGGAACGGAAACATTAGCCATGATTTCACGACATGCCTTTCATCTCCTAACAGTACCTAGCTCCTAGGAATACTCATGATTCCATCGCCTATGCTTCTGAAACGCTCCTGTCATTACAGGTAGCCGATGCACTGACATTGCAATAACCTTTCCTGTTCACGTATATTCATATCCATGATTCAAAAGTTTCTTGAGCTCGATATGGGTACAGTCAATCACACTTATAAAATAGCGGAACTTATACTTTTGATGCCAATTTATTTGTGCTTCACCAGGTTCTTCTCCGGTATCCGGAAATTTTATCCAAATTTTAATATTATTTACGTCATTTCATAAGTAAACTCAAAATAATTAATACAGATAAAATAAAAATCTGTCCATTCTTTGATATATTTTAATTTATAGGAAAAGTTACTAGTTATCCAAATATTTCCACACACATAATGATAGACCTTTCAACAAATGATTGAATGAATAATTATTATCATAATATTGTATAATTAGTCTAACTAACTAAAAAAGTTTAGTCTGACATAGACTCTATATAAGGATTTTATATTTATATAAATTCATATTAAAAATAAGAAAATAACAATTACCATAAATATCTACTTAGCACAATTTCTTAAAAATTTACCTGTTTTTATTAAATAAAAGAAATTAATCTGTACAAATATGTACCTTCACTAGCCCAAGTTGTAAAAAATATAACAAAAGATGACCCTTCATAAAACTATTGACAATAATTGTGAATACATTTCAACAAAGACTTTGAAAAATTGTATGAATGCAAAAAGAAATCGTTGCTTGTGAAACAGGTAACAAATTTAAATACAATTGGAGTGAAAATAGGGTGGTATTTGTTGTAAGCAATAAAATAATTTAACATCTTGAAAGTTTATGGTCACTAATAACACCCTCTCGAAAAGTCATCCCAGAAATTGTTGGAAAAGGTATACGAAAATTATTGTAAGCAAATGAAGCAAAGTAAGTATGAGCAAGTAGAGTATGAGTATGAGCATGAGCATGAGCATGAGTATTTTTTAGAATTTCTCTCATTGTGTCCTTTGATTGGATGATCTGAAATTGGAATGACCCCAGTTTCAAAATTTTTTTCAATATCGATTAATTTCTGAGTTATAGAAAGACAAAGTTTTAGAAAAAAAACTCGTTAACAGCGTGGCACTGGTCATTTCAGAATGCTGCATCGTTTTACGTTTTTGGTAATAAATCTGTTATTAATGAAGCTATAAATGTCCAAGTTGTACAATTTTTTTCAGAATAAAATTCTGAAGTAAAATGTGTAATAAATTAAATCTAAATCCATATTTAAGCACCTTAATTGAGCCCTAAAGTAAATATTTAGATCGCTCTCTAAAATTTGACATGTGTTCAAAACTTGGTCAATAACTAGAGTCTGACTCCTAAACCCAAATTTGGAGTTACATCACCAAAAACTATATTGAATTTGCTACAAAATGGTGAAATAAAATTGATGGGCTTTTGAGTTTAAACCTACTGGATGATTTGACATGGAATGACCCAAAACATAGGCGGCGAACAAAAAATATTTCAAATTACAGACAAATTGTCTAAGTCAGCATGACGTAATATTAGATGGGGGGTTCGACAAAATGAGATGGAGCGTGACGGTGGGGAGGAAGCGCGTCAAAAATGGTCAAATTTTGCGTTACGTACTTCAAAGATATATTAATAGTTATTAAATTTTGAATAATGCAATAGCAAAATTTATTTCCTTTAACGTAAGAATGATGTTGTCAAGCGATTAAAAAAATTAACTGCCTACTCAGTTCCTTTGTTTCTCGTACTACTCACTATTGGTTACTAGATGGCTTGAAATTGCTACTATATTTGATTGATAGTTTTTTAATTTTCGAAAAATTAGGAATTTCACAAAACAATTTTTTTTAAAAAATCATATAGTAAATTTTTTTATGAATGATAGTGACAAGAAGTTATTTATAGAGAAAGTATTTAATGAAATTGCAAATAAAATCATGAACGGCTCGCTAGAAATTGCAAAATTTCGGTTTCTCCATTTTTTAATAAATTTATATTATGTATTTATGTTTTCAGGTGCGATATGGGGGTGCTGAAAATACTTAGATTGCCAAGTAAAGAGAGACAGCGGAATGAAAAGTTGCATAAATTTCCCTAAAATGTGCAAAGGTAATTATAAATAATATGAGTCCCAACTCTCACCCACATCAGAAATTGTATAACGTAACGTGTGTAAAATGTATAAATTGTAAATAAAGTATACAAATAATGGTGTGGGTGGCGTCTGTTATAGACAGGAAGTTTTAAAAACGAACGTTAACCCTCATTATTATTATTATTAATACAGTTTCTAAAAAAAAAATAAATAGAGAAAAATAATAATTTGGTAATATTTTTAAAAAAATTTAAGGAATAGGGTTAGTCATAAGTCTTTGAATTCGAAAAAAATCATTCAATAAACTGTAATAATTAAAATTAATTTTTTTTCAGATGTGATCCTGCTATTAATTCGGTTCCTGCTACTCAAACACCCAACAAGTTTACTACACGAGATTTTATAGAAAAAAAAATAAATAAATAAATCACTTATTTTGTTAATTAACATCTTCGCTACTGATCTCTTAAAATTTTTTTACATCAGTGAGTATACCTTTGTTCAGTATATTGGACATTATTTTAAACAAGCGTCTATTTTAATCAATAAATTATGTGTTAGTATTGCCTTTCCGATATTAAAAAATAAAAAAGATATCCTTTTTAAAAAAGGCGTTCGTATGTAATAATAATACTAATATAAATTATAAAATAAACAAAAAAAAGCTTGAATTCAAAAAAATTTTATAAAAATATTACTATTTTAAGTTATAATGCAAACTTATTGTAACTATTTTTTATCAAATTTTATAGCTGGTATGTTGTTAATTAACAATAATTAATATAATAGTTAAATTCCAAAGAGGAAAATGAGTCCCCACAAAATAGTGAATTGTAATTTTTCCCCCGATATTATAAATTGCAAATAATTTTTAGGATAGTTTATACTCAAGAATAGGAATTAAATTGTAACACAAATAAAAAAAAAATAAGTGTTCTAAAAATTATTGCAACTATTTTTAAAATTTTATATCCGGTATGTTGTTAACTACAAATAATTTTTCCAACAATTTTTGCTCAAATATAAAAATTATAAAATTGTATAATTGTAATGCTTATATTATTATATCATAATTAATGAAATTTTTAAGCTACAAAGAGGAAAATGAATCCAAAGCCACAAATTTATAATAATTTGTAATATTTTTCCTTATTTGGTAATCAGCAAATAATTTTTCGAACAATTTCTGCTTAAAGATAAAAAAAAAAAATTATATTTTGTAGTGTAATTATTGTGATATTTATAAACATTATTTAATTGTTAATGTTTTTTGTAATATAATCTAATATATATTAAATAAAAAAAAAACTTTTTTTTAAAAAAATGTGTTTTATTTACGTAACATTTAATTTTAATACTATATTTTTATATAAGCATATATACAAAAACAGATTTGAATTTCCCGCGAAAAGCAAACATCTGGCCTATCGGGTAATTCAAATCCAACACTTTACATGCTTACGTAACGCAATATCAGTACGTAGCACGTAGACACATTCGTAACACCATGATAAAACTCCTACATATAGGCAACCGACTTTGTACCCTGCTTCCCCCTCACCAGGGCCAAATAAATTAAAGCACAATACCCCCTGGGGCCTAGAAACTGTTTGAGGAGACTAAAAAAATAGCGGAGTTACCGTACCATGGTTGTAACTGTGACTTTATGTCAATTATTAAATAAATAAATAAATAAATAAATACATAAATAAATGAAGGTGGAGACCACATTGAACACTTATTGTAAAAAATTGTATTTTTGTGCCCATGGCAACTAAATTCTGTAATAAAACTAAACTAGCTCCTAACAATATCGGTTATCAGCAGAGATGGGAAGAAAAGGTCCCTAACAGAGTCGCCATATAAAATATTTTGTACTGGGGAGCTACGAATAGAGCTGGAGGGCTGTCATAAAACGTAAAAATATTATCAATCTTTTTAAAAATCAGTTTTACGACGTTTTACTACTAATACCACATCGTTAATGTTGTTTTGTGTCTGTTTGTGTTTTTTAATTGCCAATATTATGAATCATTTTGCTTGTTATATGTACATACATATCTTATATTTTTCTAATGCAAAAACAAAACCATCTTCAATCTTGTGAGCGATCTACTAGAGTGATACAGTCTACTAATACAATCAATTTTGTTTACATTAAAGCAGGTATAAAGAAGGTGAGATATAGATATTATTTAAATAATCATAAAAGAAATAGAGATATTGTTTACATTATAAATGCTCTGAATTCGTCTAAATTAATTTCTATTACAGTCGACCACTTATTTATTCAACATTAATTTTTTTAAATTATTTTTAAAATTAAAATTATACATTAAATTATGAAAAATGGGTAATTTTTGATTTTTACTGATTTGTTGTCAAAAGCTTCCTTAGACTAATCTTCAAATCCAGAGGAAAATCCTCAGCTTTGTAATAAAATTTATAGCCCCCCAATCCAAAATATTTTATATGGCGATTCTGTTAGGGACCACTGTTTTCCCAAATCTGATTATCAGTGTTTGAATAAAAATTTTTCCTCCGAAACTGCAAAATACGAAGTTTTTACAAGAGCCAAAAAATGAAAGTAATTAATAAATCTTCTACTTAAAAAAATCTTAACGCCATATCATTCTTAAAACATTCTGAATAAACTTATCTAATCGTGGGGGCAGTTTTAACCCTTCTCCAATTTTGAATGGGTTTCTTTGGTTACTGAAAGTAGTGGCATTCTTGGAAATGCAAAGGTACCAAATTTCATTAAAATTGGTTCACGCATTTCTGAACAGTGTACAAAAATTTGATTTTTTACGTAAACTTTAAACTCCTCTCACGCGTAAACGGTGCATTTTAATTCATAAATAAGTTGGGTCAAATCGTGGTTATACATATATATATATATATATATATATATATATATATATATATATATATATATATATATATATATATATATATATATATATATATACAGCGGATAGTATGGGAACAACATTTTCATATATAGTAGTTTTTGAGGACATTTGTAGAATATAAGGACATGTCCTTAAATAAAACATTACATTGAAAATCCCCATTTCATACGTTATGTTGAAAATTCCTTTTTTCTTACACAGCTTTTAAAGAGAGTCATTTTCTTAAATCAATGGTAATGCTATATATATATATATATATATATATATATATATATATATATATATATATATATATATATATATATATATATAGTTATATATATACATTCGCGAGGTTGATTAATTTATTGCAGTATTTATTATAAAATATTTAATTGTTACAAATTTCAATAATTACACACTAAGTTACAACGTAGAAACCTCACGTCTAGCGAACTTTGAAATTGGATTAAATAATAGCGAAACTAAGCTCCTTGAAATTAACTTGTGAACACGCTTGTATTTATACCATTTCGTTAGGTTCTAGAAAAGTGCATTTAGCTGACTAAGAAATGAAGCTTCTAATAACAATTTTTAGAAGTAAAAAGTTAAAAGCTGATATAAGCTGTAATTAATATTATAAAGTGATTATATAAGCATATGACTGAAATATGATACATGTGTGAATGGTATGCAAAGAATGTTAAGTAATTGATACATATTAGATAAAACATTATATAGGGTGTCCATTACTATATATATATATATATATATATATATATATATATATATATATATATATATATATATATATATATGTTACGTGCCCTACAATTGTTTGGTATTAATTAAAATAAGATTCCTGAATTTCGAAATAAAAATTTCGAATTAATTTCGAAATTCTAAATTGTAAAACTTTTTGAACACCAAGTGAGTTGGTATCTTTTTAAATACCCAGTATATTAAACCTGACTTATTACATCGGTTATTTTATAATCGGCTATATTCCCTTGTGATCGAACATTTAGTGAGTTTACTTGTTTTGGCGCGCATTGATGTACATAAATAAGTTTAGCTGACAGTTAATAATTCCTTTTTTTGATTCAAATTTCTCATTTGTGCACAACTCCTAAGGTTTATTGACTAGGTAAGAATTTAAAATTAATTAAAGATTAATATTTCTATTGCTGTTAAAAAAAATAACACTTTGTAAAATTTCTGTTTTAAAATTTAATATGTTTGCAATTTAATTTGTGGTTAATACCACAGTACTTTATTGTTTAAAGAAACTTTTTGACAAATTTATGCTACGTTTCGTGTGTGTTGAACGATATTTAATTGAATTTATTTTTCTAAATTGGCAGTTTTCATTTGTTCAGGATGCCATTGAGTACATGATTTTAATTGTGAATCTCCGAATGATGGTTTATGCTTAATAAGTTTTATGGCTAAAATGGATGTTTTCTGGAAAAATAACATCTGATTCAACCTTCAATAATGGAATTGGATAGCCGTTTTGCACCCCAAGGTTTTATGAAGAAGGGTGGTAACTCAACATCTGTAATTTCCAAAAATCTAATGACGATATCACAACTAGAGATGGGTAACGGGAAAATTCCCATCGGGAATTTTCCCGGGAACATTCCCATTTGGGTAATTATTGGGTATTTTTCCCAGGAAAATTCCCGAAACCCGGGTAAAAACGATTACTTACAATTAACTGTACTATTCTACAAATGCGTTTTTAATTATATATATATATATATATATATATATATATATATATATATATATATATATATATATATATACCGGTTCCTCAATTTACGTGAATATCCGTTCCACGGAGATTCAGTTTATGGGGATGAAAAATCGCGTAAATTAAATCCGTCATTATAAAAAAAAAAAATACTGGAAATAAAAGCTACTAAAAATTTTAGAGAATTTTATAATACAAATGATAACGAATATGTAGAAATTTACATGTTAAAATTTTAAAAATATCGTTATTTTCGATATCGATAATTTTTGATAACAAAAAGTAGGTTTTGACAGTCCCAATATGTTCGGAACACCCACAACTTGTTTCGCTTAAGCTTTCAAAAATTTCGTTATTTTTGAGCTACGATGCACCGTTTACGAGATATTTACGATCAAAAGTTTACGTTTTCGGAAAGTATTGAAAACTAATTTTTTTGAAAATATTTTATTGGTGACAAAATCAATTTGACTAATGAGTCTGAATTAATCAATTATAATTGGTTTATGATGGGTAACTCCGTATCGATAATTTTCGATAACGAAAAGTAGGTTTTGATAATCTCAATTTGTTCAGAATATCCACAACTAACTTCGCTTAAGCCTTCAAAAATTTCGTTATTTTTGAGCTACGATGCACCGTTTACGAGATATTTACGATCAGAAGTTTACGTTTTCGAAAAGTATCGAAAACTAATTTTTTTTAAAATATTCTAGGGCTGACCAGATCAATGGGAGTAATGGAGCATAAATTAATCCATTATAATCAATTTATAATAATCTGTCAGATATTAAGTAGTAAAAGTAATTAAACATATTTAGCTGAAAATATTACGTTACTCTTCTTTTCGTCTTAAGCGGGTTCTACACGATGCTACGAACACCTTCCAACATTGGACGTTCGATGGTTTATCGCATCGTGTGGCCGTTGTTCGAACCTACGAGTGTCCAACGTCGAGCGTCAAACATTCGCATTTTGGCCATGTCCCGCTCGATGTCGGTATTCTTGCACCGAGTCAAAGGGATGCTTCAAACGTTTGAAGGTCAATGTTGGTTGCGTTGGTTGGTTCGACTCAGCAGCTGCACGACTCGTTCATGTGAAGAGAGACAACATCAGTGTATAACATTAGAGATAACATCAGACAGATAACAGCGTCGTCCACTGAGTACCAACACATCATCATTCGTATTGGATCAAACATTCGATTCACCGTGTAGCAGATACATTCGTCGCATCAACTATCGAACTTAATTGCCTCAAACGTTCGATCGAACGTTGGAAGGAACGTTCGTAGCATCGTGTAGAACCGGCTTTACCTAGCTCGTGTAATTATATAGTAACCTTGGTTTAAAGATTAATTATTTACATCTAGAAAATATTCTTTATTATAAGCAGTGGTTTTGATAGTTTAAATCCAAAATAATATGCTAAATAGTAAATTAAAATAATTCCCACTTTTCGGGATTTTTCCCAGAAATTTACCCCGTTTTTACCCACTTTGGGAACTTTCCCGGGAAAATTCCGGGTAGAATCCCATCTCTAATCATAACATCAAACATCAGATCCCAGATAAGTCAATTTTGATTTTAGCGATTTCTTTTGTCTGTGGTAAATTTCATATAAGTGATAAACTAACTTGTATAAACGTGCCAACTATTCTAATCGTGTTGGAACCCTATTTAAATCATCTCGTTTTTTGTAACTTACTAATGAACGATTTTAACCAGAAAACTACATTTAATTCAGTTTAAGACTAGTTTAATTTTGTAAAGTTGATTAACACTGTTTTTTTTTATATTGGCTTTTTTATATTGGTTAATACTTGCTATATTCTGTACCTTACTTATTCTTATCACGTTCGTACATTTTTTTTATAATGCTGTTTAATTACCTTTTTGCTTTTTATTGGTTTTTCATGAGATGTACTTATGTGCTAACTATCTGTCAGGCTTTAACCGATCAAATATGTAATGTAAGTACTTACGTAACTCTTTTTAAATTCTTTTGTAGTATAATTTATCTTGTACGTACATAAAATTAGTTAACCCCGCGTGTGTTTATTGTCTCTATTTTCTTATTTTTTGTTACGTATACTGCGATTTAGCTAATTTTGTGTTATCTATTAGCTTTAATAGTTGTTAAATTTTTTTAACACTTTTTTTAGTCAAACAACAAAATTGTAAAATTAAATTTATTGTTAATTATTTTTAAAAAAAAAAAAGTCCAAAAATTTTTTTTATATAACTACTCAAACTGACTGATTATTGTTAAATATATGAACTTTTATATAACATGTTGGGTCTGAACTTCATCTTACTCGAACCCAAAATTCCCTGAGATTACAAAGATTTAAATAAAATTTTATGCTCATGCTTTAAACAACTCAAAGAATTTTATTTTACCTAATACCTTTTCTCTATTTCAGCTTCTTTACTTAAAACTTTTTTATACTCAATTTCTACTTTTATATTTTTATATTTTTTTTGTAACAATATATATTTTGGTGCTCTTTCTATTTATGATGGTAAAAATTTGATACATTGAACCACTCAGGTTGAACAATAAAATTTACCCCCATTTTCACCCCTCCGGCTCTTCTTATGAACCCGTCATTGGTTTTAGTTACACAGGTGAATAGGTCTTTTAAAGAGAAACCTTTCGTCAATTTAAAATTTTCTTCTGTTTCTCATAGTTTTTGAGATATCTCAATAAATACGATTTGAACCCCCAAATTTAAAGGCTGGTTTCACCCTGTAAAAGTGGATGGCGGTCAATAAAAAAAAATACGAGTCTCTTATTTTTGCCTATTTTACACACCAGCAAAGTATCAAGAAAATTGGCGATTGACACTTCGGTAGTGTTACGACCGTTAAGGTGTTAATAAAATTTTCATTGGAGTTAATTTAAAACGCATTTTTATATTGATCTTAAAAGGTATAATTCATTTTATGAACAAAAAGTCAACGTAATGATAACATTTTGCTAGTCAATATTATCACTTTAGTGAAATTTCGAGAACTTATAACTGGAAAACGGTGAGTTTTAGAATATATGTTGATAGGAACTTTTTTGCTTACTTTCACTTGAAAAATCTATATATCCAATAATCACACTTGACCCGTATAATTTTGTACCTCATGCATTCCCGTCACATTATCACCATTCCCATGAAAAGTCCTGAAGATTCCATCACAATTTTTATATATTATATTCTGTAGGGTATGGTGCATATACTGTATAAATTTTATGAAAATCAAAGTAGGCGCTTTTTTGCTATGAATGTCCAAATTTGGTCATGTTTGGATATTCATAAATCTAACCATATATTAAAGACGGGGATAATTCTATACCTTATATAATACACATACCTTCCCTATAATGTTCCCTAAGTACGTACCAAATTTGGTTAAATTATCTTTAATAACTCCGTAGATATTCAAGTTTTTTTAAGAAAGTGTCGAAAATTGGGAAAATTTAGGCAAACTTCATTACATCATAACTTCCATATTTATTAAAATTGAGGAAAAAAAATATGACATTTCAAAACTATTAGTATAGTAGAACATTATTACAGAATATCATCAAAATCGGTGACATTAAGATTTCGGGGTGTGGTGATCGTACGTGAAATAAGCCATATATATATATATATATATATATATATATATATATATATATATATATATATATATATATATATATATATATATATATATATATATATATAGTTGGATTCCCGATGAATGAACAAGTTCCAATATAGAGCAGGCTGTCACCAGGGCAGTTAATGAGTTCAACTCCGTAAACTTGTATTCGGTCCAATGTTGATTCGGTAATTAGTCTACTAGTATATATCTCCGGATGTCCAATGGTCCTTGTTGTTACACTATTCCCGATAATAACTAGACAACTAGTATAACTACTTGGGACTCACGACACGATGTAGCACTTCACGAGTAACTTATACTTTAATGTAATGTTCTTACTTAATTCTCTGGAATAAATCGGTAACGTAATGATTTAAGAAATCACGAAGTCGTTTTATAACAAATAACTTTATTAATACTTTAAACTAATTTTACAATAATTGAAGTAAACTACATAGAAATGTAAATCGTAAGTATCAGAAAAAATAGTGAACAAGTTTATTTCTCAATTCAAGCAATTCTCTTACTTTTATTCATTTTTAAAGCTGTATCAGCATTTCCGTTGTGGTGAGGCTGTTTCTCGTGAGAATGACCGTGGGAATGACTAACACTAGCTGTCCTCGCTGAGAGTGGCAGTTTCAGTGGGAACCAACAATACATATGATGATACAGCTCAAAATTAGCTAGAAATAACCACTTGTAGGTTGACTAGTTGTACACACTATGTCGTTATCAACTTCACTCACATGAATTCGTGAACATAGGTAAGCTTATTTCCATATAAATTTTCATCCCTTATTTTACCGCCTTAAGGGATGAATTTTCAAAAATCTGCTTAGTGCTCGCTTACGTTACGTTACTAAAGAAACCTCTGTGCCACGTTTTTAAAGCCAACAATTTTTTATACAATTTTTCATCCACTATTTCTCCACCCCCTTATAGGACAGATTTCCAAAAATCCCTTCTTCGTGCTCACCTGTGTTATATAAGATACACCTGTGTAAAATATTATATTTCTAGACTCAACGGTTTTCTATATACATTTTTATCCCTGATTTTAAGTAAGTACATGAAATCATAATGAATAAATAATTTAATGAAACGCTTTTATTAGCTAACATTCTGGAACCCTATAGGACTGTTGACAAATAATAACCTGTCCCCTGTACCGTGCAGGTACATCAGCTAACAATCCAGAACTCGTTGTGGCTTTTTTTAAATGACCACGTCGCGTTGTGGTCAAATCTTATGAAAGCCACGACGCGAATTTCGCGCTGTGGCCTTTTTGAGTTAGCCACAACGCGTTGTGGCTATTTTTACAAGTGCCACAACACGAATTACGCGTTGTGGATGATTTTAAGTGGCCACAACGCGTTATGGTCGTTTCTTTCACTCAATGAGCGATTTCCATCTTTGAGCGTAATATATATATATATATATATATATATATATATATATATATATATATATATATATATATATTAGATAATAAGAGGAAATAAAGTAATAGACTACGTATTTACTAATGTTTTGTTACAATGTGGGAGAATTCATTCATTTTTCAGTTATCACAAGCAAATTTATGTACATACATACATAAAAATAGTTTAATTTTATCTATTGACTGCTTACTGTACGGAACCCTCTTTGTGCAAGCCCGACTTACTCGGTACCGATTTTCAATTAGGTAGGTTCAATAATGAGACATTGTGCATTAAAATTATAGTACAAAGTTATCTGTGTCGATTTTTCTATTTCGATAATTTTTTAAATATATTAAACTTTAATTTTAAAATTTTCGTTAATAGTCAGAGCCATATTTTTAACGAATCAGTTTGCTGACCCATATTAACTATCAAACATTTTTTATGCCTAAATAAGTTTCAAAATAAATTTGCAGGCAAACATTAATTAGAATGGTGAGATTTATTCACCAACTATTAAATTTAGAAGGATTATTTACTTTACCCTCAAAAGTACCCACCTAGAGCATACTTTGCAGTGCACATTGTATACGCATGTATGTATATTTATTTTTTTGACTGGGTACTAAAGAAAATTTGCGTGCTTCCTTACATTGTGTAGAGCACCAATCGGAGTAATTGTGTGAAGTATAGCGTGCACGTAACTGGCACGCCATTTCCGTTTTAACAAGAAACAAGAAAAATCAATCGTCTTATGTGTTTAGCTTTCTGTACTTGTTTTATTTTATATATATATATATATATATATATATATATATATATAGTAGACTCTCGTTAATTCAAACTTACGATAATTCGAAACTCTATAATTCAAAAATATCACGAGTTCCCAACAAAACCTCTTTATATTTCGAACTAAAACAATACATTTTTATACACTTGATAATTCGAATGAAAAAATCATTGCTACGTAACAAAAAGACGCGTTAATTCGAACTCATCGGCATCAAACACTCGACAATTCAAAGTTGCAGAGAGAAAGAGACAGAAAGATTGTAAGTACATTTTGAGACAAGTTCAAGTTCATTCATCGCAAATGCTTAAAAAATTAAAATTGTTGCCTCCGATAATTCCAACCTGTCTATAATTCGTAATATTTTAAGAGTCCCTTGTGTTTCGAATTAACGCGAGTCGACTGTATAAGTATATGAACTTAAAATATGAAAGATGTCGTATTTAAATCTAAAAATTCTATTGAACGAAAAAATTCTCAAAATAAAGGGATATCTTTCTTAAAATAAATAAATTTATTTTTAATTGTTGGTTGTTCGTCATATAAGGTCGGCCATGATAGTATATGCTATATATATATATATATATATATATATATATATATATATATATATATATATATATATATATATATATATATATACATATACATATATATATATATATATATATATGCAAGCTGCGCACCATATTACACTAATACATTCGCATGTTTGTGTTGATACATGATGTGTTTTGTTTATATGTATTATGATCGCTTGGAAGGGGTAATGGTGTCCATGTCATTCAGGCGACAGCGGGCACAGTAGATCGAGATAGAAATATTACTTCCGATTATTCCTGTGTACGGGTCCAAAAACGGATACCGTAGAGCGGGATGAATCGGGACAGGCGGATGAATAGGGACGAAACGAAAAATGTTGTTCATGAACTAAATTTAAAAATACTAAATGTAAATCCGAATATAATATATTTTACTGAAATTATAGTATAATCATTATTCTTTCGGGTAACAATGTTGACTAAGCTTGAAGTTGAATAAAAAATATTAAAAACTGAGTTTAGATTGACGTCTTCAAACAGTGCTATTTTTTGTTCCTTAAAACTTTATCTAAAAATTATTTATTTCAGTGTTCTTATGAATAAATTGTTGTTTGATCGAAAATTTAATTATTTTGGAACATATCTGAAAAAAGAAGACTGCGGACTTTTAGTTGTTTTTATTTTTTTAAGAGGAAATAATGAGGACTTGACATTTGAGCTAAGTTGGAAGTTAATAGGGACGGAAAAGGTGTGAATAGGGACAGCATATAGGTTAATAGGGACATTATATAAAAGTATAAAGGGACGAAAGTGGGGGGATTAGGGACGGATGAAGCATGTATTGGAACATAGAAGCACTTTCAAGGTTATCAAGTCATTCGATATTTTTATAAACACATTTAGCATAACATTTCTATATTTTATAAATTTTAGATTCTACGTTTATTTCTACAGAAAATCAAGTATTATTTCTTTTCTGAATGTATAAATACAAAAAATTCGAAATTATTTTATATTAGAATTTCAATTTTTGTCAACCCTACGGCTTGTCCCCATTCACCCTTTTATCGTCTCTTTTGACCCCAATTTTTCATAGAAAAAAATTATACGATTTTTGTTATTTTTTCAAAAACCACCGATATTTTTAAAATTTTTTGGATACTGTGATAAAGTGACCATCCTCACGTAAATTTTTAATATATTAATGATTAGGTACTCATAAAATAAATACAAAAAATACGGTGTGAAGTCTGAATTCGTCCCTATTCACTCCGCTATACGGTAACGCCCCTAATCTCGCCTCGTCCCGTTCATATCGTATAGGCTGTAATAATCTAATTTTTTCTGCTGAAAAATTCGACTAAACAACAAAAAAATCTTGTAAACTAATGTTTTTTGTATAATTTCTTTACATTACTAACTTGCTTTCAATTTACCCCATATAATTTAAGGATTAAATACTGATTTTTCTGAAAATAGTAATTAATAGTATATTATTCAACGAGCTGGTAATGATAGTTACATATTAGTTAGTAATAGTTATTACCTATTAGTAATAGTTACCGTGATAACTATTACTCACGAAGATGAAATTGCGACACGAGTCGAACTTGCGAGGCGAGTGTCGTAATGCATCTGAGTGAATAATTGCCATTGCAAACGAATAGAATACTATAATTTATTTACGACTTTCTTCCTTTTTGATTTAAATAAAATTGAATATAAGTTTTAATAAACTAAAAGAATAAAATTTTAATCTATCTCTAATTTCATTAAATATTCGTTTATGTATCTATGGAAATGATCAAATTAAATAATAAATTATTTTATTTACTTGCACGTTACTACGCAACATATATTAAATTAAAACTTGATACATACATTATTCACAAAACAATCGCAAACCCATTGAATAATGGTCAATACTGTGATTTCATTGGTCAAAAAGGTATTGAGTAATGATCATTCCTCCACGCCTTTGAATAATGCCTAACTTTCTCAACAATTAACAGATATATAATGAGTGTGTTCTTCAACAGGAGTAGAAAAAATATATTATTCATAACAATTATCCATTTGACAAAATCTAATTATGTACATATATTTTTGTCTGATTGCGTATATAATTATTTGGTTTGTAATAGTTACTTAATTACTCGTATGTTAGGAATAACGTAATATATTTTTTGCACGATCGTGTATTTTCATGCATTTACCGATGCTGTTGACAATGCTGGTAAGTTCCATTTCCCGAACGTTTGTTTATATCCATGGAAACCAAAAAATAACAGTGCAGTAAGTGAAATAGATGCGTGGTAAGTAAATAGGAGTGTGGTAAGTAAAATTAGCTCAAAAATGATTGTATTTATTTATTTATATTGAAATTAAAAGTACAATTTGAACAATTAGGAAAATAAATCGATTAATATGAAAATTTTCACTACTTTCCACATTAGGCCGGTCGTCCTTTGGATGCGGAAACGTGCGATATTTGATTCAGACGATTACGCACATTTGTCGTTCGTCCGAAATGATATATCTACTGTCCGTCCACTAGCTCAATATTCGTCAGTATTTTCCTTTTTAATTTTTTTTTCTGAAGCTATAAATGCTATAAAAATACGTAAAAAACAATTTATGGCATGTAATATGCAAAGGTATACAGTTATAATTGTAATTTACCTTCAGTTTCATTTCAATAAAAATAAAAATCTCATGGAACGGACTTTTTCGCGCGACAAAATCCAAACAAAATTGGATCTGTTCACACGTCGCAATTATACACACGGAAACGGACGAACGAGACGCTTTCAATGGACGAGGATGTATAGCTTTACAGCTGTTTGGATCGTTCGTCCGTTTTCATGTGTATTCGTCCGAATTAAATATCGCACGTTTCCGCATCCAAAGGACGAGCGGCCTTATTATTATTATTGTTGGCATTAATCTTCTTATTTTATTGACATTTCAAAAGGTCGTACAATCATTAAAATTTTCTGCGATTTTCATAATCTTCCTTTCATTTTAAGAGAATAAATTTGCAGCCAAAAATAAAATGCTTCAACAATTTCATTATTATAGTTTAACAAACTATTTTCCTCAATTTTTTTAATAGAAAATTCAATAATGATATTCACGCCAGTGAAATATTGACACTTAATTTTTTATTTACAAATATAGTTGTCAGTTGTCACTACAAAGATTCGTATTAGTTGTTAAAAATATTTATAATATTTATTCATGGCATTCTATGTCATAACATAGAAATATAAATTTCACCTATATTATCCGAATTTTATTTTTAGTCGAATTTTCTCCGAAAAATTAGACTTATACAGTCTATACGATAAGAGCTGCGAGAGGCGAGAGTAGGGGCGCTATCCGTTTTCGGACCCGTAGAACACGAATATGTAGAAAAAAAAAATGTCTGATATATATATATATATATATATATATATATATATATATATATATATATATATATTTTCCCGCCACCTTTTAATTTGTGTAGGGCCCCCCTATGGAAGTTAAGAGATGAAATTTGGTAAATGGGGCTCATTTTCGAGGCACCTCATACTATCAAAGTGGGGTCAAATTTTGGGCAAATTTTTTTTCTGACCCGACCTTTAAGGGGGTGGTGGGGGGCGGAAAAGCAATAAAACTTTTTCAAACCGGTTTTAAATAATGTTTCAGTCAATTATCTACAACATATCCAAAATTCAGCTTGCTAGGATGATATGGTGGGAGTAGAGGGGGGAAAAACGATTTTCGCTGGATCTAACAGGCCCCCAGCCCCCCAGAATTAACGTAGAGGGTTGAAATTTGGTGTGTTGATAAAGTTCGTACCTAGGTTGTGCTTTTTGGAGGTTTTAATATTTTACCCCCACCCCCCTCATTTTTAAGCTACAATTTCATGCATTTTTTACGTTTTCGAAGTTTGTACCACTCGCACAGGTCACCCGAATAAACCTAGAGGGCTGAAATTTTGTATTCGGATTGAGTTAGTATCAAGGGGGTGCCTTTTGGGGGTCTCGACTTTTAACCCCTACCCCCACCATTTTTATACCCAAAAGAACATGATTTTTCTTGTTTTTTAACAGTTTCGTTCGGGTCAAAATCTCCCCAAATAAACCTAGAGGGCTGAAATTTGGTGTACAGGTTAAGCTAATAGCCAGACACTGTTTTTTGGAGGTTTCAACTTTTAACCCTTACCCCCACGATTTTTACGCCAATATTTCCTTAATTTTTTTGCTTGTTTTCTAACATGTCTAGAGACTCCATAAGGAAACCTAGAGGGCTGAAATTTTGTACGTGTATTCAGTTAGTATCCAGCTAGTACTTTGTAGGGAGTCCGCATCACTTTTCCCCCCACTTCTCCCATTTTTACATCGGAATTGAATGCTATTGTTAAATGTGTTTTAAAAGCATTATGTTTATTCTAAATACAAGTAGGCGAATAGTAATTTTAAAAAATTTAAAAAAAAGTGAATACAATTTTTTAACAAATGAAATACATACATATTAAGTAATTTGCAAATGTTATTAAAGTCACTGTTTATTTATTTATTTAATTATTATTTAGGAATTTTGGATTTTTATTATTTATAAAATAGAAATTTTTTTTTTTTTTGGAAAAAAAAAATGTCTTCATAAAAGCCTTCCAGTTTACTATTTAAGTTCCTTTTTTAATATTTAAAAGTAAAACACAAAGGCAATTGGCGGATAAGCATGGATAGAAATGCCCTCGTACGAATTGTGTTG
The DNA here is from genome assembly GCA_035578155.1 of Brachynemurus nebulosus. Lineage (NCBI taxonomy): Eukaryota > Metazoa > Arthropoda > Insecta > Neuroptera > Myrmeleontidae > Brachynemurus > Brachynemurus nebulosus. Next base: position 2,471,306 of record JAPWDM010000011.1, on the reverse strand, counting down.
GCTTTTTCCCTGTTAACTTCTATCGGCACAAAATTGAAATTTACTGAGATTCAGCCCTTAAAAACATAAAATCTTTTTATAAAGCCCCGATCAACCGGACACTCATTATCAGTTTTGAAACCACCAAAATTACAAATCGCTTGTGGACTTTCAATTATATTTCCCTTGTAGACACTCAATACCGAAGAAATAATTTTTTTTTTTATTTTTTTTATTTTTTATTTTTTATTTTTTTTTTTTTTTTTGAAAGAAAAAATATCTTTATAAAGGCCTTCCAGTTTACTATTTAAGGTCCTTTTTTAATATTTAAAACTAAAACATAAAGGCAATTAGCGGATAAACATGGGCAGGAATGCCCTCGTACGAATTGTGTTGGTTTTTTTTCTGCTACCTGTTTTCGGCACAAAATTGAAATTTACTGAGATACAGCCCTTAAATACTTAAAACCTTTTTTTAAAGCCTCGATCAGCCGAACACTCATCACCAGTTTTGAAACCAACAAAATGACAATTCGGTTGTAGACTTTCAATCACATTTCGCTTGTAAACATTCAATACCGAAGATGAAGGGGAAAATTCGACTACCGTGATGGGGCCCCGCTGCTCACGGCGTTTTTATTTAACATAATATTTTTATTCTTTGATTATTTTAAATCGATCGTGCAAAAAATATTATACAATACACGATGCGTTAAGTGCATTTACTGATCTCGAAAATTGCAAAAACTCGACCCTGCGGGTCTCGTTTTCGCAACATTTTCTCGATCAGTAAAAGCAACTTACCGAACTTATATTGTAAAATACTATTATATTTTAATTATTATTGTTCAGAAAACTTAATATTAAACTTCTACATTCCACCATCTCCATTGCTAATGCGTTCTTAACCCTCAAGCTCATGACTCAGTTTTTTTACCTTCAAACTCATGACGGGTTCGAATGTACCCCATTGTTTTCTTGATAATAAGTCGGTTCTGTGACTGATAAACCGACATTATCGTATACCATTCTCTTCCATTTTTCATAAGGAAGAGAATGGTATACATAAAATCTAAGTAAATTCAGGTCATAAAAAAACACATTAGAACACTAAAAACCGGTAAAAATCAGCAAAAAGCTCATTTTTCAAATCAAGATTTATAACTTTTCAACCGCTGAAGCAATTTTAAAATTTCCAACGGTGTTTTGAAGACGATACTTCAAGCTATAGAAAAAAAAAAATACGGTCACTTTATTCTGTTAAAAAAAAGTACATTTATTTAGACACTTGAAAATGACGAAAATTAGTAAATTAAAAATTATGTTTTAAAAAATTTTTTTATTATAAGTTGGTACAAAACGTTGAAGTAACTCAACAGGATAAGCTATTATACAAGAATTTAGTCAATAACCACACAATAGGTGCAAAATAGGAGTTTGTGCTCTTCGCATATGGCTTGATGACACTTAACACAATGAGAATGGCCTTTACGATCTTTTGATCTTGGACACAAGCCGCACCTTGCCTGTCTCTTATCAACCTGGCAATACGTAAATAATTTATTTGAAAAATATACATGAATTGATAATTACATATAAAATATAAAATAAACTTACTGTCACAAAAGTTGAACGTAAACTCACGACTGAGGTTCATACACACCCCACATACAATTTGTAAACACACTGCGTAACAAATTAACAACTAACCAACAACTAAAAGTGCGACCGACCTGACACTGCCCAGAGACCTTCGAACTAAATTATGGTTCACACCAGGAGTCGGTACTATTGCTCGCTAGTTCAGGAGCGTAGCCCAAAGTTTGCGTGGGGTGCGTTTAGACCCCAGTCATGAGCTGGAGGGTTAACCACGTTAACTAACTATATTGTTGAGTTTCAAAATGAGCTAACCTAATTTTCTCATCTCATTTTTTCAAGAGGCAATAGTTTTGTTTAGTCGAATTATGGTTTAGTTATAATATATTTGTATCATTCATGGCAACACATTAAAGAAAAAAATAATTCATTTTATGAGTACACATAGACAAAACGCTGTAAACTATGTAATCTACTGATTGTGAATTAGCAGCTTTTGGAAATACAGTAAGACCTCGATAATCCGGCTTCAATGGGCGGCCGGTAGGCCGGACTTACGAAAAAGCCGGACCATCGAGAGACCGTTTAAAATGTAATGAATTTGAGACCCCTTATAACTCCTCTAAGAAGTTAACAGCAAGCACTGCTGTTCTATATACTGGGTTTGTAGGCAGTTCTGCGTTTCGCGTGATTAATTACTGTACAATATATTTCTATTTTGTACTGTACTAATTTACTGTAAATACAGAATGTAAATGTGTGTAAAATTGTATTTACTATTTGTTAAATCGGGCCGGATTAGTGGAGGGTCCGGATTTTCGAGGGCCGAATTATCGAGGTACTACTTTGTATGGCTCAATTAAAGTGTTAGATAAGAGATGAGTCCAAAAACATATTTTTTAATTGAAAATTCATCGATTTAACAAAAATATCCGTTATGCAGAAAATCCAAAACAATTCATCTTCCGGTAAATGTTGTTCTTAATTATTATTATTTAAAATTAACAAAAATAAGTGCGATGCAATCATTAGTATTCGATCGAAAGTTAGAGCCGACGATTGACTGTCGCCGAATCCTCTGCCTGAAGCTAAAGATTTCTAAGGTAACTAGATTTATAATACCTATCTATACTAACATAATAAAGAAAGAAAATTTGTATATCCGAAGTAAACTCAAAAAATACTGAACCGATTTTGAAAATTTTTCACTGTTAGAAAGCTAAAATATTCCAGATTAACATAGGATATGTTTGTTATATGAGATCTTCTGAACCATAGGGATCTAAAAAGCGCCTAAAGTAAACTACCCAATCCATTTTGAAAACTTTTTCACTGTTAGATAGCTAAACTATTCTAGATTAACGCAGACTATGTTATATGAAATTATGAAGTCCCGCGAGGTTCAAGGGACTCCAAAACCATCCAAAATAAACAATTCAACTGATTTTGAAAATTTTTTCACTGTTACAAAGTTAAACTGTTTCAAATTAAATTAACATTGACTATATTTCATGAGGTCCGCCTATTGATTAAATAAAATACTATTGAATTATGATAGAAGTTACCCTGAGGTCAAAATAGTCCGTTAGGGTATTATAGACCCAAAAAGGATTAAAAAGGATTTAAAATACACAGCTAAACGGAACTTGGATAGTAAGATCATAGTGATTATGGACCACTGTGTAGTAAGGTCATAGTGATTGTGGACCGCTGAGTAGTAAAATCACAGTGATTATGGGGCACCGGATAGGAAGGTCATAGTGATTATGAGCGACTGGATAGTAAGGTCGTAGTGATTATGGACCACTAGCTGTGGTCTTTAAAACTTTAAACACCATTAACTCAGAATCCTGTTTTTTTTTTTTTTGAAAATATCTTTGCGGTGGACATGATTACTAAAAAACTGTCAATCCGATCACCACCAAATTTTTACTACTTATTGTAATATCTAGTCGGTAACCAAAGGTTTTTAACTTTTTCAAAAAGGTTATTTTAGAGCAACAACATTGAAAATTTAGCTCCTTGAAAAAATAAACATTTTGTTAAAATCGTCGCAATTTTTTAAAAAATATAAAGTTTGACAATTTTTTCCCGTCAGCAACTAGACAATAAAATATACTGACGAAATATTTTTGAAATTCTGATTCCGGATGAACCATTCTCGAGTTATCATGTTCATCATGTCAATGATGTCCAAAAAAAAGGCGTCCCTGAAATACAGTAGTGTCACTATTTTTGAATATTTTTAATTTAACTCATGTGTATCAAGTCCCATAAGAATATTGTAGTTTTTTCACTTTTACCATGGAAAAAAGTTAGGGCAGACTTTTACAGCGATAAACTCCGCCCTAGCGATAAAGCGACAAAACATTTCATTGTAGGTAAACACGATAAAAAGAAATGGTACAAAACATTTCATTGTAGGTAAACACGATAAAAAAATTTTACTGGCTTCAGAACCATAGAAACAATATATTAAATTATAATATGAATTATACTATTTTATTCGTTAAATTATCTTACCGTATTACACTTGAGTTTTATATTTTTTCTGAATAAATTTGTGTTTTTTACAACTCAAATTTCTTGCCTAACAGCAATTTAACTCGAAGAATTGTCAACCCAAAAACGCTTCAGCTCCGCTGTCGCGCTTTGGTTAGTTGACAATTCTTCTCGTTAAATTGCTAGGCAACAAATTTTTGTTAGACAAATCCAAATTTATTCGAAAAAATACAAACCTCTCGTGTAATAATAAGTGAAAAAAATTTGACAAATATCCCAAAACATGTACTAATCGATGTTATCAGCAGTTTTAAATAAATATTTATTATGCTGCTGAAAAAAAAATCGAGGAAATGTCATGTATGTATTGCAAAAATCGAGAAAATGTCATGTATGTCACGTACAATTGCAATACATGCATCATTTCGCCCGCTACAACTGTATATAACCCCTTAATATACTACGAATAAATAATGAGCAAAAAGAAAAATAAATATAGAGTATTATACATATTATAGAGTTTATATTAACAAAATATATTACAAAAATGAACAATTTGGAAATCACTGTTACGCTGAGTATATTTTAAAAATATTATGTCTATTAAAGTAATAAATGTATTTTTTAATACACTACATTTCATACATAATATAAAAAAAATTATATTTCATAATAATTTACAGTTTTAATTCTTCAGCTGCACCGAGGTTGGCTAAGGTCTTTTTTATTCTTAACGCAGTCAGTCTCGCCGCAGCATTGTGGTACCAACATTCCTTCATTACTTTTGACATAGCATGTAATGCCTAGTAACATAAAAAAAATTTTTTTACTGATCGCAACTATTTAGAAGTTAACAAAAAAGTGAAGGATTCAGAAGCCAACGTGAATCAAATCCATTTATTTTTTTCTAAATTTCGATTTTTTTATGTAATTTTAATTAAATAAATTGTTAATGTTATTTTTTTAAATTAAAAAGACAATTTTTTACTTTACTAATACCACTTTATTTAGAGTTTTAATTGTCTGTGACATGTTTCGGCCCGTATAGCCATTGACGAACAGTAAACTATATTTAACAAGCAACACTTAAATACTATTTTCCATTTTTACATTTCTTCCTACTGTGAACAATAAATTGTTATTGTCAAATCAGAATTGAAAGTAAAAACAAAGTCGCAAAACTGGTTTTGGAATGTTACAAATTCAGGTAAAAAATAATTTTGAGATTAAAATTAATTTTGAAGTAAATAATTTTCAGACAAATTTAGTAAAATGTGAATAAAATTAAAAATAATTTCGAAAACATGTGAGTACGGCTTGCCTTACAAAATATAAAATATAATAAAAATAAAGTCATAAAATAAGATTGGTTTTTGGAATGTTACAATTTTAGGTAACTGCATAAAAATAATTTTGATTTTGAAATTAAAATTAAAATTAAATTTGGAATAGATAAATTTTAGACAAATATAAATGCAAATAATTTACATAATTAATAATTAAGGTTTTTTACATAATTAAGGTTTTGTTTTTCCAGAATTATTTGCATTTATATTTGTCTAAAATTTATCTATTCCAAATTTAATTTTAATTTTAATTTAAAAATAAAAATTATTTTTATGCAGTTACCTAAAATTGTAACATTCCAAAAACCAGTCTTATTTTATGACTTTATTTTTATTATATTTTATATTTTGTAAGACAAGCCGTACTCACATGTTTTCGAAATTATTTTTAATTTTATTCACATTTTACTAAATTTGTCTGAAAATTATTTACTTAAAAATTAATTTTAACCTCAAAATTATTTTTTACCTGAATTTGTAATATTCCAAAACCAGTTTTGAGACTTTGTTTTTACTTTCAATTCCGATTTGACAACAACGATTTATTGTTCACAGTAGGAAGAAATGTAAAAATGGAAAATAGTATTTAAGTAAGTAGCTTGTTAAATATAGTTTACTGTTCGTCAATGGCCATACGGGCCGAAACATGTCACAGACAATTAAAACTCTAAATAAAGTGGTATTAGTAAAGTAAAAAATTGTCTTTTTATTTTAAAATGGAATACCATAAAGTAGCGCTCAAATCTATCAAATATACAAAAGTTATTTTTTTTTCTATCAAAGGATTCTACTCGGCACTTCTAGTAATCGAATCACTTTCGAGTGCCGCCCCAAGTATTAGTCATTTTAAAATTTCATTCCGTGCCATTTATAAGTGCAGTGGAACGGCATGTGCGTAACAATTTCTACACCGACGGACCAATACTAGCTACAACATACATAATGCAGACATTTTAATTAATGTGACCATATACGGACTCCTGTATAACAACATTGAACGTGTTAAAAAGCCTTAGTCAAAAAACAGACAAACTATAGAGAAAGTAACTTAAATTATAAGAAAAAACCTCGTATTGAAAAATGTAGTTACGAGAAAAACGCATTTAACTCTTTAAACGATTAAGACGAGTTAACTCGTCCTGCAATATGGCGGCTCAAAATGCTATGATATGTATATATTCACTGGTACAGGTGCCACCATTTGTGACAGATTTTCCGAAATACGGTTCAATGTGTTCAATAATGTTCAATTTTATCAACATAGTTTAGTATAATTTATATTTTGTAAATAGGGTACTTGACTGCAATTAAAAAATGATTCTAAATGCTTTGTTTTTACGTATTAACTAATTAATTTTTAATAAATTTTTGAAAATCGTAAAAAAGCACTTTTAAATTTTAAATGAATAAATTGGCGCGAAAAACGATCGACCATGGTGACGTATGCGATGACGTCACATTTTGATGCAAGCAAATATTAATGTGTTCGCGCTACTGTAACGTTAGGAAACGTTTTGCTACATAAAAATTTTCAACAAAAATATATTTCCAATAGTTAGATGTTTAGTCTTTTTGTTTTGCAATATTTACAATCACTTATTGTGTCCAATCGAAATAATATTTAAGACACGTGTAAAAATTATGCATCAAACTACAGTAATTATTTACATCATTTACATGTTCCGTATCTTATCTATGATATTTTTCATATTTGCTACAAAATATGACGTCATTTTAATATAACGGCGCCTTTTTACTGATTTAAATGAAGGTTAAAAATTGATCATTTTCTAAGTAGAATTTTTAAATAAATACAGAATATTTTTATTTGTCACTACTAAAATTAAATATATTTACGAGTAATACATAAAATTATTTAATATTTAAAACAAATTTTGAATACAGTCAGGTACCCTATTCTTAGGGTTCACTTTTTTGATGTTGGGATCTTTGATTTTTTTTCTTTTTCTTTTTTTGTAACCTTATCTATTGTACTTATCACTAGCAGTAAAAAATCCGGCATTTTGTGAAAAAAAAAATTTCCATATGGTTTATTTAAAAGGGTTAAAAATTTGAGGAAAGATTACTAAACTTCACACGCACGGTAACATTTTTTATTGTTGTAAATACAGAATTACGTAAAAACTTTGAAATTTATCATTATCTGTGTTATTGTTACTGTTTTCTTAAAAGTACAGAAATTTGTGGATTTGTAACGCTTTAAATAAAGGATGTGACTATTTATACATACAGTATGTATACGCAATTGGTTATTTACACATACAGTATGTATACGAAAATAGCTATTTATACATATATAGTATGTATATGAAACTGGCTGTTTATACATGTGATATGTATATGTATACTGAATTGGCTATTTAAACATGCAGTATGTATCCGAAATTGGCTTCTTATAGGTACATACTGAATGCGCTATTATTACAATTAATATTTTTATAATAACTACACCATTATAGTAACCGAATACCTCCGATTGAGCTGAATTTTTTTTTACATAATCTTTTTGGCTTAAGAAATTATCCCCTAAACGGATTTCTGGCGACGCTGTCCGGAAGTGTATTTTTCAACTTTTCGAATGTCAAGTCTAGGGGTTACTAAAAGATATTTTCCGTTACCATAGCAACAAAAATTAAAGATAAATTCTTATAAAACTTAGTGAGTAGCACAAAAAAGAAAAAAATGAAATTTTTCGATATTTTGCTTACTTTTTGTGATATTACGTGTTAAAATAAAATTTACTAAGTATTATATTGGATAGATAATTACGGTATATTACGGCGTTTATTGATAGAAGTGGAAAATGAACCGGACGATATCATTGAAACCTCATTTTCAGGTAAAGCGTTTGTACCAAGTCCATTTTTTAATTTTTTTTCTGATAGTGGTTTCGACTTCCCCAACGTCCAAAACTAGCAAAACAACCACCTAGAAAAAATTTTTAAAAAGTGGACTTGGAACAAACCAATACTCAACTGACGATATATGTATGTGTGTGTATAATATACAACCCATTTAGGCTGGGTGCGTGATGACAACGACATCTATAATATACATTTTTCCGGGCTCATTAACGAATATAAATAATGGTAACCGTAGAAATAAATAAATTTAAAATATTTTTAAACAAACCGTAAAATCTGAGTACAAATATTTGCTATTTACAATTAATTTTTTTTATAAATAAATTTGAACAATTTGATTTGTTCAGTTTGAACAATAAAATACTGGATGAAGTATAACAGTTATATTAAAAAAGTAATTAAACAATTTTCGACGTTAATACAGATATACTTATTAAGACAGTATTTCCTTCCAACTTCGGACTATGCAGAGGAAAAATTTGCTGGTGCCGATGAAGTACGTCAGGGAAATTCGAGAATTAAGAAATGCTGGCATAAGTCATTTAGTTTAATGTAGAGTCATAAGACAAACATCAGTAACTTTAACTCCTTATGAAACATTATTTCATGTGACTATGTGAGTTAAAATACATCAAATATTTTTAATTCTGTATTTATGGATTGACGTGTAAACGTTAATTACTCACGCTGCAATCGATTTAATTGTCCCCACCATATACTTCGCACGCTGTCTATAGTAAGTTTTAGAAATACGACACGTATTATCTCGAAAACTAAACAGGATATCTAAAAAATTTGTTTTTTCTTTTTTGTTCCACTGATCAAATTCTATAAAAATTTGCCTTTAGTTTTTATTACCATAGTAACGGAAACCTTTCTTTAGTTGTGTCTGTATTCAAAAGATTAACGTTTCTAAAAAGATTTTCGACCAAAGTTTCTAAAATTTAGAAAATAATTTCTTACTGTTAGGCCAAACAGATTATATAAAAAAAAAAATTTAGTTAAGTCGGAGGTATCCGATAGTATATTTGCCTATATCTCTTATACTAATTCTTACTACTTTAGACCCTCAGATACGCAACTTCCGATTCGTGTTGCCAAAAATCCATTTAAGGGATAACTTCTTAAGCTAAAAAGATTATACAAAAAAATTTTAATTCAATCTGTGGTACGCGATAAATTCGTTATTATTTGAATTGATAAATTCGTTATTATAAATTATTTTACTGCCACCAGTGGAAAAGTGTATTTTAATATGCGCACCACGAAATTTGGACGATTATTTTGGTGCTCAAGGTACGCGTTATATGTCGGAAAATACGGTAAGAAGTAGCCGACTGAGTATACATATACTGCATGTTTAAACAGCATATTTCATATACCTAGGAACTCCAATATAACGTAGTGGCCGGTACAAAATAAGGGGAAGTACGTTATATCGGATCACCAGGGCCGTCAGTAAAATTTTTTTAAGGGGGTACAGAAACATAATATGCAAACACACACGCATTTCATTATTGATATACACACGCATATACACTTCCTTAAATGCATGTTTACAAGAACACACGTCTTCAACTAAATACATACATATACATAACTGTTGTACATTGTAGTTGTAAGTATATTAGAAAAATGCATAAGCTGCAAAATTTGACAACAATTTTTGGAATACTCTTTTTAGAAACCAGTCAAAATATTAAAAAACCGACTTCACTATTGGTTAGCAATTGAAAAATAAACCAAACGGTGGAATTTAATAATAGTTTTAGAATATTCTATTCGGAAACTAGGAAAGATATCGGAAAACTAACTTTACTATGGGATTTGCCATTAAAGAAATGGTTGAATAGAGGAATTTGACAAAAGTTCTAGATTATTCTATTCAAAACCTAGAATAGATATCAAGAAATAAACTTTACCATCAGATGGGTCATCAAAGAAAATGCTAAATAACGGAATTTGAGAAATGTTCTCGAATATTCTATTCGGAAACTAACAAAAATATTGAGAAAGCGACTTCGTCAGTAGATTGCTCCTTGGCGAAAAAGGTTAAATAGCGGTGCTATACAAAAGTTTCAGTTATAAATTTACGCCAATGTATACAATTGCCAAAAAGTATAATGTTTACATTTTCCTTAAATAATCTAAAAGTATTCTCTAATTTCCTAAAATTATCTTAACTCTTGTTAAATTCCTCTATTTGATGTTTTAATTAATAATTAGATGAGTGAAAATCGGTTTTTTGATATTTCTGCTAATTCTCGAATAGAACATTCTAAAATATTGTTCAAATTTGTTATTTAGGCTTTCATTCGAGGACAAGTCCGATGGTGAAATCAGTTTTCCGATATTTTTACTAGTTCTCGAATAGAACATTCTAGAACATTGTTCAATTTTTCTTATTTAAGCTTTAATTTGATGACCAATTCGATGGTGAAGTCAGTTTCCCGATATCTTTGCTAGTTCTCGAATAGAACATTCTAGAACATTGCTAATTTTTTTGTTATTTATGCTTTCATTCGAAGACCAATTGGACGGTGGAGTTAGTTTCCCGATATCTTTGCTAGTTCTCGAATAGAACATTCTAGCACATTGCTTAATTTTTGTTATTTATGTTTTTATTCGAAGACCAGTTAGATAGTGAAGTCAGTTTCCCGATATCTTTGATAGATCCCGAATAGAACTTTCTAGAACTTTTACTGAGTTCTGCTGTTTAGTCCCTTCTTTGGTAGACCATCAAATGATGAAGTCGGTTTTTCGACATCTTTGCATCTTTTCCGAATAGAATATTATGGAACTTTTATCAAAGTTTATTATCTGGCTTTTCTCCATAACCAATCAAATCGTGAAATCGATGTGTACTCGTATATGCACACATATTTGTCTACGTATGGATATACGTGAAATAATATGTACGTGTATGTCTGTATATTGGTGTAATTGTTTGTTTGTGTTGATAAATTTACTAGTTTACTAGTTCACAGGAATCTGAATATTTTTGAACAAGTTCATACATAGTTGTAAATGTGTATATATTTACACTGATTATATTTATTTGTGTAGAAGTACCTATGGCTATGTGTGAATGCTATATACGTGTGTATGTGAGAAAATATATGGGAACTTCTGAGACTCTCACATAAATTTGCTACGGCCCTGAATTGATGATTATGTATACTTTGACACAAATACAATCTCACGTCTTCAAATCTGTGAGAGGGGTACCCCACCACTCGGTACGTTATATTGGAGTACGTTATATTGGAGTTCCTATACATACTGTAAGTATAAATAGCCAATTACGTATACATACTGTATGTTATATAAAGTCAATTGCGTATACATATTGTATGTATAAATAGCCAAAATACGTATACATACTGTATGTATATAAATAACCACATCCTTAAATAAATGCAAATAAAACGTTCTTACTTCACAACTTTGCCACCGATTGGGTATAGATGGTCTCTGTCTGTCGTAGCATACCACTCGGCGCATTTCTTCAATGCTCGGATCTGGTGGTACAACATCGTAGAATGGTAACTGGTATTCATCATACATTCCTGCAACACTACACCGTCTCGCTATTTCCCACAACACTAAACCTAACGCATATACGTCAGCCCTTTTGAATGAATCAAAATGTGACATATTTATCGTTTCATCTAACACCTGCAAAAGAAATTCGAAAATAATAATTGATATTATAAATTGATAATTAATAAAAATATACCTCCGGTGCCATATATCTTTTTGTACCCACTCGATTATTTAATGGAATATCAACAGTGTCTGTTGTAACATCATGTCGCACTGCTAACCCTAAATCACCAATGGCACACGTGCCATTTGATTTAACCAAAATATTTTTTGATTTCAGATCTCTATGAGCGATTGCCGGCTTTCCTAAAATGTGAGCAATATTTTCAATAAAACGTATCTTATGTTTTTAAAATGTAAAAAATTTTATATAAATTAACTCTTTAAGGTGAATCGATCAGTACTGACAAATTTGTGACAAATGAATTACTAATAAAATTAGTTTATGAAGTTGGGCAAGTCTATTTTTTTCTCTATAAATAAATATAATTTATGTGTAGAAAAATAAGTTAAATTTTATAATACATGTAACCGTATTAATATTTGATTATTGTTCAATTTTCTAATTTTAATAATTTTAAAAGTAATGAATTTGATTCTGGTAGTGACGTGTCCGCACACATAATAACCAACACGTACACAAATATATTATGGGTTTATTAGTATAAAATGACATTTTTATAGTTTATTTTTCGATTTATTACAATAACTAAACGTCCAATATTAAAAAAAATAGTTTTTTAATGATTCAAAAACATAAAAGAAAATAATTTTCGGTTTTTTAAATCTTAAAGTTGGTTTTTAACGACACAACTTACTTAAATACATACCACATACCACTGATTCATCTCTAATCATTCTTTGGCATTTACTCGTACGTTAAAAATTCTAATTGAAAATTTATTTCTCCTAAACTACACGTCAGAAATTATTCAAAATAGTGTCAGTGAATGCATTACATCTTTCTCTATAATATATTAAAATTTCAAATTCTAAACGTGGAAAATTTCAAGTGATCAATTCACCTTAAATGAATAAGACGAGTTAACTCGTCATGCAGTATGACGACTCAAAATGCTTTGATATGTATGTATATATTCGCTAGAGTCCCTATAATAAATAAAGTCGTAACATATGTGTTGAACGCTGATTGGTTCCGGCATTTTCTGTCCAAAGTTTGCGTAAAATACATTGGAAATAAATTAAATATTAACAAAAATCATTTAGTTTAACCTAGAAAGAATAATTAAATTAAAATCTTTTAATTGTTCATTAATTCATAACTTATTAATAATAATTATGTACTCAAAAATATTTACTCAAACATGTGATAATTAATTTTGAAGCTTCCCGCTCTGTTTTGAAAAGAAAATGGCTGACATGTCACGACTCTATTTATTATAGAGCATTGAGGAGAGAATCGACTAGAGAGAAATGCCGTGTATTACAAATACATTAAAAAATTGAAGCAAAAAAATTGAGTGACGTGATTACTTTAATGGCGGTCAAGCCATTAATTTAATGGTTTATCTAATATTTATAAACAAAAAATGCGCATATAACACATAATTCGATGTCAAATTTCGCGAAAACGGCTAGCCGTCTATTTTCTGCTGGCATGGCGTTTTCTAGCTTACTATATTAGCAATAACCACCGATGCGCCTATAACAGATGATTCACACTTTAAAGTTTAAAAACGCTCCCTGAAAAATTTACTTTTTGTGACTCTTTTCCCCTGTACCCTTCATATCCAAGAACAAAGAGAACGAACATTACTATGTCTATACTAGGGAAACGAGCGTAACCACAAAGGATAGAAAATAAACCCCCACTATGTTATATATGTGCACGCGGAGTTGTGTGTGTTAGTCCGTTGGATGTTGAGTGTATGGGTGTCTTGCATACATATATACATAATATGTACGTGGTGGTAGTACGTATGATGTACGTATACCACGTACATATACCGTGTTAATACGAGAGGTAACAATATGACAACAATTGAAACATACCCATTGAGTGCTGGCGAATGAATGAGGACTAAGTAGCCTAAGATGCACATAAATGCCCATAATTGATTGCAGAAAAGAGATAGATGTATTCGTTCTATTTGTTCTGTGCTTCATATGTTAATATGTTCGATTCAGTACTCAGCTTATGCTCAGCGTCCACTAGGTCGGAAACGCGGCGGCGTATTTTGAAAATATACCCGAAGTCAGAGCTTGTGACGTCACTGACCGATCTAGAATCGGGTATAATTTACAAAACAGAAACTAACAAAATGACTCTTTAAAATATACCTCATTTCAGAGCCAAAATCGGCTATATTTTCAAGTACAAGAATACTACTATGAGAATTTGAATATATACCCGACAATAAATTAGTGTAATCTTACACAGTTACTAATAAGGTATATTTTCAAACTTATTTCAACTGTAATTTATACTCGATCTTCATAAAAAAAATATGCACATATGATTTAAAACAAGACTTTTGTTGCAAATAAAAAAGACCGTTACAATTTTTTGAAATAATTTTTAGCTTCTTCTTATCTTCTTAATTGTTAGCGTGTGAGTTAAACGTGCAAAATTTGTTTAAAATTAAATAATGATTAATAAAACAGATTTAGAAGGGTTTTTTACAAAAGCCTATGAATATGGACAATATTATTTGAATTTGAATCCGCTGAAAAATATTTGGTGCAATTAAGGTAGTAGTTTGGTAACTTGGATTGAAAAAATAGAAAATTTTTTTTGTTTAATTCGAAAGTACAACATATTGAGAATATACAGTGAAAATTTTAGACCAAAATTCAACGAAAACAAAACAAAATAAAACGAAAAATTTTTGAATCCGTTACTATTTTATAAAAAAAATGTAAAAAAAAAAAACAAACCTATGCATAACGATAGCTACAATTATGTGCTTTAATAATTATTTTTCTTCTTTTAATTTGAAATGATTCATCATTGCAATATCGTTGGTATAATTTGTAATTTTTTTAGGTGCATTTGCATTATTAAGTTTGCAAATATTTAATATTATTCTATACAATTTTATATGAACAAATGGATACTCATTAAAGTCTTTAATTCGACCCTCATATATTCACTCACATTTGCAAAAAAAATTCGCTAAAATTTGTCAATTTTTTTGCGGCGTCACAGTGCTGTTTTTCCTTAACTACTTGATTGAACCATTTGTTTACCAATAAATTGAAACTGGGTATGTTTTTCATACTATTCTTATTAAATATTGAGTTTGAAAATATACCCGAGCTCAGCGCTTTTAATGGGTATATTTTCAAGTATCGAACTATGCTTATTAAACATTGAATGTATACCCGAGTTCAGATACATAAAGCTCTGAATACGGGTATATTTTCCAAATACGCTACGCTGGTGCGGTTTTTACATCAGTAAGATCTTCAAAGCGGTACCGCGCCGCTCTGTCGACCTAGAGGACGAACCTGCATTTATTCAGATGTGTTTATCTCCAAGAGTGGAACTGCGCCGCACCGCGTTTCCGACTTAGTGGACGCTCAGCTCTATAGGGACTCTAATATTCACTGATACAAGTGCCGCCATCTGTGGCAAATTTGTCGAAATACGATATAATTGTAAGTAATGTTCAATTTTACCAACATAGTTTAGTATAGTTTTTATTTGGCAATTTTCTTTCTTTTCTTGTGACCTTATCTATTGTACCTGTCACTGGCAGTAAAAGGTCCGGCATTTTGAGACAATTAAAATTTCTCTATGATTAAAATAAAAGCGTTAACTGCTGCTATTAATCATAAAACTGTCCAGTAGTCTTATGAATAATTTTTCCTGATATTAAATTTTTTTAAATCTATAATTAAGTGTATATAAACAAGGTGAATCAGATTATTTTTGATCCTTGCATTCGATTTTTATACATATTAGATAACAAAAAAGACACAAATTTTAATTCCGATAACTTAGTCTTTATTTTTGTTATTTTGAAAATTGTAAAATTCTTGTCTTCTCTAAATAGTGGACTAGAAATTAATATTGTAACATTTTTATTAACTAAAATAGAATTCTAAAAGAAATACAATATTTACGCGATCATAAAAAAGGCTTCAATGTAGAAGTATTACTCGTATATCTGTGAAAAAATGATGATTTGAGAAGAGTCCACAGATACTGGAAAATCCGGAATGCGCTGTATTCAAAATTGTATACGTATAGAAATAAATTTTTCTTTTAAATTCGTTTTGATATTTTGAGCGTATAAAGTCGAACATGCCGGCTATATATACCCGTCAATAGTGTTCAACCTAGTTTTTACGACCGAACCCAAAAACGAAACCGAAATATTTTACTCAATTGAACAATTTTTTATTTTAAATAAATCAACACCTATTGTATTTTCTAATTTATGTCTATTAAAATTAATTTACCTTGTGTTCCTACAATATCCATATGTAAATGTGCAAGCCCTGTTGCAATTGATAAAGCCATTCGGATCATTCCACTGATATCTAACGTGCAACGACCAAGGTAATCAAAAAGAGAACCATTTTCATGATAATCAGTGATTAACCAAAGCTGTGTCCATGTACCATTATCTAGAAATTGAGATGCAAAAATTTAATTATATTTTAATAGGGTACTTGACTGCTATTAAAAAAAGATTCAAAATGGTTTGTTTTTACGTATGAATTAGTTAATTTTTGATAAATTTTATAAAAATTATCAAAAAACCACAGTTTAATTTTAAATGAACAAATTGGCGCGAAAAAAGACTTGGCGTAGTGACGTATGCACTGACGTCACGATTTAACTCAAACAGATGTCACTTCAGTCATCTGTACACGGTTCTATATCTATGGTTCTATATTTGTACAAAGCATTACCAACATAATTAACATGTATATGACTGGTTGTCATAGACAATTTATCTAGGGTGGTCATATTTATATACATATTATCTATCTTGTCTATAGTATTCATATATAAAGCTTATAAATCGTGACGTCATTTTAATATCTCGGTGCGTTTTAGTCATTTAAATAAAGGCTAAAAATTTATAATTTTCAAAATAGAATTTTTAAATAACTAAAGAATATTTTTATTTGTCACTGCTAAAATTGAATATATTTAAGGATAATACATAAAATTATTCAACATTTAAAACAAATTTTGATTACAGTCAAGTACCGTATTTTGTAATATTATTTGCAAACAGGTCGTATTGTGCATTGAACTTATTTCAATAAACAAATCAATAAATAAATAGAATAAAATACATATTTAAAAGGGTTACTGCAGTAATGCAATCTTACGCAATTTTCGAATAACATGGAACGTATCTTCAATTTTACTATTGGTGACACAAAGATTATGCGTGCGCCTCTAGTAGCAGAATTAAAACTAGTATCAAATAAAAATATACGTACTGAGTAAAAATATACGTATCTCAATTGGCATAAAAATATGTATAGGCAAAATATTAAATGAAAATGACTCATATCATAAGAATGTAAAATTTTGTCACATATAAAAGTTACTATAATTTCTGCTATCCTTTTTCAATACAACAGATAGTAGATCTTGTGAGAGATAGCTATATTACGAGCTTGTCTGATATATAATTTTATGTGCATTCTTTATACATGAATCATTTCCAGTTCATATAAATTCTAGTATATTATACAAATTATGTGTGGATTACTAGATTATTTATTCCCAGTTAAACGTATACGTATATTTTTACTTGATATTAGTTTTAATTTTACCACCAGAGGCACGAGTGAGAATCTTTTTGTCGTCAATAGGAGACTTATTGACGTGAATTTCTTTTACAGAAACGTATCGGCCATGTAAAAAAAGAGTTCGGTGTATACAAAAACTAACCTTTATTATCTGCTGCAATAAATCCTAATATGTTTTCATGTCGTAACATAACAGTTTGATATATTTCTGCTTCTCGAAACCATGAACGTTCTTCACGGCTGCTGAAAATTTTAACTGCAACATTTTCCCCACGCCATCGACCACGCCATACTTCACCAAATCTTCCTTTCCCGATTGTTTCTATTAGCTGAATTTGTCGCGCTATACTACGTTGTACTAGCAATGGCAAGCCTAGAAAAAAATAAAAACAGATTAGCAAACATTTAAAAAAGTTACGTTTTCTTTCTATATAAAGCCGGTTCTACACGATGCTACGAACACCTTCCAACATTGGACGTTCGATGGTTCATCGCATCGTGTGGCCGTTGTTCGAACCTACGAGTGTCCAATGTCGAGCGTCAAACATTCGCATTTGGCCATGTCCCGCTCGATGTCGGTATTCTTACACCGAGTCAAAGGGATGCTTCGAACGTTTGATGGTCAATGTTGGTTGTGTTGGTTGGTTCGACTCAGCAGCTGCACGACTCGTTCATGTGAAGAGAGACAACATCAGTGCATAACATTAGAGATCACATAAGACAGATGACATCCTCGTCCACTGAATAAATGTTTGTACCAACACATTATACAAGAGACACAACATCAGTGTATAACATTAGAGATAACATCAGACAGATAACAGCCTCGTCCACTGAATAAACGTTTGTACCAACACATCATCATTCGTATTGGATCAAACATTCGATTCACCGTGTAGCAGATCCATTCGTCGCACCAACTGTCGAACTTAATTGCCTCAAACGTTCGATCGAACGTTGGAAGGAACGTTCGTAGCATCGTGTAGAACCGGCTTAATATTTACATATACTCATAGAGATGAATTTTTTGAGTCTTACCATTTTTATTACGGCTAAACTATTGATTTGATCAAAAAAATGTTCAGATACCAATTGTAGATACCGCTGGGAACAATAGATTCCTATAGTCAGAAGTTTTATAGCTTCTAGATTTATGATCTTGTAGATAAAAAAAAAAGATGTGGACGTCTTAATAAGAGTTTAAAAAGCGACAGTAAAACCTCACTCAGGGTGTCCACAGCCCATCATAAAAGAAAATCTCTGACTATTCCCTGACTTTCCATGACTTTAAGTTCGATTTTCCCTGACCATTACTTTTTTGTTTCCCATTAATGGTTAGAAATATAAATGTCCAAACACACGATTTTTATTTAAATTTTAATACATACCTACCTAAATAATTTTTTATTTTATCAAATAGATACGTGTAGGACTGCAATTAAGGGATTGAGTAAAGCTAAATTAACTACATAAAAAACTATTTAAACAAAATTAATATTTACTTATTGGCCCCGAATGCAGTAGTTGATACTATCAAAAACAAATTGCAAAATTATTTAAGGTACTATTAATTAGCAAGTAAAGTTAAAAAAAATACTCTTTTTAAATAATTTTTTTTAAGTGAAAAATTTATTTTTAGTGAAATTTTTTTTACATATGGTAACTTAGGATCGATATTTTATAAAAAAAAGTTTTCCCTTTAATTATAATTTTTTTCACTAGTACAGAGGGCGTTGAAGTTGACGTAAAAAAAGAATGACGTCACAAAAATGAACTAGTGTTCACATTCAAATAAACAATTAAAAATTAAAATAGAATTTTATGTTACTTATTGAATTAATTCAAAGAAAATAAAAATATCCGTGAGTCTTTATTATAATTTACGTGATATATTTTCGTGAACATAATTGTGAACATAAACATTTTTCTTCATTTACAATCATTGGGAAATATATTATCACCTATTTTTCCTGCTTTCCAGAACATTTCTTGAAATCCCTGATTTTTCCTGACGTCTAAGAGCTTCCGTGACTTTTCCCTGACCTTCCCTGACTTTCCAGAATGTGGACACCCTGTCACTGTTACTTATTATAGTACATACTAAAAATTTTATTTTTCGAATCAACATATAATATGTCCGTTCTATGTGACAAGAGTTTATAGATTTCCCTTGTATACAGGAGTGTCATCGCTTGATCGCATACTTGAAAAGGAAGCTGGGAAAGGCTTTTTTGTTAATAACATGATTACCTCCAACTTTTAAATAAATTTGTGAGGAAAAAAAATACAAGTTTCATGACTAGGGAGCAAAAGCTTATCTATTACCTTTATCCCTGTTTAATCTTAAATAAATAGAACGTTCACAATATATGAACGCCCTATTTTCCTCGTTAATTTAGGTACCAGCAATATATTTATAAGTTTAAATTTTGGCGAAAAATAGAGGTAAGAATGTAATTGTAATTAATAATAAATTTAAAAAAAAAAAAAAAAAAAAAAGAATAACTTACCGGAGCCACTTCCGCTAGTAGTCATTTCAATCATGTCTCGAATAGAAACTCCACCGAGAATTGGGTGATCAGGTGCTTCAATTGAGTCATCATGACCAAGCTGATGATGTTTAACACGCCTTTGTTGCCATACACTAACACAAATCATTGCCAGAACACACATTAAAAAAACTGGCAAAGCAATTGCCAAAACGGTTTCCCATTGTTCTAATGATTTATTATTACTCCCAAGACTATTTCCTGAAACTGTTTTAATAAATATATTTCATTTAATTTGAGGAGACAATTAAAAATATACATTGTAAACATGTACATTAGCTAAATTTTGTTAAGAAAATGTATGCTGTATATGGTCATATATTTATAAACTACATGTACGAGTACTATATAACAGTAGTGTTCAACCGATATTCATTTGTGTTATTTTTTTATATAATTACTAATTTAGTTGTCCTCCTATCTTATATACCAAGGGAAGGCAGTGTTTTACTGCCTCCAGCAGATGAAGGTTATTAAAAAGTGCAATGTAAGAGCTTCATTTATTTCAACAAATATATAATTCACATTTGGTATAAGATTAACTATCATAATAAGGAAATAATACAATCCTATCTCTGATATGACTTTATAATACTCATTGATATCATAATTCGTATGTACCATACAATAGATGGAGTACACTGGAGCACACATTATCTTTTTTGAAGCAAATCACCACGTTGGTTAACACATTTCATAACCTATAAAGTGTTGGTGGTAATAAATATTTTTAATTTCTATACGATTTTTGTTGTAATTTGAGACTATTTATTAGTAAATATTCTAACAATATTTATAACAACAAATATAATATCAGTAAATATAGAAAAACGTTATATCCAACTTTGTTTAACCGCCATATTGGTCAACACTAACTTTTTTTTGGCTTCATTTTCATATACATTGAATATCTATTCAATACTCATAGACCAACTACATTCTCGCGAAGCTGACCGAGTACGAGAGTGTAGATTCTACTGTAGAAGGTCATCTCGTTGTGCCTCGTGGTTTGTGTTTTATAATAATATGCTTTTATAATAATAATGCTATTCATATGCCTCGACCTGCCTCAGCGAACGTCGCTTCGGTCAACTTCGCGAGAATTAGTTGCTCCTTCAGAGATAATACTGAAGAGTCAAGTATCTTATGATTAATCATACCTTGCTAAACGACGTATTTATAGGCAATTTGCATTACAAACAAGGTAAAAACGCCCGTCAAAAAACGTTTAGTTAAGTATGATTAATCATACGTTCAGCGTTGAATCATAGCTGGTTAAACAAAACTCAGTTCGCAAGATTGATAGCTTTATTGTGATTGATTATTATTGTAGTCTGGACTGAATTTTTTGTGAAAATAAAAGTGCAGTATTAAATGTAAAAGTGAAAGCTCTTACTTATTATCGGTACTACCCACCGCGTAATTCCTTTTAAAGGACGCACTGGTTTCAAGTCAATTAAATAACATATTATTTTTCTATACGAATACACTAAATAAATATAATAATACTATTTGATTCATATTTTTGACAACTAACTGTACATGTGTATATATAGAGTGTCCCTAATAAAATTGCCAGCATTGAGATTTCGTCACAGTCACGGTTGAATTGACTGGATTAGATAGACTGGAAAAACAAGAAGTTTGAAATTATAAATTTTCTGGCTATAGCTCCTAAACTATATAAAATTTGGGAAGTTTACAAATAGTGCTCGAGGCATCTAGTGCTTCTGAATAATTCATCTAATTTATCGAGACTGAATTTCTCATCGTTTACAAGATCCCAATGTTGAAAATTTTTTTAGGAACAACTTGTATACATCTTTTAAAAAAATGTACTTGTATATCTATATGATTGTAATACAGCATACTTCCATCTAACTGTACAAAAACGTGCAATGAAGAAAAGCTATAAAAAAATTATAAGACCACTTACAACTTGTTAGTCTGAAGCATGCAAAATACAGTATTAAGAAGCACATGCAATAACCAAATTATAACGAGATATATAGATAAAATATAGAACAAAGTTTCCGTTGTAGACATTTTAGAAATAAACTTTTATTCATTTAAAACATTTTACCTACCTTTAAGTAAGACACCCTTATTACTTTAGTTTACCTTAATATTAAATTACAAATAAAGTTAAATAATTAAGTTGTATGTCCTCAAACAATAGATGATAAAAAAATAAACAGTAGCTAGAGAGGTGGTGATAAAAATTTTTAAATCATATGATCGTCTGGTAGATGCTGATAATAGTGTAGTTCGAAGTGATATAAGACTTAATAACCATTTCCGCAATTTCATTACCGCTGCGTTATAAATAGATCACGCTTTGAAACCTTGGAGAGACCTTAAGCCATTTTATCGCGTTTGCCTCTTGTGCTAAAAAATTTTTACACAAGAACAACTTAAATCAATTTATTATTATTATTGTTCAATGTCATTTTATCATAAAGCAAACTAACAGG
This sequence comes from Brachynemurus nebulosus, assembly GCA_035578155.1. Taxonomy (NCBI): domain Eukaryota; kingdom Metazoa; phylum Arthropoda; class Insecta; order Neuroptera; family Myrmeleontidae; genus Brachynemurus; species Brachynemurus nebulosus. The sequence continues at coordinate 2,448,628 of JAPWDM010000011.1, read as the reverse complement.
GAAAGGCCTTGAAGTGATAATTGCCAATTTTTATGAGACGTGGTAAATGTTTAGAACAAACGAAAATGACAGACACGTAGGTATTTTTTTATCTACCACACAAACCATTTCAGGGGTGAAATTGGCCCTCAAACAGCTAGAAGCAAAATTTAAATTAACACGATCCTTATTTTTGAAAGGTCTTTCCACTGATATACTCAAATGTCGCACCTATCCTTCCCCAGGAGGGAAGCTTGACGATAAAACTGACAATAAAATTTGAAATAGTGTGAGTATGGTTTGACCAATCAAAATATTAATATCAAATATGAAGACTAAATTTAAAAAAAATAGTAGTTCACCTGTTTTTGCTAAAAACCATAACGCTAAAATTAAAAACTTGAATCTTAATCTAAAATCCTATCGTCTAAAAATAATTATTAAAATGATATTCATCTGTTGTGATTATACCCTACAATTTTATTGCTAATCGTACGCTATTTGGATTAACTATTCCAAGGAAATGCTACCTTCATATTATATATATCTTGAATATCATTTAAAAAAATCTCCTAAGAAAAGTTTATTAGTTTGTTTAAATTTAAGACCATACTAGATGCACTTGAAAGAAAGAGGTGATATAAAAATAAATTTCCAATGCATTTTTTCCATTCACACGCCTTTAATACGGTATTTAGATTTACACTAAATATATTTATTGCCGAAACCTAATGATGGTTTTAAGAATATAATTAAAAGAACGTTAAAAATATAAAATCAATACTCGTGATGAATAATAGTCTAAAACAAATACCAAAATGCAATTTAAAATCGTTTCCCTTACCATTATGATTAAGGGTGGAAGTTAAGAATATCCAGTTTTAAAAAGGAAAAAGTATTAAGGAAACAAACCTCCTTACAGGTAATGACATCGTTAGAGGAGAGAGGTAAGGGGACAGTTCAAAGAAATTACATAAAATTTGAAATTTCTGAATATGTTTTTATTAAATCATTTCTTTTTATTAATTTTCGTAATTTTTCTTTTATTATAAAACTTAAAAGAAAAACGTTTCCAATAGAGGAGTAAAATTCTTAGTCTAATATCCCCACTCTAGTTCCGTGTTTTTCATCGTCAATATAGCTTTATTTAGTGATTCTCATGCTTCAATTGAAAATAAATACTGAAAGGTTTCCCAGTTTTCCCACATGCACTGTATAATACTTTTTACGACACTTTCCATATATATATATATATATATATATATATATATATATATATATATATATATATATATATATATATATATATATATATATATATATACACTACCGCTTAAAAGTATTTGGCCACTCACAAAAAGGGCATTTTGTAAAAGTTTGAATAAATGAAACGACTTCGTAGTAATTGTAATTATTTATTAGCAATTATTTGAACTTATAATAAACACCCCGTCTTTATAAATATAAATACAAACAACGACACTAATGAAATGGCTTTAATAGATGTATTTTTTATGATATAAAGAAATATGAAGGTGGCCAAATACTTTTAAGCGGTAGTGTATATATAATGAATTTCTTAAACCTCATATCTGTTTTGATTGTATGTCTAAACTATCAATAATTATGATTTAATAGTCACACGACAAATACGTACGCACACTAATTAAAAACTGCGCGAAAATTTACATTACTAATTCTCGCCAATTCTCGTGCAGTTTTTAATTAGTGTACGCACGAGCTTGTCATTTGGAAGAAAGTGATGAGGCCAACGAGTGCCCTCAACGTGTATTACTACAATCACGTTAAATTTTTTTTATTCTTCCTAATTCGTTTTCCTACCTACATGTACATACCCCGGACACTAGCAAATAATAGTTATGTCTTTGTTTTTTTTAATAATTAGTATATTATCTAAAAAACAAAAGTACCTATATAAAACATAAAGAAACAAAATAGACAAAATACACACATGATGTTTCGTGCTCTATCCATAAATATTATACCAATTGAAGCACTGTCATGAAGACCCTCCCGATAGAAACAATGGACAAACATAAAATATTCACTTCAGTTTTACAAATAAAATGATTGGCAAATGAACTTTCAACATAAATATAAATTATTTTTTTTGTCCATAATATCCTAACCTGTTGTAGCATGTGATAATAACGAAATATTCACATCCAAATTACACTTCTCGTACGCATTGCAGCAGAAGATTAATGTTGGTATATCATCATCAAATTCTCGTACAGTTATATTACACCATTTGGGATCCCCAGGGGGAAAGTGGTGTGATTTATCGTAACATCTAATAAAATTAAGACATTAGCTAATTAAATAATAAGTAAAACGTAATTTTAACAACAACAAAACTTGTCTGGTTAATTAGCAAGGCATGAAATGTTCATCTTTATTTCTTTTACAATTATAAACTTACTTGTTATTAGTCTATAACAATATGCGAAAATGTAAATATAAGTAATATAAAAGTAACTGAATATGGATGGTTAAACTATACTCATACATATCTGCGCCCCTACACGTAAATACGGCCAGAGCGAAATTCTCAAATTTTGTAAAACTGTTAGTGTGCAGAGCAGACCAAAATAAGAGACACATATTTTTTTATCAGCCATCTTTCACATTTAAGGAGTAAAACCAGTTTCTGAACTTGCTGATTCAAATCGTACTTATTAAGAAACCTCGAAAGCTGCGGAAAATTGAAAGAACGAGATAGAAGAAAACCTTAAATTGACGAAATGCACACTTCAAATTAAAGACCTATCCACATGTTCCAAACTAGAGTTGGAATAACAAAAGGGCTGGAGAAGTGAAGAGGGAGTAAATTTTCTTATAGAGGCTGAGCATTCTGCTTTATCAAATTTTCACAATCATAAATAAAAATACCATCAAAAATTAAAGGGTGGGAGTTTTTGCGTTAATTCGAAATATGTGTGATATTCAAAAAATATAAAAATGTACATTTTTGTATTTTTGTATTTCTTACATTGTATTTTTTTATTTCTTAAAAATTACAGAAGGTATTTACTAGTTTACTACTAATTATAATACAGTATAATCTACGTACAACAGTTTTTTCTTTCTCATATACAGTAATTACCACAAGAGCGTGGCGTGAATATCTAGATAATGTAACTCGAGGAAAGAAAATAATAATGTGAAAAAAACGAATATAAGTGAGGAAGGATACTTTGTATTTAATACACAGCCCAGTCACCATTATTATCAAGTATGGCTAGTAGTTGTTTTTGGCCGGTTTGGGGACCACCTCCCCACCTCCCGATTTTTTTAGCGACCCCGGGAGGAGATAGGTAAGCCATACCTATTCCCCTATACCAGTATTCCCACTTATATCTGTTAAAATATTTTTAATAGTTTTAAGAAAGTATGTAAATTAGAATCTTATGATGGACTCCGCCGTTAATAAGTACGATTTGAACATCTAAGTTTAGGAGCTGATCTCATCCTTTAAAAGTGAAAGATGGCCGATAAAAAAATACAGGTTCCTTATTTTTGCCTGTTTGAAATTAAGAATTTCACTCTGGATGCAGTGTGGCACAGAAGAAAACATTTTGAACGACAATTAGATTTGCAACGAATACCGTACTCGGCTCTAGCCGAATAGTCCAATATTCGGCGCACACTACTCAGTGTTTTTTTGTATCTCTGTTGTACTCCCTATAACACGACTTTTTAAACAACACTACACATAAGAAACTAAAAAAAAAAAAAAAAATCGGAGTAGGTACTTAAAATTCCCATCACAAAATCATCATTACAAATAAATATTTTAAAATGCTAACTTTTTCTGGTACAAAACCATAAATGTGGAGTGACTAATCAAAAAGTATTATGTCACAAAAATTCAAAACTGAGTTAGGCATATCTTCTGATTCTTCTTACTGCTTTCTATCAGACTAGACAATTCAATTTCCAAAAAAAAAAAAAAAATTTTACTCCATTAAAATCAGGGTTGGCATGTTTAAAACAAAGTGTTTTAAGTCACATGTTTTAAACACTGTTTAAAACACAATCTAAATAAAAAATGTTTGAAATTAAAGTGTTTTAAACGATGTTTAAAACAAATAAAAAACATTACATATTAAACTGTGTTCTGAACAATCTTTAATTAAATTCATTCGGTTAAGTTGTAAATAAAATGTATTGAAACCAAAAAAAATAGTTTAATTATATCTTTAGTAGCTAAAAATTAGGCAGTTCTATTCTAATATGCATCAGTAATATAATAATAAAAAAAAATTAAATTTTTAATTATGTTAAACTAAATTTATTTAAGTACGTATTATTTATATTTATGTTGTTTTTTTTTTTCTTTTATGTTAAATACTAATTTATGTTAAGTATTTCCATTTAAATCCTGAAAAACAGCGACTAGCATTGCAGCTCTTTCTACTAAGGCTACAGTCGAATGCAACTGTGTTACTAAATCAAATGTTTTGGGGTCCATTTGTGACTTTAGTGATAGCCGCCATTCTAAAGCACTGACTTGTATTTAATTATCGTATTTTATTTACCAATTCAACTAACAATAAGATTTTTGAACTTCTTTGTACCGTAATTTAAACTCTTTTATTTTAGTATGTATCAAATTGAGTGTTGCCAGATTGACTCATCATTAGTCAAAAATCCTTCCAAAAAATGCATTTAAGGGAAGGAAACCCAACCCTCAAAAAAAGAAAAAATTATTTAACGCGCATGAAATACGTAAGCAACGTCCGAGTAGCCCAAAAATAAACAATATTTAAGGTGGTCAACTTTTTGAAAAATGTCTTTTTTTCAAAAATAATACAGTTGACGAGCAAAAAAAATAAAATAAAATAAAATAATTTATAGCAAAATATAATTCTAATGTTGTTTTCAAGAATTTGTTTACTGTATTTTTTTAAACAATAAAATTAGGCAAAATTGATTGTTGACTTTTGACGTTGTCTTAAAATACCATACCACATATTTAAATTTTAGTGGTTGATTTGAAGCTGGTTTTTGAATTTGAGTATTTTTAAGTAGGATGGCAAATATATGTTTTAAATTTAATTAAACCTAGAAATTCCCCCTAGTTTGAAAATTTCCAGCCAAAAATCCCTCCAAAGAAAACCCCCCAATCTGGCAACACTGATCAAATTTTATAACATTTCTCAACAACGTCTTTGTTGTACACAGTATTCAACACGCATAAACAACAAACGATTTTATAAATTTTACAACAAACAAAATATTCAAATGCTTCGATTTAATGCCACCTATTATAAATTAATAGTACATTATTTTATGCCAGTGTCTGACAGTAAAAAGTCTGATATTTCGAGACAAAAAGTTTTTCTATATGGTTCAATTAAAACTTTTTTTCCATCCCTGATTAAAATTAAGAAAGAAAATAATAAATTTATTTAAACCGCGTTGTTTTTATACTCATGTTTGATTCAAACAGTGTTTTATCCATCATATAAAACGATTTTTCTTTTCATATAAAAACATATTAACGAAAAATCAATTTCAATTGTACTTTAAATCATGTAATCTATAAAAATAACTTGAAAAAGATAAACGCGTAAATGATACGTTGAATAGTTTTTGGTGATTTTCCAACATTTTGGTAATTGTGACAAAATATGTTTTGAAATATCACTCCACAAATACATAAAACAAATATAAAATAGTATATTGTACAATAAGTGGGAAAAATGGCTTATTTCTCACGAATATGAGTTTGTTGCGCGAGCCCGCAGAATGAGTGCAACAATTCATATGAGTGAGAAATAAGCTTTTCCCACGTATTTTACACTATACTTTTTCTACGAGAACATTTCTTTTCGTAAAATTTACATTAATATTTGTTTAAATAAATAGTAAAATTTTTTATTAATTTATGTCAGTTGCAGGATGTTCAAATTTTTGCCAATGCATACTTTGAAACTATGGAAACAAAAATCAATAACCAACATATGTATGTATATATTCAGAATTATTTATATAGATTTTAAGTACAAAATAGTATATGGGTGATTCTACTTTTTAGGTCCTTCAAAAAATTAAAGTTGTCTCCACAATAAGGAAGGTTAAAACTATATACAGAATGAAGATACTGTCATATTGTTTTATTTAAATAAAGTTAATAACTCTTATTTAGATGACCTACCTACATTTACTTTAATTTAGGATTTAATTTTTTTTTTTATATAAAAATGGTGTCAAACTTTTATTGCAATTCTAAAACGCATGTTCCTATTACGTATTGCTTGGAACTATAACGTTTTTTAAAAATAAGTTTACTGAAACCACACAATTTTATAAATAAAAAAGAGAGCTAAATTGTTACGCATGGTAATTAGAAAGTTAAATTTTATTTATCTGTAGAATTATTTTTTTTTTTGGCGTGACGAAAAATTGTCGCGAAAATTTAAGTATCCTCCGTCACAACTTCCAAATATTGCTATAAGTTTAAAAAAAAAATAGGTGAAAGGGTCATGTTTTTTGGTGAAACGAAACGTTAAAGACCATAGAACATAAAGCGAAAGTCAAATCAAGTGATTGACATTGAGAGGTTGTCATTTTTTTTACATCAAGCAAGAAGACCGGCTGCATGTGTTTATTGAGTGTATCCTTCGTCACGGCTTTTTATGGTATGTATTTAATGAATTTCAAATCGTTTTTACGTAAATATTATTTGTAATAATGTAAACTTTACGATAAACTCAAGTTTTCGATCTAAATGATCGCTGTTCATGATTAATAACGATTTTGTTGGAAAATTGTATCCTTCGTCACACGTGTATCCTTCGTCACGGTAGAATGTGACGATGGAAGACATGAAAGTGTCGAAGGATTCGATAATAAAATAAGTATATATTTATTATATCAATGTTTGTTTGTATATCAACTAATTTTTTTAGTTAACTAAGTTATAATATAAATATTATTTAAATAATAATTTAAATTTTATTATTTATGATGATTTACCGAATCTATGATAATTTTCCTACATTCTAGTCGCATGAAATCTACCAAATGGCTTTCTCTATTTTTTTTATGGTTGAGACCTAAAAAATAGAACCACCCATATTGTTATTAAATTAAGGAAGCAGCCTACTTTTTTATTATGTTAAGCCGTGGGAAATTATTTCGCACACTATTTCCGTACGGTGTGGGCAATTGCTAATTTTTACATATAGTTACCCGTGCGCAAAATGTTACTTTTAATAGTAGGAGTAGAAAAAAATATTTTTTTCTACAATCTTAATGGAATGTAGGCTTTTGCGCTCGGTGAAGAAGGTGAAAAACGTGTATTTGTCGAGGACACTAGTTGCCGAGCAACAAAGTACTACTTTTCGCTTTAAAGCGGAAAAGTAATATTTTGTCGCTCGCTCAACGTATATTTAATTACAAATAGGGTAGGCGTTGTTTATATTTTCTATGGCAACAAATAAACAGATTCTAAATTTATTATTCTTTTCATCGTGGTCAAATGAAATATTAATTTTATTAAATTTCAAAATAACTACAAAATATTAATTAAAAATAATAAATAACTATAATTAATAAATGATAAGAATAAAAAATTTAAAAAAATCTATACACATATGATGGAAATATGCAATAGTGACAGTGATTTCTCAGGTACACCTCCAGATATTTCTGAAGCTGCAAAAATTATAACATTAAAGTAAATATTAACGTCCATTATTACTTTTTCAAATATCTTTTAAATGAAAAGTACATTTTATAAGATTGTACAAAAATTTTGTGTTTAATTCGAGAACAAAATAACATTGCCGCTTTCATGACAATAACGCGCTCCGCTTGGCGGCGTCGCGCGTCAACATTCTCAATCGAGCGGCAATGTACCATTTTGCGTTCTTATGCCGAGTACACACTGAGACAAACATTGTTAGCTAACAATGTTTCTGAACTTTTGTTAACTAACAAAGTTAGCTAACATGAATATACACACTGAAATTTCAATTTTTTTAGAACATTTGGTATTTTATTGTTGTTACATGTTTTTATTCATTATTGATGTAAAAAAAATATCAAGTAGTGATGATGACGTTATGGTATTGTAAGTGTGATTTTTGATTGGACATATCAATCGGCCAGGAAACGAGAAAGGATTGAGTTTTTTTAGACACGAGCGGGAACATATAATTTTCACGGGATTGGGACTGGCACTAAAGGTGGTAATCGAAGCAAGAACCGAGTTTCTTTGGGAATAAATCGGGTGGAACTGAGACTTATCGGGATTTGACTTTTTTCAGGATTGGCAAATCAACTTCGGGTGTAAGTGGGAACAAGATATAAAAATTCTCAGCGATATCTCTATTTTGGATATCAAAATAAAGAAGAAAAAAAAGCGTCAATGGTGGATAAAAAGTATTTTGCAATAATGTTGTAAAGCTTTAGAATTACAGAATAATTTGCAAATTCAAGATGCAAGTAAAATCAGAAACTTCTACAGAATGTCTAAAACAGATTTTTAAATATTCATTAAACCGCAAATCATCAAAAAATAAAAAAATAAAAACTCTTAATAAAAATTATAGCAAATATAAATTACACAAATACATAAAAAATAAAAAATAAACTTGTTCAAATACAAAACAAATATTTTGTTTCATTAAAAAATGTTAGCTAACATTCAAACTCTTTGAAGTTTACCGCTTGTCAATGGGAAACATAATAACACGCTAAATAACATTTTTTTTAACAAAAATGTTATTTAAAAATGTTAGCACAACAGAAATCAAACGAACATGTTAATGAACAATGTTAGCGAAGTGTGTTAGCTAACAATGTTCGTCTCAGTGTGTACCCGGGGTTAATACAAAAATAACTATTAAAAAATATCAGCTGCACGTTTTTATTGAAATATTCTTTTAATTCTTTTAAATTCAATAATATTGCAGTTAGCGGTAAATTTTTAAATACGTATACTAAACACAGTCTATCATGACTATGTAGCTTTAGGTGTGTTGTGTGTGTATTTGTCCATATACATAATACTATATTCATGGCTTGCTGTTAGCCATGGTCGTGTTCGATTTGTGGTATAAAAGATTCTCGCGCATGTACACTATTAAACCGCGTAAACAAAAATTCAAATTATTTGACGTCTACTACCATATTTGGAAACTTGTAGCCGTTACATATTTAAATTTTTGCTAATATGTTCGCGCGGTTTAGAAATACACATGCGCAAATGCACTGGAATTTTTTGTACCACAAATCGAACACGAGGCATATAATATGTATATGTATATGCATTACCAGCCAGTACCTACAGTAAGTAATTAGTATAGGCCTATTAGTAAGTATACACGATTACACAGTGAACACATCGTCATCCGGTGATGGTGAGTCGTTTGCCAATTCTCACAGTTCTTATTTTCATACAAACGCTGCGCTGGTAAGGATCACATGTATTACATGTACTGCTTAAGTTGGATTTGTTTCATTCTATTCATTTGTTTTATAGTTTCGTTACGCAAAGTAAACACCTATTTTATTCACGGAATATTATAACATCAGATCAGGTCCTTAAAACTCCTTTACTCATTAATTCAGCTAACCTCGTGATATAAAATGCGCATTACATTAATTTTAAACCTATTTCACGTTAAAACAGTGAATTAATTTGTATATTTATCGATTCATTATTAATAAAATTACCAATAAACATTGTTATATTTTTATCTTACTATTTACATGCATTCATTATGTAATGATATTACTCAATCTAAATTATTAAAATAAAATATCAACGGATACCAATATAAGTTATAATATTATTTTACATCTTGAAATCAAAATCTGAAAAGCAAATGTGTAAGAAGATAATTTAAAAAATAAAATTGAATAAAACCTAAACCACAGAAAGAAAGTAGCGAAGAGAAAAGGAAAGCTCAAAAATACATTCAGATTTTTATTTACACATTCATCTATATTAAAATTATGTTGTGAATTATAAGATAAAAATAAGAATAGTGCTTTGGGTTACATAACAAAAAGTTGCATAAAGAAAGAAATACAATAATTTAATAATTTTGCAATGCAGTAAGTATATACAAAAGATTTATTTGTTCCTACCTGGTTTCACGAATAATTTTGGTTGTAACTTTTCATTACATAAATCAGAATCCTTACAGCAGGCAATTACAAATGAATCGTTGATTGCGGTTGAATGTTGGCACATTATTGGATTTGTTGGAGGCAGCATTAAATTTTTTTCTAAACACCTGTGCCATTTTTTGTTTTGTTTATACATTTAAAATTATACAAAAAAAAAATCATTAAGAGAAAATGAAAGAAATTTTAATGACAAAAGCAAAAATCATCAAGAATAGTGACCTAAAATTGTAAAATATTTTCCAAGTGTAGTATCCGTACAATGAGAAGACAATCAACACAACTGCAATATGGAGAAAATGTAGGCTTTCCAACGTAAAGTACGACGTTATTACGTAAATGTTTATTAAAAGCGTAATTTTTAACAATTTTGAAATATTTTACAAATTTTTTAAACTATTCCGTTATATTCTTGCAATATATTAATAAAATAGTTATTCTATTAGATAAACTAATATTTCTTTTAATATTTCCGAAATATTCTGATTTTCCCTTTCTTTCTTATACCTTCACTCCAAATATAATCAATGGATAATTCATAAATAGCAACAGAGTACATTTTTCCGAACTGTCATATGATCATGAAATTAATCATTTTTGTTTTGTAAATTCTTAACATTTAAACAATTGTTTATTATGAACGTCACTAACATTCTAGTATTTTTTTTTATGTAAATAGAAAGTTTGACGGCATCAGATTTTCTTCTCAATATACGCATACGATATTTAAGATTTTATAAAAATTTGTTTCATGAATCATTCAAAATAAGTAATAACTGTCTGTTTCGTATAGGCCTTTTCATCATGTGACGAGCGCAAGCGCAGCCGCCATGTTAAAATAGTGATAATTCAAAAGTTTCGTACTGTTTTGTAGGCTTGCGCATTTTAGTTCACTTGTAAGAGCGTTCAGTTTAGTTCACAGTTCTTTAACGAACTAGTTCGTTCTTTTAGTTCGTTAGTTCACAGTTCTAGATCAACATTGATGAATATTAACCGCATTAATTTAGTTCTTTAGTTAGTTCATTGTTTTGACGTTTTTTGTCTTAAAGATTTAAGATTTTTTTAAACTAGTAATCTTTTTTATTTTTACAATTTTCTGATATCGGGAACGAAGAATTTCGATATGAGAAAATGTCTAATAATAACTTTACTTGGTTTTACAATGCTCATTTGTGTTCTTTATTTTTTTTTTTAGTAGGTATTTTTTTTATAGAAAAAGCAAAAAACAATATGTGACAATTTTTGCAAAATTATTTAAAAAGTTCATTTGTAAGTTCTTTATTTTTGTGCGCTCTGCAACGGTAAACACTGCCTTGATTTAATAATACTTTTTACAATTATTTCGCGAATTAATGAACGTATTGAACTACTGAACTGAACGAACTGAATGAATAATTTAGTTCATTAGATCATCATAAAACAAATCAATATGATAGGCATTGATAGCTACATATATACGTACGATACCTATATATAACGTAATAGCTGTGATTAGAGGTAGTGGGGACCAGCATGATCATTGGTCGTTTGAAGTCAGTGTCGTTAGTGATTCAGAAGCTGAACTAACGAACGAAAAGTGCAATTGATAATGAATTAGTTCGTTCAGATCACTTGTAAGAACGTTCTTTCGAACTAGTTCGTTCGCGAACTACACAAGCCTACTGTTTTGGTCAGGAATAGCCAGGAAAGCAATATTATCTCAATAAACAAATGAATTACTTGAAAAAATCGTCGATGGTGCTTCACTTGTTTATAATTCAGTTGAAGCCCATAATCACCCATAATTGTGAACAATTGAAAAGGTAGTTGAAATGTTATGGACGTCCGCAAAAACGGAAAAAAAATGAGCTGAGTGAGAGGTTAGGCATCCATACTACTTGTTTACTATGTCAAAAATAATAAAAACAAATAATATCTATAATTTTTTTCTAATTAATAATGTCAAGCAATTTTTAGTACAACTTTAAATGATTTCTAGCATGTATCACTCTTACAAACTCCATAATAACACCGTTTCTTTGCTCCTTTTCTTACAGATAAATTATAGTAATGGATTGAAAAAATTTAATTTTCAATTAAAAACACTTATTTTTTATTTTTTCTTACTTTTTTTTTCAATAAATATACTTTATTTAATATTTTTTAATTTTAATTATTTGTAGATGGGTACTTTAACATGGTTGTTTACAAAAAACAGTACGAAAAAAATGGCCGATATTCACACATGCGCAAAAAAAAATTGTGATGAAAAGGCCTATTGAAATAAGTAGTTTTAAAAATAGCATTATAGTAAATTTCTTATTGAAAATCGTAAGTGTTTGTTATTTTTGTGAACTCGGATGTAATCTAAGAATCCAAAATTGAAGCCGAGGATTCTTAAGCATCCAAAATAAACTTACACAAAGTTACAATAGTATATAAAGTTACAAAAATAAACTTACGGGCCGAAAATGGGTAAGTTATTTTTTCAACCAAAAAAACGATTCATAAATTGACAAAAACGAATAAAATAGTAGACGTCTATAAGAAACTATCTCCAATAAGAAAAAAATTATAAATGACGGCAAGCTACTAATTACGTACCTAGACAGGTAAGTACATTTTTTGACCTGTTATATTTTGTAACTATAATAATCAGAAAACAGAATGGTAAATGTTGCTTGCGCGTCAAGTTACCTGCTATATGTAAATGAAAACTTACGATTCAAGAGGTTGAAAAAATAAATAACAACTTACGCGAATAATATATTATACATCAAGGGATCCAAAGAAACCTTTAGGTCCCCTGCCACATAATTATAAAATTTTGCAATTCCAGATAATTTTAAATTATAAAAATTTAAGAAAAAAAATTATTTAAATATCAATTAAACTGTGTGCAATAACATGACAAGTATACCGCGAACAAATTAATTAACTAACTGAACAATACCATATAACTGTTTGTCTTTATCTACCAATTTCAATTTGGTTATTATTTAGGAGCTGTTTTCATAATCAAATTCATTTTAAAACTAATTAAAGTAACTTTCAACCTTTAAATTTAAAGTAGGTAGGTCATTTCATTTGATATGATATTCATTTGTTCAAAAGCAAATATTAATTTTTTTAATTGGTAAAGTTATGTCGAGATTTATTCAACTAAAGTCGACTTAAAGTGGTAATTTAAACTCTTAAAATAACTTTAAATTTTATTATGCAAACGACTATAAATAAGTAGTTCATTAACTAGCAACACTATTTAAAGGTAAATTTCACTTGCTTACTGGTACCATTCTATAAATTCCACTAGCTGATTGGATTAAAAACGGGAGCAAAGGTACTTGAGAGCGAAAACAATTCCATTTTCTTAATTTTTCCACAATTTAATGGTCCATTTTATACGACGCGTATTTTTTTATCTGCGGAAAAACTGTTTGAAGGGGTAACATCGGCCTTCAAAAATTGGAGTAAAAATTTAATTTTTCAAATATCTCAAAAATGGTAAAAGATAGAGCAAAAATTAAAAGGAGGTTACTCTTAAATTACATACTAGTTTTCATATACTCATTTTTACTTTTAGCACACTGGCGGTGAGTAAAAATTGTCATGATAAGATAATAAAATCACGACAAGAACGACGTTTGATTATTCATTTAATATTTTGTTTTTGCGTAAAACTGACTTGTAAAATTTTATTACTCACTATCAACTGGTACATTTTCCTGTCTCAACTGTTTTTCAATTAGATATGTATATTTAAGAAACAAATCAAATAGCAACTCTCAGATTATTCACCCTGTGTTATTTTAAATTTAACCCAGTTTTCCAATTATGTGAAACAAATTAAATTTATATTACGAATAAAAAAGACACAGCTATGAGTTGTTAGAAAAATATTAACTTAAAAAAATTATCCTACTATAGGGCCCAACCATAAATTACGTCACGTAAAACTGAACCATTTTTGACCTCCTCTTCCGTCGTCGCGCTGCATCACATTTTGTCGGCCTCCCTATCTAATATTACGTCACGTCAACTGGGACCCTCCTCCCAGGAATCGATTAAACATCGATTTTTTTGCTCAGAACTGTATTTTTGGAAAGTTACGGTTTATTTTTTTTTTCCCATCAACTGGTAAGATAAGTTTTTTCAAACATAACGTCACGTTTGTTCGGACCCCACTCCTCGTCCCGCTTCATCAGCCTAGACCACTACCCTCCCTCTGTTTGTGTACGTAATTTATGGATGGTCCCTGAACAGAAAATCAAATTTTTTTAATAAAACTGTTTCCACCTCTTTTTTTTATTTCCTACCTGCCAGTAGATGTTATTAAAAATTAGAAATTTTCTTTGTTTTGTGTCAAACTAGAATTTTATTAAAAAATTCTCACCAATTAGCAACATTTTTCAAACGTTTATTACTTCACCTAGTTCCAAATAAAATATTTAAATCACATATTCTTATTTAATTCTTTAAATGATTAAGACGAGTTATCTTGGCCTGCAAAATGGTGGCTCAAAATGCTGTGATACGTATATATTTACTGGTACAGGTACCGCCATCTGTGACAGATTTTTCCAAATACGGTATAGTTCTACGTAATGTTTAATTTTATCAACATAATTAAATTTAGTATAATTTATATTTTGCAAATTCTTAAGGATCACTTTTTCGATGTTGGGATCTTTGATTTTTTTTCTTTTTCTTTTTTTTTTGTAACCTTATCTATTGTACTTATCACTGGCAGTAAAAGGTCCTGCATTTTGAGACAAAAAAAATTTTGTCTACGGTTAAAATAAAAGTTAATGAAATCGTGGCTTATACTATACGTCAAAATGCGATTTAAATGTTTCACACAATAAAATTCTGTGGGACGTGAGGACTGAGGAGTGCTGCTATCTAGTGACATTGGATGAAACTATGTAATTTTCTAACTGAACCGCTCATAGATGTACTACAGTGCGCGACACTTGATTACCCTCACTTAAAATTGTTATATAAGTCTCAAAGACGATGGCGTTTATTAGAAAGTAATTTAAAAACATTTAATACTTTTGACTTTTATTCCGTCTAACAAAGTTAGAGAAGTAATCAAATCCTTAAGGTACAGAAACATAGGTTTTTATATTTTTTGTACATTTGAAGCGCGACACTTGATTACCCTCACTTATTTTCCTTGGAGCATTATGAGAAAAACTCGCCTGAAAATTAATATAGGTGTGTACGACATTGCTTTCGTGGTCAGTTTATGTATCAGAGTTTCGTTATAATTTTGTGTAACTTTATGAAAACCCGTTGAGAAAAGCTACTTAATAAAGTAAAAATTTGAAAAATTTTGCGGAAAATCATTCAAATGAGGAAATTTTAATAGGAATGGGTTGA
The DNA here is from genome assembly GCA_035578155.1 of Brachynemurus nebulosus. NCBI lineage: Eukaryota > Metazoa > Arthropoda > Insecta > Neuroptera > Myrmeleontidae > Brachynemurus > Brachynemurus nebulosus. Next base: position 2,433,118 of record JAPWDM010000011.1, on the reverse strand, counting down.
AGCCCTTGAAAAGTAATTCATTTTTATAAAAATGCCGAAAAATTACGGGAAGACCGAAAAGGAGATGTAGCAGGGACAATAGCTGAACTAAAGTGCGAGCCAGTTTTACGAGAAGCGTCAAACTTAGTTGGTTGCGCTCGAAAATAATGAAAATTATTTGTATTACAATCAATGTCCGCATAGTTTAAGTGAGGGTAATCAAGTGTCGAAAACAGAACATTCGTTTTGATTTTTGAAACGGATGTTGTATTTATACCAACTTATGGCTTTTACACAATAAAATGACGTAAGACGTAAGCCGTAAGGAGTGGCGCCACTTAGTGATCTTATAAGAAACATTGTGTAGTTTCCTAACAACCACACACGATAGTGATTTTTCAATCAACTAATTGAAAAATGACTATTTTTGTGGTTAAATTAGGAAACTACACAAGTTCCATACAATATCAGTAGATGGCGACATTCCTTACGGCTTACGTCTTACTTCTTATGTCTTCCATCATTTTATTGTGTAAAAGGCCTTAATGTTAAAAAAAAGTCACAACAAATGTGTTTTCAGCAACTCTGATATGCAAAAATACCTACATACATCTATGAGTGGCTAAGTTAGAAAACTGCACAAAGTTTCATCCAACGGCACCAGATGATAATACTCCTTACGTCTTATGGCATTTTGTAGTGTGAAATTCTTTATTCTACAGCCACATTGCATTACATTCAAATCAATCTGTGAGAAAATGAAGATTTAAATATAAAATTAATGGAAATTAACTTAAACTAAGACATAAAATAAATAAATAAACAGTCTTATTTTATTTTTTATTCTTGAAATTACACACAACTAAATATCTATAGATTATACTTTTTCAGTTTATATAATGTAATTAATTAATACACAAAAAATGTGTTAGTACTTGGAAAAAAACACACACAAACACACAAAGTAATCAAACAAATAGTTAGTAAACCAAAAAGGTCATTATTATTATTAATTAACTGCACTCGTCAAAAACGCTGTTTATAAAATTTCTTTTACCTGACCCACGTACTCTATCAGAACTAAATCTCGAAACACTTTGTATTAATGATATGTGGTTGCAAAAGTCTTGATCTTGACAACACGCAATATTCTTATAGCCATTAACACTCCAACCAGGTGTACACAACAACGGCTTCTCAGGTGGGAAAAATTTATGCCTATCATAACATCTACATATTGGGATATAATAATAATTATTAAAATTCACAAATAACGAAATAAAAATTACCATCTAATGTATCTTATGTGATAATTTATATAAAGAAAATAGTACTTGCTAGAATAAAAAAATACCACTGTCCAAGGTTTATATGTTTGGGAGGTTTGCTCATCATACACTTTACCGTGGACTGTAGTATAGTCAAGTCCGGACTATTTTTGTTTTTATTATGTCTTATTAACTTTAAAGTGAACAAAAATATTTAAATTACTTTAATGATAATATAAAAAAATACCCGAATCAAGTTTTCAGAAAAGAGAATAAAGAATGATTAATATGATTTTTTCAATTAAATATGAATAAAATATATGAAATATATTTGTTACGGTTTGTCATAAAAATAGATAAATATATTCAATTATGTTACACGTGTCTGTATTAATTCTCTATGTGTCATAGAATTCAGAAATTACGAAGCATTAATGAAATACTCTGCCTTAGTTTGTTAATTACGGGATAATTTGGGTTTCTCTATGTTTTTAACTCAACTGATCAGGAATAATTTTAGTCAAAAGTTCTTAGAAGTGCTACTGTGTCCTTTTTTCCAGATTTTTTGGATCCACAGTTGAAAACTTCGTGGAGGAGCAAATTCTACACCACTTTGACGTTCAGTATTTCACAAACAGGATTTTAAGATGAAAAGTGATAGATTGAATAAATCTCAGTTTCATTTTAAAAGACTTTTCTAACGATGAGAAATCATGTATGGGAAATTATATCTCATTAATGGTGAACAAAAATTATTAATTTTTTAGCATTTCTCCTAGTGGTTCGAACTTAAATCTTTGGAAGATGTTTTTTAATACTAATATACACACTTTCATGCAAAATTTCGTTTATTAAAAATCACTTTTTCTATTTTACTCATTTCACCTTATCACATACTTTTTCGGAAATCGAAAATAGTTAACGTCTTTATTTAATGTCTTATACCGTGAATTTCTGCAATTTGGCACAGAACACCATATAACAGGCATGACTATAAAAAATATAAGAACAATTTTAAATGTCGGCCCTGAAGTAACAATTATCAAAGCAGGTATTAATGAAATTAGTTAAAATAACTAAATAACTTATCTTTGGTAGATAATAACTAACAAAATGTGAAAAATTAATAAAAATCATTATATTAAAGTAAATATTATGTTATAACAGCTAATAATATTATTCAGAAATAATACTTTAAAATTTAAAAATGACAGTTCAGTGTTGAAGACCAAGTGACAATCAGCTGACGCTATATAAACAGCTGACTGCAGTCCAGGACAGCAGTAATTATATATGTATAAGGCAACATAGGAAATGAGCACTGGTTGCCACTGTCGCAGTATTTTGTATAACACAGCGAATTTCCCCCTACTAACTTAAGAAGTTACATCTATTTGATATTTTTTTTTAGTTTTTTAGTTTTTTTTTCTTTTTCTTTTTTTTTTTTTATATTCCAATTCTCAAAAATGATATTCCATAGCAATTGTATTCCAAAAATTTTTTAAATGGCCCTCTGAGTTAAATTTCTGAATCAGTCTCAGATACCACGAAACGCTTGGCGCGCTATAATAGCAGTTTGGAGTAGATTAGTCCCGCCAGTACTTTTACACATGTTACTCATACAAAGCCAACCTTCACGAGATAAAGACAAGAAATTTTTACAACAGAAATTGCAATGAAATCTTTAGGATCGAGGCTAGTAATGGCAAACAAAACCACAAATTTTTAGATTTTTTATTCTATAATACTGTAAAGGGAGCATACTGTAAAGGGAATGCAATGAATATGAAATACGATGCGAATTCACTGTTGATAACACATCAAAATGTAAAATGTACCTGCCAACCTGCCAACATATAATCTGTAAAAACCAGTAAAATTTGAAAATTTAAAATTATTTTGTAAATAGAACTTAAATTATTTGTTGAAATATTCAAAATATGTCAAGTAAAACAGTGAGTTTTATGCTTTTGTGATCTGAAATAACTTTTAACTTGAAGTTAAAAATAAATTACTTTTTATATTGAGTGATTTCCATTAAGAAAACACAGACGACACAGTGCCTTTTTCTCCATAAAAAAATTATTTTTTAAATTTTATTGCAAAACTATTGCATTTAAACCTATTGCATCTAAAAGCAATTTCCAAAATTGTACATCTCAAATGCTATAAGAATGAGAATTTTTTAAAAATTATAGTTGAATTCAGGATGTTAAAGAGTGCAGTTAACCAAAGTTTCAAAGATATTTGTGACAGTCAAGTTGAGCGCCTTGTTGGTTTAATATGGATCCACCCAAATATTAGGAATGTTATGGATATCCGTAACCGTAATCGAAACTATCGGATATCCGAAATAATTAAATATTCGAAACCGAAACCGTATTCCGAAATAAAAGTTTCGGGTTTGTTTCAAATAATAATAGACAAGTGCTGTTGGAGAACTAAGTTTAAATAGAAGAAAGTTTTTGCTGCATGTATTTCTTTTGATAGATTTTCGTTAATATGTAATTGACGTTCACTTTTTTGGTACAATTTTCTCCTTTTTTCTAAAAAAAAATTTTCACTGAAAGCAAATATCCATAACCGTATCCGAAACATTATCCAATATTATTGTATATCCGTAACTGAAACCTGAGAACCGGAAAAAATGTTTTTAAATATCCGATCTATATCAGAAATTTCATATCCATAACATCCCCACCATATATCCAATCAAAATTTTATCTCAAATTGTCATTTTTTGTCAATTATTAATCACAGAAAACAGTATAGCTTGAAGTGGTTTGAGTAAGTGAGAAAATCCGCTATTTTTTCTAAATATTACTTTACAGCACTTTTGAATGAAACATTAACAATAACATTAGAATACAGTTCGACAAAAGTATTTTCAACGTCATCAGTTTTCAACTAATTTTACTCGCGTTTTTTCAAGTTTTTGACCCTCATTTTTTACGCAATATTTTAAAAATAACTCTTATATGAACCGGTCGACCACTGGTGGTTTTACCCCACAATACAGGATGAATAATTTGACAGTTTCCATTTTTATTACATTCAAACTACTTTTAATCAAAACATTGACAAACCTGACACATTACAGTTTTATAAATATTAATCTGGCTGAATTTTTTTAGAGTTGCCATTTTTATTACGGCCAAACCGTTGATTCAAACAAAAAATTTGCACAACTAACAATTGTAGATAACGGTCGGGGGAACCGATTGCTAAAGACAGAAGCAAGGTTCGTAGATCTTATGGTTTTCAAAATACAAAACAAACTAGTTTTTTTTTTTAATGGAGCTATTTGTCAGTAAAATTGATCTAATGTGTACATTAAAGACATAACTAAAAAAAAAAAAATTTACCTAAGTTTATTTTCGAAATTTGTTTTTCAATTTATTAGTTATGCGCTAGAACTACACGTATAGTATCTGTTTGAGACCCCTTCCGTCGAAAACGTTTTTATTAGTTTTCAAGTCCATTCATATCTACAGACACTGAACGTCACAGACACGTATCGTGGCAGACATGACAATTATTGTTTGATGGTTTTCTTATGGATGTATTCATATATAGCGTAACGTAACAGTACAGACACGTACAGTAACAGACAGTGCCGGCACAGTATTCTCGAGGAGAATATTTTGTCTGTGTTGGAACGTGTCTGTCGACCTTGCACGGCTAGTATGAATGTATATTTCGAAACGTACAGACAAAATTCGTAGAATTTATTTATAAATTTCCATTGTATTAGCTATATGAAATACAAACAATTAAAAATTAATCAATTTTTTTTTAAAAATAAATATTTTCTGTGTATATGAAGAAGTACTTTTGACAATGGACCATTTTCTCAAATATGTAGCAATGTGTCACCAGGGCGGCGACACAGGTATTTGGGAATACATGTCTATAATCGAGGTATTAATTTAATCAACCAAAAATCACCTTCTGTTAATTCCACTTTAGCAACGAAATTTTCCAATTCGGTTACCTAGGAATATTGTTTATTTTTTAGAAATTAATATTCCAACTATAGAGATGTAGTTCCGAATAACCCGTGACGCCGCCCTGGTGTTAAACAATTTTCTCATGCGGTTACATAGCAATTTTTAAATTAAAATTTCAATCATAGAGATGTAGATATTTTGAGAAAATGGCTCATTCTTAGGACCATTTTTTATAAATCTTCATTACATAAGATCTAAATAACAAAAATTTAATCCAATTTATTAGGTTATGTACATTTCTGCACAATCCCACTGATAAATAATATAGCAATCTCAACTCAAACGGAAGAATTGACAAAATTGGTCAGGAAAATCGCAGTTATTAGCTTTTCTTTTATTACCACTCGTGGCGTTAATATTCCTCATCAACTGATGTAAATGTAGCGAATATAGTGAATGTAAATACACATGAAGTATTAAGTGAGTGTGACACGTCATGGACACATTTAACCACAATTTTTAACAATTTAGAAAGGATTTCAAAAATCTTATAAAATTGTATTTTAAATAAATACGAAGAATTTATTCAGCTTAATTTTAAATCAATAATATCAAAATGGGCAGGGTGTGTGGTGTTAAAAATTGTTCTAGTGGCAGTGTAATTGATAAAAAGCGACACAAGGAATTAAATGCGAAAAATCCTGCATTTTTCAAGTACCCACAAGGAAAATCAAGTTAACTAAATAAATTTTATTTTGTTAATATTGCAATTGGTTCTTTATGACATAATAATAAAACTATTTCAAGTAATATTCAAACTACCGCTTTAGTACACAAGGAACACTAATGCCCTCTTATTTTTAAACACTTTTTTGAATGCATTGAGTTCGATCACCTTCTTAGAGCTGGTTCACACGACACCGAATCGGTATTTTTTCCGAATCGGTTTTTTTACTGTATGCTTCAGTGGCATATGTATTTCAATGTGTACGTTAACACGATACGGACAAAACCGTACACAGTAAAAAAACCGATTCGGAGATTTTTGATATTCGGTTTTGTCACCGAATTCCGAATACAGTAAAACAGTAAAAAATTTGAATCGGTTGCTAGTAGCGCGTGTATTTTATATGCAAGTGTTCAGACGATACAATATTTTTTACTGTTTTGTGCTGCTTCAGGTACAGGCTTGTCATATTTTATATTCATGCAATCGTTTATTATTTTAATAAAACAGATGTATTATGAACAATTAACAGTATTAATACTAAAATTTTAGTAATTTTAGTAGAATAAAGACATGTTATATGAGACAAAACATTAAAAATATGTAAAGAAAAAGATTTGAAAGTATTAAAATGGAGAGAAATATGTGTTATTTTAAAGAGAGATTTCCAGAAATCATTGTTTAATAATAATAATTATTAATGAATATTGTCAATGCTACTATTGTTTTTTTGGATTAGTGACGGTCCCAATTAGAGCAGGCTCCTATAGTTAGCGAGTATACGGAGTATAGGTACTCCATAATTTAATGGCAGCATGTACGGCATGTACTATATATATGTACATGTATGTATCGACTCGGTAAAATAACTGATATACAGGGAAAAAAACTTGCCGTGTGAACACTACGTCCGATTCGCACCGATTCGGAAAAAATACCGATTCGGTGTCGTGTGAACGAGGCCTAAGTCACCATGATAACGATAATCAAAGGAAGTACATATGTGATAACCGAGGAAATTTTCTTTTTCTTCCAATAATAATGCAATTACGGAAAAATCTTCACTGTGAAAGTGACAAAACATTGTCAAATTTGTTATAAATTAATTTTCGTAATTCATTAATACATACTATACGTACCTACCTTCTGTCTGTGTCTGTCAGAACGGCACGTTAATTGGCTGTGTATATGAATACTTTTGAAAATGTCAGGTCTGCCACGATACGTGTCTGTGACGTTCAATGTCTGTAGATATGAATGAACCTTTCGTTGTCTTATTTTTAAGAAAGAAACCACTAATTCTATAATTTAGCTTTTGGAATTTAGATGTCGCAACGAACGTTTTTTAACGTTCGCAAAATTTTAACATTTTTGTATCTAATTATAGAAATTACAACGTATAAGGGCTGGTCGTCCATTGGATGCGGATATGTGCGAAATTTAATTCGGACGAATACGCAGGAAACGGACGAACGATTCAAACAGCAGTACATCCTCGTCCATTGAAAAAGACGTTTTCAATGGACGAGGATGTATTGCTGCACAGCTGTTTAAATCGTTCGTCCGTTTCCTGCGTATTCGTCCGAATTAAATTTCGCACATATCCGCATGCAATAGACGATCAGCCTAATAGATGCATGCATACACGCCATACATGATCTCTAAACATATGCCATCATTAGTGGCTGCATTCTAATTTTAAAAAGGATTCTTTTTTAGTCGAAAATATTACTATTAAATATAGTCAAAAATCATAAATATTTGATATTCAATAATGTTTTGTTTTTGTAAAAAACAAAATTAAGAAGGATAACTCATTTAACAAAAACCTTTTTTTAATATTTCCTCTGAAAATACTTTTTAAAAAATTATTAGACGCTTATGTAACTGTCAAACACATATTTAAATTTTTCTCTATTTTGTAATAAATTAGAACTAAAATTCTATTTCTTTATGTAATAATTTGACCTATTTAATAATTTTAATTTCTAGTAGAAAACCTAATCGTTTCTTTTCGTTATTACTTCGATTGGAAAGCCAGCCATTTTGAGCTAAATGTTTTTAAATAACATAAAATCCTATATCATTTGCAATCATCTGAGTACGAATTTTATAAGTATGAGTAGGCTGAATATTAAACCACGCCTCCATTTGATTTTTCAATACACGTAAATAACACGCATTATAGGTAGACATGACATGATTTCGTACCCAGTAAATACTCAGCAATTAAGATGCGCCTTAACTTACCCAACTGCACTATTTGTTTGGCCTGTATACCTAGACTAGTTTATTTATAATTTTAGTATAATTCAAAAACATATTCAGACAGTTCATGTAGTCGTAAAAAATAAAATATAGTGTGATACTTATAAACAAGATGTTGACTTAATTTTGTACAATTACCGGAACTAAATTAATTAATTTATCATGCATGGTTTTGAGTTGAAACAAGAAAAACAATTTTAAAATGACATTTTTTTACTTCTTTGTTTGCATAACGAATTTAGCTTGTTTGTTATAAAAACTGAAGTTGAATCACCATAATTACACCAAACGTTCACTATATGGTACACAAACATCCATAGTGCGCTCTCTCTCTAGGTATCGTGATACCACAGGTTCTAGGTATGCTGTCACAATATATGATGTATTGTAGAACACACTCAGTAGCTGTGGTATCTATGTTATCTAAAGAGAGAGCGCACTATGGATGTTTGTGTACCATAATAGTGAACGTTTGGTGTATATAAAGATAACAAGCTAAACAATATTGCGCGTGCATACGAAAATATAAATCGGATTGGCTACAAAAAAATGACAAACTGAACAAGCAATGCGATTTTGTAAGCTAAGACGTACCTTTATTTATTGCTAATTATCCGTTCTCTATCTGTTGCAAATGAACATTCTATCAAAAATAAATTTCCAGCAAGTTCTATATACCTTACCTACAAACTTACTTTGTATGTATATAAATTTATAGAATTGTCTGAATAATTATTATATAGTTTTGATACAAACCGTTTACTGAACTCACCGATACACATGTTCGATTTCCTTATCTCTTTTTGATGTTGCGGTGAAACATAATCCATCTGTTTCACATGTGTAATTTGTATCTTTACAAATATCACAATGACACTTTAAACCTGAAATTGAAAAAAAAAAGTATTTTCAAAAATGAACTCATTATCTAGGACAGTGATTTCCAACTTAGGAAATATGTAGTAAACTAATTGGAAGTGTATAAAAAATTATTAGTAATGGTGGAAAAACAATGAAGTGTTATAGAGATTTACAATGAGATATTAGATTATAATTTAAATTACAATAGGGAAATTCCATATGTGACTGACTCTACATTTGACACAATTTGCGTTTTATTTTGCCTTATATTACGAATACCACTATGTTTACAGTTTCAATTTTAGCATGGTTTTATAGTGGATCCTCCAATTATCCCTTTGTAGTAAAAAGTGTGCATATACAAAGTTGTGAAATTGATTTATTTAATAAAATGTAAATGTAACTGACACTACATGCAAAAGGAAGTCGCCTTCGAGAGTGTTTTTAAACTTCGAAAATCTTCCTCTGTACAGGCGTTATAATTTTAAATTATATCTTTAACCGAAGTATATGAAACAAATTATTGGAAAATGATAAAATAAAAAACTTTCTTTTTTAAAAAATTAGTTATTCGAAAAATAAATCGTGACTGACACTACAAACCAAAACGTGACTGACACTACTACCGTCACTTTGCATTGCAAAATAGTAGTATTTTTAAATGAAATCTTAGAAACTGACATTACAGGACATAAAATAAGAACTTTAAAATAATTTTAAAGGTACAAAAACGTACTAAAATGTTATTTTGGAATTAAATCACAACATACAAAAAGTCCCTAATAAAATGTTGGAAACCAGCACTTAAACTAAAATAATTTAAATCAAAACATTCTTAGAAACATGAATTCTTCTCAAAAACTTAAACATTTTCTTTAACAGCGAATAAAATTTTTTTTACAGAAATACAAAATTTCTTAAGATTTTTTAAAGACATTTAGACTTTTAGAAAACTTATAATAGATTCTGTTCCCCGTAAGAATCAGGTTAGGATTGGGTAATATCTCCAATATGTCTTCAAAAGACACAAAATGCTACAATTCACTATGATGCAGTCGTGACTGACTCTACAGTGTGACTGACACTACAAAAATGTTTCAAGTTGTTTAAGAATTAGGTATTTTAAAAAATAATAGACTTTTGATATTGGCATCATGTAAGTAATTCTGTCAAGTAGGAAAATTTAATTTTTTCTTGATGAAGGATAAGTTTTACTAAAGTAAGAGAGAAAATTCTGTTTTTTTCTGTGACCGACACTACAACTCAATACTACAGTCTTATCAATTTAATATCTCTTAAAAACATAGTGTTTAGATAAATTACGGACTATTTATCGGTAAATCGTTACTTGACTTATCAGTATGTAGTAAATCATTACAATAACTCAAAGTACTTATCGTGAAAATGTAATTAAAACTCCATTACAAAGTCACTGTTAGCTTATACTCACGACACCACGTCGAAAATGACAGTAGGGTGGGTCGGGGTAATTTGGGTATACTGGGGTAATTTAAGTATAAGTAATATTTTTTTTTATATATTTAGTACCAAACTATATTTCACTGCCAAATTAATATATATTGTTTGTTGCAATATTAGGTATTGATTGTATCTTCGAAACATTTTATCTTGGTGACATTGGTGCTTTGAAAAAAAAATTTTTTTATTTGTTGAAAGTCTGATTAACTGATTTTCTTTGTTCAATCGTTTGTAGTTCACAGAAGAGTGCTAATACAGTTAACAAATTCAGGTATGTGTACATTACATACTTTAGGAACATTTTTAAAAAAATTTTACAGGTGTACATGAAGAGGATTTTAAATAAATTTCATTTTAATATCACGGGGTAATTTGGGTACAACAACTGATTATCTGTAAACTAACCAAGCCAACTTTACATATTTCCCGAGAAAGATGATATTGAGTGGGTGGATGTGGGCCAAATTTCAAATGTATTTCCTGTCCCTATTTTCAATGGAAGATACTACAAATTTGATAAGTAAAACCTAATCTCATGTACCTTAATTGGAACCCAAGTTTAATTTTTCTTTAATTTATCAGTTAGACGGTAAAAATATGCATATGTACTTGAGGCTACTCCAACCGATAGTGTTTTTCTTGGTTACATTTCCATTACAGCCAAGAAAAGAACCTTTTCTAGTACCATTTCTATCATAAAAATTTGGTTGTAATAGAAATGGCAACTCTCAAAAAACTCACATGGTATACATATACATATGTATATATATATATATATATATATATATATATATATATATATATATATATATATATATATATATATAAATTTTAATGAAGTAGATTTTCGGGTTCTAGAGGCTCCAAAACAAATTTCTACCATAGTCCCGGACTTAGGTCTTCCATAAGAGCTGCTATAATAGCTGAATTTCCAGAATGGAAATTCGCTAGAAAAAAAATAACTAATAAAAATTACTACTCCTATTTCTTATTTAGCTATCTTCCATTGTGAAATAACATCGATTATAGTCTTTTATTCTCACAATAATATTAGTATCATGTGTACGCAAATCTCCGGATACCTTACAGAGCTGCCAGCTTGAGATTCATCCACTTTGTTGATGTAATGTGAACTGTGAACGTATTACATATCAACAGATAATTCTTTAAGAGGCATCCCAATTTAAACTCTTGCTCTACCTCTTACCGTTTTCCAGATATTTGAAAAATTATATTTTTACCCCAATTTTTGAAGGATGATTTCACCCCTTTAGACTGTCTTTCCACCAACAAAAAAAATACATGTCGCTTATTTTTTACTGTATTATAATATATTGAAGTTTCATAAAAATCTAGAAGTCTGGCCCTGGAATCTTCACTTGTAAAATACAACCTCTTGGAAAAAGGCAAAAATTTTTAAAATTTTTAAAATTTCTATAATTTTTTTGATAAGTACCTATATTTCTAGTTTTAAAAGGCTACTCACGTACTGAATTGAAAAGTAATTTTTCGAACCTACTTTTATCCTGAAAGTGATTCGCATTTGAGTGTCCGCATTAATTCCACCATATTGTTTGTCTCAATCCTCTACGGCCCTAATTAGGATTTCGAAGTACAAGTGTACAACAATGAATCCTTATAAATTCGTAGTATTTGTCATGTTTGTCACCCATTAAATAGTCTACCAGCATTTGACTACTTTTAAATAATCAGTAGGTACCCCTTTAATAGACAGTGTTATTTATAAAAAAAAAAAAAAAAAAAAAAAAAAAAAACGGTTTTTTTTTTTTAAATTCATATAACTAGAAAGTAAAATGTTAAAATAATTATATTATTAACAATTTAAAGGCTAACTTAAATTTTAACATTAGGTAAATAAAAGCAAGAAATGTTTTATTTGGAGAATTGTGAAAAGTTCTAACTATTGACTACGAAATCCTGATTAAGTGAGTGTCTAACACGCATTATGTGTCGGCAAGAATTTTTACGTTCAGTTTTCCTTTTTTTATTAACATTTTTTTCAAGTCATGTCCAACACAGGAAAATTAAATTTTTCAAATTCTAAACTCACTAAAAAATAACAAAAATCTGAAAATCTAGAACAATTTCGAGGAAAGTTATTACCTACCTAACTTAGAACTTTTTAAAATTTTATTTTTTGGGTATTTTAAAAAAGATTTTGCACAGATCTACAATAGTTTTTAATTAAGTCGGTAGGATATGAGTTTCATCAGAAATGTTTGTATGTTGTATTCCATAATTATGAAAAGTGTTTAAATTATTGAATTAATCAAAAACATGATGTAAATAAAAATTACCTTTTGTAATACCAATTATCCAAACACAAAATATCACTGTCGAATAGTAAATAGTTGCTTTAAATGAAACAAGACGTACCATTTTGACAACTTATTAATAGAACTAATTGATCAAGAATTAATTTATACAGAATTATAGATGTTTAAATAATATTATTTTATTTTGACTACATTTTACACTTCACGAAACAATTTTGTTAATAAAACATTTTGATACCTATGTCTTATTATAAAACATTTTTCTGACTTCATTAGAATTTGTGTTACTAAAATACATAAGTATTCACCAATTTTAGTGTTAATCACGTATTAACTTACTTATTTTTAACCATATTTAAAAAAAAAAATAATAATAATATGTAATAATGTTTTGACAAACGTGCTCAAAAATTATTAAATACCAATAAGAACATCTACATACTTATTGAATTATTTGACTTTCTTGAATATAGGAGTAATTTTCTATGAATTTTCTACTTTCTGTACAATTACTAATATACCAACTTACACACGGCTGACGTTCGGAACGAAAATTTTGTTAGCTTAACATTAGCCAACAGAGCTTTCGCCGTTACAGGCCAGAGGGCACGCATTCAAAAGTTTTACATACATTATATATTAAAACAACAATTTCTAGCATGGTAACTGATTATTTTTATTCCATAATTTTTAAATGTGGCTGTACTTCAGAAATTAAGTATTTATACCATGCAAAACCATGAAAAAATATTTAACGTGCATTAATTTTTTGAATCAGAGCCCTCTGGTTTGTAACGCTCAAAGCTCTATTAGCTAACGTTAAGCCCGTTAGGCTAACACAATTTTCGTCCCGGACGCCAGCAATTCGTGTTTGCAATGATCGTGTTCCATTAGCAAAACACAAACGACACTGTGTAACACCGTGCATAGGGGAAAAGTAATACCAACCCAAATACCAACCAAGTTTTCGGTGCCAGATATTTAGCACCCCATATTGAGTTATTGCAATTTTTTAATTTAAACTCGTTTGATGGTGTATGATGGTCTATTTTTATCGTTTGATCGTAAATTGTTTATTTAAAAAATAAATGTAAAAAAATTGGAATTTTTTTTTTCATTTGGCACCCCATTTTTTTCAAAATGTTTTTTTTTTTTTATATATATTTTTTTTATTTAAAATCGTTTGCGGGTTAATGATAGTTAATTAATACAGTCGGACTCATGTATTTTCAACTCATGTATTTTCAACACCATCTATTTTCAACTGATTTTACTCACGTATTTTCAAGTTTTTGGTCCCCACTTCTCACGCAATACTTTAATACAGAAAAATAACTGTCAGATTAATCGATTGACCACTGGTGGCTTTATCCTACAATATATGGTTTTATTTCACTTGCAATTGTTTAAAAAATAATTTTATTACAAGTTTATTACACTTTTTTCATGTTTCACTTTTTTGTTTACCATATGTTACTTGACAATTTGTCATTTTAAGGTTATTCACTGGGGAAGTACACGTGGCTACTGTGTAAAGATTTGCGCGGGCTTTTTGTGATTGGTTCTATGTCTGTCACGTGGCTCTATGATTGCCATGGAGTGAGGATAAAGGAGAAGTTGAAAATACATGAGCGGATTAGTCCCGACAGGTTGAAAATACATGAGTTCGACTGTAGTATTCTCTTATCATTATTTATTTAGGTTCCGATACCTTAGCACCCCAGCAATTATTTTTTGAAATTTTATCTTCACATATCGTTAGTTCGTCGTTTGTTCTTTATTGTTCGTCATTTATTATTGTTTGTTCGTATATTATTTATTTATAAAAAATTACATAAAAATGCAAACTCAGACTAGCTCCCCACATACTAATTATGGTTTGTTTTTTTTATTTCTACTGGCCTTTTACTATGAATAAACGTTTGTTCTTATATAAAGGACGTTTGTTCTATTATCAAAGTGACTTCTTTCGGTTTTAATTAACAATTTTTTACATTTTTTAATTAGTACAATTGTCATGGCATAGTAGTAGCACTGCGCATGCGCCAATTTTACTTTTAAGCGTTCTTTTCAAAATAAAAGAAAAATGACAGAATCTAAGAAAGTTATACAATGTATTCTTTATCTGCTCTAAAACTTAGATGCTTTCCCTACGATAATAGTATATTATTCAACAAGCTGGTAATGATAGCTATTACTCACGAAGATGAAATTGCGACACGAGCCGAGTGTCGTAATGCATCAGTGATCTGAGTGAGTAATAGCCATTGCAAGCGAGTAGAATACGATATTTTTTCTACGACTTTTTTTTTTTTGATTTAAATAAAATTGAATATTTTTAAATCAAAAGAATATAATTTTTAATCTATCTCTAATTTCATTAAATGTTTATATATCGCTCCATTATTGCAATAGTCGGTTATCTGGGCAAAATTACGTTTTTGAGTTATCTACACCATTCGAAAGAGAAAAAGCGTATCTTTCAGGTGCTACAATCAGTTAACCTCTAAGCTTAATATTTTTGCTAATATAATTGATATCCTTGTATGACAATTTTAATAAATTTAAATTTGAATTGTTGCAAAAATAAGATATATCGATATATCCCAACTGTTGAAGCGTCAAATTCAATTTATTTTTACTACAATACTAGGTTATTGCATTTTATCGGAGTATTAAAGCAAAAAAATTTTGAAAATTTTACAAATTAGACAACATAACCGAATTTTAAAATTTTAACGTCTTCTAATGATTTAGTTTCTGTAGGTTATTGTGTTTTTTAAATGAATGTTTAAGTTTAACTGATTTTTTTATTACGTGATGTTGACATTAGTAACAATAAGAAATTCTTTATGTCAAATCAAACAAGGAAAATATTAGCAATGTAGTAGATGTATTACAAAATGCATCGTTTTATGGTTAGTATAATGTTATTGAATCAATATTTTAATTATGTTAGTAGAATTTTACTACGTTTTAACTATACTGCCCGGATGTCCAAGAAAAATCATGATAGGAGAATACCAGCTCTCAAACTTTATCTTTGCTATCCTGTAAAATTTGTGAAATTGTCGTTATTAAGTTCTTTCTTTTTAGGTTTTAATTAGTGATAAGTTTGTTAACTTTTTTTTTTGATATTTTTATGTTCAATAAAATGGTTTTATTTCACTTAATAATGGTTTTCATTTTTAAAATTAGGTTATTTTTACCATCGTAGTAATTCTATTCAAAATATTTTTATGCAATAGTCAGTTATCTAGGAAAATTTGAAAATTTGAACCGACAAAATAAAATAGTTCTTTTAATTTTTATAGCATTATTTAATATTGTTTTTAAAGAGTTTTCTGTCAAAATTGCATTAAAATTGGATTTCAAATAACTCTCAAAAGACAATAAATATATTCTAAAAAACTTTAAACTTGAATATCTCAAAAGTTGGTTTTTCCCAGATAACCGACTATTGCAATAATGGAGCGATATGTTCAAACGATGAAAACAAAATACAAGCTACTTTGTTTACTCTTAGACGTTACTACGCAATATATTTGAAATTAAAAATTGATATGGTCTATTTCAGTTAAATTCAACCATGCTTCGTAACTCTGAATTTAAATAATTTCTTGGCTTTATCTCTTTTATTATTGCATTTATGTAAATTTTAAATTTGCAGTTTATTTTTAGAAAAGAATAGAAGATCGATTTGTTTCGAATATAAGAATTATTTAATTTTTTAACGAAAACTCATGATCAATCTTATCTGAAAAGAGGTATACGTATAATTATACACAAAACAAAAGCCAGCTCATTGAATAATGGTTAATACCGTTAATACGGTGATTTCATTGGTCAAAAAGGTAGTGAGTAATGAAAATTCCTCCACACCTTTGAATAATGCCTAACTTTCTCAACAATTAACGGATATGTAATGAGTGTGTTCTTCAACAGGAGTAGAAAAATAAAGTTTTTTTAATTATCAAAAATTATTATGGCTTATTAAAGGGATAATGATAAGCTATAATAAAGAGAATTAATTTAATCCGTTCAATTTATTTTAATTGAAAGTATAATGTATTTGATAGATTTGAGCGTTACTTTATGGTATTCCATTTTAAAATAAAAAGACAATTTTTACTTTACTAATACCACTATTTAAAGTTTCACAGACATTTATAAACTGTAAATAAAGTGGTATTAGTAACACCACTGGCATTACGCTACTTAATTTAGAAGAATATTCTAGAAAAAAAATTAATCGGGAATTTAACTAATTTTGGGAAATTATTTTAAAACACACATATTTATATATTATGCATGTATACGTTTTTAATTTTTAAAAATAATGCCGAAAATTGTTAGAAAAAATTATTTTAGTATTTGTTCTCAAAATTTGCGCGAAAACGTTTACTAGCGGTCAGTTACGTCACATTCTCTAGATAGCAACAGGTGTCCTGTAACTAAGAAAAAAAATGTTTATTTTTTCTGTAACTAGGAAAAGAAATTGTTGATTTTTTAAAAAATTAATGGTCCGGGGGCCAGGGGGTGTTTTCATCATTGATTACCACTCCTCTGTAACTTCGTGTGCGGCTTCATTTTGACGAGTCTTCCAAGTTTTTTTATCTACGAAAATTCTTATAAGTGCGGCGTTTACTAAATACGCAGTTGCGAAAGACGTTAATTCAACGATGTTATAAACAGTTATTACCAACGTTTTACTTTTAAGTTTACGTCAAAGATAATGAAGCAACCCAAGCGAAAATATATTTGTCCGACAAAAATGGTGCGCCGTTCGTCGTGTCCGCCGTCCTCAACTTAGCCAAATTACAGACGGCGGACAAATAAACTAACCCAAAAATAAACTAACCGACCGATTTTGAAAATTTTTTCACTGTTAGAGAGCTAAACTATTTTAGAAAGATATAGATTACCTCATGCAAGGTCCGCTAAGGTCCATTGGATCTAGAAGTGTCAAAATAAAATAAGCGACCGATTTTAAAAATTTTTTCACTGTCAAAGACCTAAGCTATTTTAGATAGATATAGAATACGTAATGCAAGGTCCGCCAAGATCCATGGGACCCAAAAATGTCAACAATAAACTAACCGACCGATTTTGAAAATTTTTTCACTGTTAGAGAGGTAAACTATTTTAGATAGATATAGATTACCTTATGTAAGGTCCGCTAGGGTCCATTGGATCTAAAAGTGTCAAAAATACAATAACCGACTGATTGTGAAAATTTTTTCACTATTACAGAGGTAAACTATTTTAGATGGATTTAGCTTATATGTTGTATGAGGTCGGCCAGAGTCCTGGGATCTTTTAAGCGCCAAGAATAAACTAACCGACCGATTTTGAAAATTTTTTCGCTGTTAAAGAGCTAAACTATTTTAGATAGTTATAGATTACGTTATGTAAGGTCCGTCAAAGTCCATGGGACCCAAAGTGTCAAAGTGTCAAAAATAAAATAACTGACCGATTTTGAAAATTTTTTCACTATTGCAGAGGTAAACTATTTTAGATAAATACAGTATGTTATCTAATATCCACAACTGTCCTGTGGATGCAAATGCGGCATAGAAAACTACACAACGGGTTTTAAAAATAGTTTTACTGTTAGAGAGATAAAATATCCTATATTATATAGGATATCTATATAGAAATAAGCTACCGAACCGATTCTCAATATTTTCTCATTGCTAGAGAACTAACTTATTTTAGGCGGATAGCACTATGCTGTACAAAGTCCGTTCGGGGTCTTGGGTCCCAAATATACCAAAAATAAATTACCTAGCCGATTTTGAAAATTTTTTACTTTTAGAAAGCTAAACTAGTTTAGCCAAGCACCTTTTGCGAAAAAGCGCCAAAAATTAACTACTCAACTGATTTTGAAAATCTTTTCACTCTTAGAAAGCTGAATTATTTTAAATGGATACAGGTCTTAGATGAGATCCGCCAGTGCCCAATATTTCGAAATTCGCTTAATCGCTTAATTAATCGCACAGATGCTGCGACAGGGGTATTTACTTTCTGTAAGAGCATTTAAAAAACAATTCTACACATTACATGTAATATCTAGGGGCATATTACCTATGGACTGACTGAGTTACAGCCCAGGAAGGTAGAATTGTAGGGGCTGCAAGTATTTCTTCAATAAAAAATAATGAAAAGTAAAGACTAATTGTAAATCTGAATGCCCTTTAAGGCTACTCAATTTCTCCTCAAAAATTCTTTAGGATTTGTAAATACCTCCGTAATACTACGACTCAAACGCGACTGAATTCTTCAATAGAAAGCAACTTGATGGAAAACAGACTATTCAGAGTTGTATCACAGAAAATAAAAGTTCTTAGGAAAGTAAGAGTTTGGGTCTAAATAAATGCCTATTCTCAAGAAACGTTTTTTATAACTAATATTTTAGAGCAAACATGAGAAGAAATGCCGATGGTGGGGAGTGGGATTTAATTTAAACACGCCATTGGTAACACCCATTATATTATTATATTTTTTTTTTTTCATTTTTTTAGACTTTAGCTCATGAAAACCTGAATAAAAGCTTCGTTTCGGAATTAATAACGGGTAAATTGCAATATGGCATGTGTTCAATAATTTAGATGTTTGCTACAAAAAAGAAACAAATGTGACTGGAAATTATTGTATCTAAAGAGTCAAAGCGCGGACACATGTTTTTATTAAAAATAATTGTATTTTATTATTAATTATCACACTTTAAATGTGACTGACATTTTTGATATAACAACTAATTTAACGCAATTAATTGTATTATTTATTATTATTTACTTATAAGAAACCGTAAAAATATAGAATTGTTAAAAAAAAAACCGTTACAAACGTGTAGTAAAAGTTTTACACAAATTTTTTTTTTTAATAAATATAACCATTTAACCTTTTATTTTCAGCCATTTTAAATGTGTACGTCGTAAATACTCAGAGAGAATATACCACATTTACGATATATGCGATGTATACCGTGTGTATACAGAATGAAGCGTGGTTTATAAAGTAGGACGCACAAAGTTGTAGAATATAGGGTGCTTCACACCGTATTAAGATAACGCTAGACTTCAACTTTAATATAAGAATTTGTTAGCT
Organism: Brachynemurus nebulosus; assembly: GCA_035578155.1. Classification (NCBI taxonomy): domain Eukaryota; kingdom Metazoa; phylum Arthropoda; class Insecta; order Neuroptera; family Myrmeleontidae; genus Brachynemurus; species Brachynemurus nebulosus. Next base: position 2,413,179 of record JAPWDM010000011.1, on the reverse strand, counting down.
TTAGATTATAGATGGTGAGGTTAGTTAAGGTTAGGTTAGTTTAGTTAGTTTTAGGAATATACTTCGACTTTGATATAAAAATTAGGTGGTAAGGTTGGTTTTGGTTAGGTTAGTTTAGTTAGTTTTAACAATATACTTCGACTTTGATATAAAAACTAGGTGGTGAGGTTGGTTTTGGTTAGGTTAGTTTAGTTAGTTTTAACAATATACTTCGACTTTGATATAAAACTAGGTGGTGAAGTTGGTTTTGGTTAGGTTAGTTTAGTTAGTTTTAACAATATACTTCGACTTTGATATAAAAACTAAGTGGTGAGGCTGGTTTTGGTTAGGTTAGTTTAGTTAGTTTTAACAATATACTTCGACTTTGATATAAAACTAGGTGGTGAAGTTGGTTTTGGTTAGGTTAGTTTAGTTAGTTTTAACAATATACTTCGACTTTGATATAAAAACTAAGTGGTGAGGCTGGTTTTGGTTAGGTTAGTTTAGTTAGTTTTAACAATGTACTTCCATTTTGATATAGCAGTTTTACCTTCAATTTTAGTTTCTTTTTTTTCTTTAAATTTGATAAAATAGTAATTTTTTTTTATGTTATCATGTTTTCTGTATTCCTGTATGTATGTATGTATGTATAATTTGTATGTGTATTTTCTCTATAGTGTAGATAAGTAAAAATTAATGTGTAATTTTTTTTGGAAATAAAATACAACTTTTAATTCTTTTTTTTAAATTTTTTTATTTTTTTTTTTTGTTTTTTTATTTAAATTTACTTCTGTTTTTCATTGTTTTGTTATTTTTGTTGCGTTCTAGTTCATAAATACTACAATAACTTTCTTTAAAAATTGTGCAATATCATACAAATGTCAGTATTAAAAAATTTGTAAAATATTAATAAATTATAGTTTTTGAAAACAAAAATAGGCTTCCGCGCTTTAATTTTTCACAATTAAAATTTTCCACTAGCTTTGGTTCGTTTTTACCGGTTAAAAAAATTTTTTGGCAACACATACCATACTGCAATTTTCCCATTAATAACATATGGATCATAACTTGCATCTTTTATTTTATTTTTTGAGGTAATTTTAATGTTAGCCTCACAGATTGAATTTAAGGTTTTCTTCACGTTAATATTAACTTGCATTTCTGTACATTTTTATTCTATCTATGTTGCTTAAATTACACATAATTTGGATTGGTAGATTCTTCGAAACATTCTTCTGTATGACAACTACTATTATGACTTTATTATTTTACTGGGATATTATGCTATGTTAATTCTCTGATTCTGTTATGGTACAGTTGTTTGCGTTGTTTGTGCGCAGTTTCGCAAATTCTAAATCTGCAGTTTTGCAATACCAACACAATCACATCACCAAAACGTTTGTACTTACTTTTACTAAGAAAATTGGAACAACTTTTAATACAACAATATCTTATTGTGAAGTTCATACTGATATTAATCCTACTAATAGCATTAATTGATAATACAATGAGCAAGAGCATTTCAAGCATTTTAAATATTAAAAAAATTTAATTTGACATTTAATAACATTATAGACATGATATCCAAAATATTTAAAAATAGTTATTTATGTCATGCTCGAAATGCTTCTCTAAATCTGACACCAGGGGCCTATTTCATAAAAGTACAAGTTACAATTTTACAATTTTACAATTACAGGTGCTTGTAATGCACTACTTACAACTTTAGGTGTTGCATAAATAATTCTTACAAATTCTTAACTTTTTTACAATTGTAAATGATATCCATAGAAACGTATCAATAAAATTAATACCTTTTTTGCCAGTTAATATTATATTTTAAATTTCATAATTATGTTGAAAACGAATATATTAATGTTAACAAGCTGAATTTTGTCCGCAGAGATGCGGGGTCCGGTCTTTGATCGAAGATAGTTGAAGCGGACATTTTTTTAGGTTTATAGATGTTTATTGTGTTCCCAATTTCTCTTAAAGGTTTGACCGAAGAGATGGACCAAACCTTTCCCCAAGAGACAAAAGGCAATTTTTCTATCTTTTCTGTGTCCACGTAAAAGATAATTAATTTGACCATACGCCTTATTTGTTCTTTTGTACCGAGCTAAGCCTTAGTAAACTAAAGTGTTCGGTTAGAGACAACAATTAATTCACCACAGCGATTATAAGCAAAATATGGGCATTATACTGTAGCTAAGTTGTAGGTGATTTGGTAAATTTACCATAATATAGTTAATTCTGTTTAGAATGGTAACCCGTACCGGTCGTATCGGTGAAACAATTACTGCAAAACAAATTTGCATATATTTCTGCGAAATGCGGTACCTATACTCATTTTTATCAAAAATTAGGATAGGTTCCCTCCATTATATGAATATAGAAAATGCAAAGGATGATTATATATGAAAGAAAAATTAGAGCGCAAAGTAGAAATATGTTTAAAATATTTAGAAAATACGAAACTATTATTTGAAATAGTTTTCAAGAACGAATGCTCACAAATCAGTCAAAAATTAAGACTTGTTCAAAAATTACAGAACTTAAAAGGTACGTAAGATTGTAATAACAATTTTACAAGCTATGTAAGATTTTAATCTGTACTTTGTAAAACATCAACTGAATTGCCTGTAAAATTGTCAAAGAAATGTCTGTAAAATTGTAGAATTGATCGGTACTTACAAATTTGTAATAATTTTTTATACAACACCTGTAACTTAAATATTTACATATTTGTAAAAAAAATACCTGTAAATTGTAAATTGTACTTTTATGAAATAGGGCCCAGGTGGCAATAATGTCGTCAAGCTCGGTCCCTATAATAACTTTAAATTATTTTTAGCCTTATCCAATAATGTAGGTTATTACTAGTAAGATAATCCACTAAAATTCTCCTAATTGCATTTTATTTTAATCAATTTTTCAAGTTTAAAACTCATACAATAATTATAAACTCATATATTTGTTTAAAAACTGAAGTAAATTTATTTTATTCAAAATTATACATTACATAATCAAATATTTCGTAAAAGAATATCACTATCACTGATTCTAATTTCTGATAAGTGTGCTCCCATTTTTCTGCAACAGATAAAATATATTCTAATTTTCTAATTAATTTACTGTGATAATAAAATCAGTAATTATTTTCAAATAAAAATAAAGCAATAAATGTTAATTATACATACCTCCAATAATAATTAAGTAAAATTATTAAATTTAATACTGGACTTAGTATTAACTAATAAGTAATTTAGTTTTTAGTTATAGTTGCTAGTTATATTAAGTATGTATGAAGTTTATTAAAATTATCGTAGAAGCAAAAGAGTAGGAAAATATTATTTTATCTTGTAATTATTTATTGAACATAAAAACGTAATAAACTAACATGAGTATTAATATAAAAAATCACAACCATAAGTTTAAGGTTATTCTGATATGAGGTTTTGTTTTTTAAATGTGGTAATATTGAATCCTATATTAAAGAATTGATTTTTAAAAGCATTGCCAACTGAATACGACGAAATTTCAAAGCGAAAATTTATTAATTTTTAATATATACAAATATAGTTTTAACATTAAAATATTTTAAAATTTCATTAAATATTTTTATAAACATTTTAGATGAAAGCAAATTTTTATTTACACAATTATTTAAATAATATATCTTTGTGTTAAATATTGCAACGTTGAAGTCATAAGCACGGTGTCAAAGTGGTGTCATCTAATAGCACGTTGTTTAGTTTCCTAGTTTAACCACTATTATACGCATTTGTCGGTAATATACGTTATGTCGGTAATATCAAACGCAAACGCATAGGCTTTAGTTTAAACGTTTTAATACATAAAATTCATAAGATTTTTATGCAAATATTTTTGTATTTAAGTTTATTTAAGTGTATTTAAGTTTTATATCTACGTGATAAAGTATTGGTGTTATGAAAGTAAGTTTATAATTCTCTTGCAAAAATAGTGAATAATTTTTTGTTTGTTTTCCGGTGTCGTAATATGGTCGTAATAATGTCTGTGATTTTTAAAAACGTAACTGTGTCATACAAAAACTCAAACATCATTTAAGTATTATTAAATAAATTATTATTTTTATTTACCTACTGTAATAAATCTATTTGTCTGCTGTATTGTTAAGAAATTTTGAAAAAGACATTTGAACATTTATATAAAAAAGGTGTGATTTCAGTTCATTCAATTATAATTTAAACTCAAGAAAATAAACAAAACTAATTCAAATATGTAATGTTTTTTGATTATTAGTTCCAGTTTTATTTTTAACTTAAAAAGTCATATTTTTATTTTAAGAAATTTTTAAAAAAAATAAAATGAAGTTAAGTGGATTTAATGATACACGGAAACCCCTCTCTCAATATTTTGATTTCAACAGCTTACACTGTTGCCGATATTATTGCTACCTTAGACGTTTTGGTTACTTTAAATCAAAAAATCTAAAGTTTAGTCGACCGGATTGCAACTGAGTTTTGAGTATCGATTCTTTACTGGTTAAACTATATCATATAAATTTTTTATTTGATTCTCTTTATTAGAACTATTTTTTTTTTTAAATTCGAAACAAAAAAATTCACATGTCTCCATAAGAACCCATGCATTTTTACTCAACTTTGGTAATTTTTTTCTCGACTCTCAGCGACCAAATTTTTTGGTGCTTTCATAGGATGGTAAAATACCTTTTTGAGAATCGGTATGCAAATTTTTATAATTTTTTCTTCAGTCAGCCCTCATGCCAGAACAACCTTAAAAGAATTGGATACTATTTGCAATCTGTTTTCGATCGAAAGATTTTGATAACGAAAAATAAGTATAATTTATAGTAAATGTTGTCTATTTTAAAGAATACTTCCTTTCCTTATATCATCCATTTTGGAAATATCGTTATTTTCGATATCGATAATTTTCGATAACGAAAAGTAGGTTTTAACAGTCGCAATACGTTCGGAAAACCCTCAACTTGCTTCGCTTAAGCCTTCAAAAATTTCGTTATTTTTGAGCTACTACGCACCGTTTAGGAGATATTTACGATTAAAGTTTTCGATAGCGAAAGTTAACGAAAAGTAGTTTTCTAAAAAATTGTTCTGTTACTGACCAGATCAATGGGACTAACAGAGCCTAAATTAACTACTTATAACCAATTTATAGCAAGTTACGCGGTATCGATAATTTTCGATGACGAAAAGTAGGTTTTGACAGTCGCAATACGTTCGCAATACCCACAACTTGCTTCGCTTAAGCCTTCAAAAATGTCGTTATTTTTGAGCTACGACGGACCGTTTAGGAGATATTTACGATTAAAGTTTTCGATAGCGAAAAGTAACGATTTGTAATTTTTTTAAAAATATTAGTGGAAAATATAATATCGGATTTAGTGTACCTCATAAACATATATATAAACCTTGCATATACCTAATATTAACACTCGCGTTCGCCAGAAAATTTTGTTAGCCTAACGCATGGCCCTGTTACTTGTTTTCAAGGACGGACCTTTTCATGTCACAGTTTGCTACGTGGCGCTGACGGTAGAGGAGCATACTAAATAGAGTTGGACATGTGAGCATTTTTCATCAAATAGATGTCAAAATTAATTATCATATGATTGAGTACAAAAGTATCGTCACCAAGTTATGTGTTAACGAAGAATTAAAAATTTTTAATTTAATTAATCTAAAATATTTTTTAAATATTTAGGGTTGACCGGGGTAAATGTGAATTGGGGCAATTGTGAACGGCGTCTATAATTTCTAAAATAACATTAATTTTGTTAAAAATCAAATCTTAGTATGTTTTTCTGTCCTTTCTTAATATGCTATTAAAATTTGATAACAATTCTCCAAGTATTAGTATCTTTTTTTTTATTTTGAAAAAATCCTTGCAAAATTTTATGTATCTCACTTCGACCAATCCTCAAAAAAATTTTTTTTTAAATACATTTTCTTTTTTTAAAATGTAAGAAATGGTTAAAAGTATTTCTAAAGAAGTGGTCTAAACCCTGAGGGGGTTCCTTATTAACTGCTAAAGAAATTGGACAATTTATTACCAATTTACAATTACCCCACGATTTTAAAATTGTGGGGTAATTGTGAACGTCATTCACAAATGCCCCCATTCGATCAAAAATTTCAGTAGTGTTCTTTTCCGAGTTGAAAATGTTGATGAAGATGCTGGTGACATTATTGTACAAGTTTACGTTGTACAAACAATACAGAAAAAAAAAGAAAATTGTGTAAAGAGCCATGTTTTATGTATCAATCTACGAAATCATTGCTGTGCTCCCTTATCCAATAACAACTTACAAAAACAGAAAAATTACTTGTTTTCAATGTCTTTGTAAGTGTCCAAGGGCAGTAGGATTAATACAAAACCATTTTTTTTTCATTTACAGTATTAGACCTAATAGATTGTTGTTTTAGCGAATTTCCAAAACTGGAAATTCAGCTTTTACGCCAGGTGTCATGGTGCGACCTAAGCCCGAGACCATATCAGAAATATGTTTTGAGGTCCCTAGAATACGAAAATGATATTCACTAAAATTTATATATATATATATATATATATATATATATATATATATATATATATATATATATATATATATATATATATATATATGTATCCGCGCGATAACTCTCGAACGAAACGTTTAATGCTTATGAAATTTTGTGTGCGAATTCGATTTTCCAAATCGTTGGATGAGTTCGTTAGCCAGACACGTCGGATGCCCAGAAGTAGGTTTTCCGGGCGTTTTTTGTCAACAAAATGAGTTTTTTGCCAGAATTAAGCAATTTTTCAAATTTTTTTTTACACTAAGCCATTGTAAAAGGTAAAACGCATAAAAAATGTTTTTATACCGTTGCTCTAAATTACTTACTTTTCGAGAAAAACTAGGAAATATGTCGTTCTCCATTTCACTCGCACTCGCATTCTTTTTTTTTCTGTCTCATTTTTTGCGAGCTAAATTCGAAAAAAGCCGCTTTATAAGTAGCGTGTCATGATTTTTTTAATCCAATTTAACGATTCGGCTATATTCTATTTCTCTGTCAGTTAAATGTTTTTATAATGTATCTCTGTTCCATTTTTTTTTACAAAAAAAATCCCGACGATATCTGTTATGTGATATGATCAGAATTTAGATTATATTTACACCTTCCTAAAATTAATAAGAGTTTGCTTCAATCGTATAAAAATTACGTTAAATCATATTCAAACAATAATATTTTTACGTAATTTTTTATCCAATTGACAATACAGTTATGATTAGAATTGTATAATCAGAGCATTCTAATATTAAATAATTTTGCACATTCAATTTTTTTTTTTTTAAAAAAAAATTTTTTTAAATTTTGACACATTCTTTTATGAAATTTCGATTAAGAAATATTAAAAAATTTTAAAGTGAATCATTTAAAAAGAGTTAAAAATAAATTAAAAAGGAAACATTTCTCTATTTTAACATATTTGTAAAGAAAATTTTACAGTTTACTTACAGTTTTTTGAAAAAATGTAATAACATTTTTACATACAATAAAGATACATACAATAAAGATCATATTTGAACGGTAGGAAATCCACAAATTTTTTTTTATTTCTTTAATTAATTATTAAATTTGGTTTTAGAAGAAAATCTTCGTCTAATTCGCTCCAAGCCGAAAGTATAGCCACTAATAAGGACATTCCACTGTTAAAATAAATGGAAAATATATTGAAATTTATTTAATGAAAGCCATTCATACACATTTTTAAAATATCCTTTTGAATTATATAACAAATAAAATCTGTGTAAAAAAATCTAATTGACGTGTTTTTTCTCAATTTGCTAATATTAAGTAAGGCTCGTTAATTAGGGAGTGATTGTGTTAAAATTTTAATATAAAATATGGTAATTTTAACCCTCTTTAAAAGAACATTTCGATTTTAACAAAAAAATTTTAAAAAGTGTTTTCGTTTTTCCCGGATTACCAAAAACTGTTCATAGGCATATTTGTGACTAAAGTTGCCTCCCTTTCTTAAGAAAATAAAGTATTTTTAAAATTTTGTGCAAAAGAATAAAACACAATTAACGAAAAAAAAGTACGCGTTTCCATATTTTTAAGATTTTGTAGTACAAGAAAATCCTTATAAATTCATCATATCTGTTATTGCATTTACTAGCTTTTACGCAATTTAATAAACAAAAGTCTGAAAATGGACGTAGAATCTCACTGTTATTAATTATTATGTCTTAGTCTTTTGAAAAATTATTTTTTGAACTAAAATAAGAATAGGAGGAATATAAACTTAGGGGTAAACGACAGGAGTATATAAACTTTATTTTAGATTCTACGTTTATTTTTACAGAAAATCATCAAGTACCTATTATTTCTTTTTTGAATGTATAAATACAAAAAGTTCGAAATTATTTTATATTAGAATTTCAATTTTGGTCGACCCTACGGGTTGTCCCCATTTACTCTTTTCTCGTCTCTTTTGACCCCAATTTTTCATAGAGAAGAAATTATACGATTTTTGTTAATTTTTCAAAAACCACCGATATTTTTAAATTTTTTTGGATACTGCTGATAAAGTGACCATCTTCGCGTAAATTTTTAATATATTAAAGATTAGGTACTCATAAAATAAATACAAAAAAATACGGTGTGAAGTCGGAATGCGTACCTATTCATCCTTGTCTACGGTAGCACATTTTTTATTGACATAAATATTAGAAACGCAGGAAAAGAGACCAGGAATCAACATAGAAGTGGATTATGGTACGATATATTTTCTGAAAAAAGTGCTTAGGACCAAAGTTATAGAGTTCAAAGTGATGCACTTGATGATCTTGAAGCACTTGACTCTCGTGATGCACTTGACTTTGAAGTTGACCTTGAGGTCAATTTCCAAAGTCATTTGAAAATCATTTAATATTTTTCAAAAGGAGTAGTTTACTTTTCATCCCTAAATGGTTCAAAGTATATTCGAACGAATTTCACATGCAAGATAGAAAATAAGTGATCAAGAAGTAATTTTGAAAAATACTTGCTCAATCGCAATCGGAAAAATAATAGTTAATCATATGTTGAATTGAATTCCTAATATGATAACTATAGAGTAGCAATAAAAATTTTAAAAAATTTTGAAAATTTCTAATATAACATAAAGTTAATGTTTAACTTACAATTGGAGTGATATTAAATCTTTTCTTAACTTCTAAAATTACTTACAAAAATGTTTTCTTCTAATTTTTTCTATAAATTTGCGCCTATTTTTTCATTTCGTCAGGTTTTTATTTTTTTTATTTTAGAAAAATAACGCAACAAATCAATTTTGAAGATAGATTGAGTCAATACATGAAATTACTGCTTATAGGTACAGGATATGGTCAAAGTTCGGCAATGGCTAATCATTTTCAACTGACCTTGAAAATCGATTTCAGGGTCACTATCAAGTGCATCGCTTTAAATTCTACAAATTTGGTACTCAGCCCTTTTTTCAAAAAATATGCCGTTTCAAAAATATTTAGCTATAACTGTTTTCATCTACAGAGGTTGAATGGTGTTTTCTACCCCTAAAAAGCGTATTTAGCCGAAATAAAAAAAACACGTATTTAATATTTTTCGCTGTTTAATAAGTATGTTAAGTTTCATTCAAATTGGCAAGTATTAGTTGGGTAGTGTTATTTGTCAGAATGTTTTGCCGATCTAGTTTTTTCAATATTTCTTTGCTCGTTTTCAGAATTTGTATTTTAATTTCTACGGACAAATAACTAATTCTTTTCTTCGATTTTAGTAACTTTTATTTGCTGATGTTGACCATTAATTGATCGAAACATATCAAATATTTTTCAATGATTTTTTTAGCGAATGTCGAAAATTTTGAAAATTTTTTCACCGTTAGTAAGTTAAAGTATTTGAATTCATTAAGTAATTAAATGATGTCCACAAGAACCTTACGAACTACCATAAGTTATATGAGATCCCTAGGACCCGTTTTTTACTGTTAGGATAAACTTTTTACTAAAATTATTTTAGATGAATAAAGGTTATGTTGTATGATTTCCGCCAGGGTTTACTGTTCCCATTATTGTAAAAAATAAACTAACCGACCGATTTTGAAAATTTTTTCACTGTTAGAGAACTAAATTATTTTAGATGGATACAACTATGCTGCACAAAGTCCGTTCGGGTTCTTGGGTTCCAAAAATTTCAAAACTAATTACCCAGCCGATTTTAAAAAATCTTTTACTCTTAGAAAGCTAAACTATTTTAAATAGGTACAGTTCTTAGATGAGATCCGCCAGTCCCCAAAATTTGGAAATTCGCTATGTTATGCAGATGCTGCGACAGGGGTATTTTATTCATGTTAACTAAATGTATTCCCTTGAAAAAGTCTCATTTTCCTTGTTATTGTGTGAAAATTTCTGTGTGAAAAGTTTTTTGATTTTTTATTTGATAAAATGACAAAATATCATCAAAATATTATTTTTAGTTTGTAATAAATTTGTTCCTACAATTTTTGTTATTTTTATTTAACCTTGATTTTTGGTAAAAATTTGAGGTATGGATAACTTGCATTAAACAAAGAGAAATTGTGACCGCTAAAGTACGATGAAAAATTTGAAAGTGGGGTAAATTGAAGAATTTAATTTTGGCTTTACTTTGATGTACCTGACTTTTCTTGTAATCCATTCTAAATAATTTTTCTGACGGCATTCACTTTTAAATTCATAAGATTTGCAAAATCGCACCGAGGAAATATGAATGGCTTATAAAATTGTTGTTTTTCATACGAATTTGCTCAAAATTTGTGTGGTGCATCCTGAATAATGTAGAATTAAAAATAAATCAACCATAATGTGATATATAAAATAAAAAATACTCAAAACAACGCTTTTATCCCAATTCATGATCATCCATTCACAATTACCCCGGTTAACCCTAATTTATTTCCAATTTATTTTAGATGAATCTTTGATGAAAAATAGCGACCTATCAAAACTCATGTCCCGACTCTAATTTTATTCTAGTAAATCAACGACCGGAAAGAAGTTGGCGCCGAAAGTTGGAAAATCTTTCTGTTTTTTATATGGCTAAATTGCTCCCAAATTGCTCCTTTGGAATCAGTAATTGCTTCACCTGGAACTTAATTACTTAATTAGTTATTTACAAACAAAAAACTTTTTTGTTTGACTATTTTTATTATTAAAATCTTGTCAAATAATGCATTTTTATACAATTACTTTATATCAAAAAATTTTTCCCAATTTGCTCCATCTAATTTAAAAGTTAGTTATTAATTTCTCTGAATAATAATTAAAATATATTAAAATGTATAGGCAATCCACTATACCTTTAAGTCGTTTGCATATATTTAAGGATAATTGAATTTTGACAAGTTAAATAATATTATAAAAAAACAAAATATTTTAATAATTATTCAAAAAAATTAAGATTTAGCTTTTAAATTAAATAGAGCAAACTGGGAGCAATTTATTGACGTAAAGAAATTATATAAAAAAGTATTATTTTGGGAGATTTTGATAACTTAAATAACGGAAAATTTTTTTTTTTTTATAAATAACTAATTAAATAATTTAGTTTCAGATGGAGCAATTACTGATTTCAAAGGAGCAATTTGGGAGCAATTTAACCATATAAAAAACAAAAAGATTTTTCAACTTTCGGCGCTAACTTCTTTCCGGTAAATCAACGCCATCTGGTATATTAGTTACAGCGGCGTCATTTTTTGTATGGAGATTTTTTTATCTGGAAAGTGGCAGGGACATGGCCATAGAACACTAGAAGCAAACTAATATCAAAAAGTGTAGCTCGCTTGGGGCCATTTGTAGGTCTGTCACAGCTTAGGTGATTCAGTCGTCCACAGCACTTGTAGCGGTTCGGACATTGATTGTTGCAACAATGTAATACATGAATGCGTAGCGCTTAGGGTACACAGGTACCCTAGATAGATACATATTACACCAGACATTATGTGTGCAATGTGTACATACTACTGTGGTACCAGTTACCACTTACATAGCACGTATCAGCTCCCTTCAGGTACCGAGCTCACACACACAAACATCAACTACATCACACATCCAGACACAAACTCCAAATATGTATATAACCATAGAAAGTGGGGAATCTCCTCCCATTTTTGTGACGTAAATTTTTGGCGACAAGCGGGATACTAACTATTATACAGTAGTTTGGCCCCTTGGACATGGCTTAACGTTAGCCAACGGAGCTTGCACCGTTCGAAACCAGAGGGCTCGCATTCAAAAAATTAACATGCATTAGGCATTAAAACAACAATTTCTAACTTGGTAACTGATTGTTTTTATTCCATAATCTTTGAATGTCGCTGTATTTTAAAAGTTAAGTACAGAAAAACCATGAAAAAATATTTAAGGTGCATTAATTTGTTGAATCAGAGCCCTCTGGTTTGTAACGGTATAAGCTCCGTTGGCTAATGTTGGGCTAATAAAATTTTCTGGCGAACGCGAGAATTCTTATTTCAATGAACTCAATGGATGCAGTACTACAGCAGTAACAGACGTATATACAAGGGGCCAAACTACTATTATGATAGTTAGCATTTCGACTGTAATCAGAATTTTACGTCATCAGATTTGGCAGAGAGGTGGGAGGTTAGATACGTATTTAGAGTTTTTGTTGGTATGTGTAAGGATCCGTCCACAGGCTCAAGCTTTACCACCGACTTACTTGCGCAAACCAGGTTTGTGCAAGTAAGCTACGGAGGGTAGAGGTAAGGAGGAGTATCTCTTATGGGACTTGAATCGAAAAAGTGGCCTCTGAATTTGATGAAATAATAGTTCAATAAGTAACCAGAACGGCGGTGATAAGCAATCAGGGTTCGATCTGAACTTAGCAATTATAAGTGAAGTGAAGTATGCTAAAGGAAAATACTAACTGTTAAAAACAATAAAAATTGAATTAAAAACAATAAAAAATTGAATTAAATATAAAAACAATAAAAATTGAATTAAATATAACAATTGAAACTGTTAAAAACAATAAAAACTGTTTTAAAATGTTCAGCGCTTAATTTTAAATTTAAGAATTTTACTACACTAGCGCCATCTTAATTTCATCCACATTTGGGGCCATTTTTTATATATGGAGATACTTCTTCTGATACTCTACCCTCCATAAAGTAAACATGTAGGTATTTTCCCGTCCATACGTACATGTTTACTTGCACAAACCTGGTTTGCGCAAGTAAGTCGGTGATAAAGCTTGAGCCGTGTGGACGGACCTTTAGATAGTGGATGTTTGTGCCCAAAGTACAGAGGTACAGCAACTATCTCTTTTCTGAAATCACGAGTGTGTACTTCTGTGCTCATTAGGCTTCTTAGTTGTCAGTTTGTCAGTAGCAGTCGATGATTGTAGATCAACCACACGATAATGGACTTGATTGTTGTTGGTATTGTTACATCCCCTAGTACATGCGTGTGGTGTCATAGCTATATATGCAATAGCTGAGCCACGTGACCGCCCCTACTATCTCCGTTACTCACACAAATACACAAAATCGCACTAATACAATGTAAACTCAGTGTGTGTATACAACATATTGTCTATCTCTTACATGTTACACTGGTTCCAGTAGTGTAGGGATAGATATGTTGTCTCTATTACTCTATGATGTTTGTGCGTGTACTACTCTGTATGTATGTAGCGTGGTCCAAGGTGGGAATGGATACGTATACTAGAACAAGCGTATGCATGTACCTGCTTTTAATGATGTAAAAACTTATTTACACGGTGATAGTTTTTGTGATAGTTTTTATCATGCAAGCCACTATCACAAGAACTATCATCGTGTAAACAGCGTGATAGTCACTATCAAACTGTCATGATAGGACTATCACACTATCAGGCTCGACCTGATAGTTTAGGGACTATCATGATAGAGATTGCAACTATCATCGTTACTATCATCGTGTAAACGGGTTTTAAGTACCTACTATCGCCACTACTGGCGCCATGATGCCACCGCGCTGAATTTCAAATTGTTTAACTCCAACAGAACATATTTTATCTTGTTGATTGTCGCTATTTAAAATAGTTTTGACAATAATAAACATTTTAATATTAACAATATTAAATAATGTCGGAGAAATTTGATATTATTGTATTTCTGGCAGAATGCCAACATTTTGAATGTTTATGAAAAAAAAGCTCTCCCAATTATAAAAACAGGGCAAAAAGAGATCATAAAGAAGAAATTTTGAAACATTTTTTTGGAAAAAATATTATCAAGCGTAAATTTCCACGTTGTACACATAATAATAATGCATAAAATACGTAATGTATGGTAATATGTAATGTTTTTCACATTGCTTTTAGTAGTTTCAAAATTCCACCACTAGAGGTGCACGCATAATATCCATAAAACTATCACCGAATTATCACAAGTGTTATTTACGTGTAAACAGACACTATCATAATGATGACTATCACGATTTCTCTCATGATAGTACTATCACAAAAATACTATCATCGTGTAAATAAGTTTTAACAATGAACAGCCACCGGCCACGACTTAACAATGAATGTGTACGCTTGAAGAGCCGATGGATTAATTAGTAAGCAGTATAAATTGCTACTTATTGCAACTTTCGGATCATACTTTTTTGTATCTAGGCTTGATCTGTCTCATCTGTGCGTATATGCACCGTACATGACGTTTTGTGTCATAAAAACTGACATATGCTGACAATGGCTGACATATATATTAGGTAGCTGGCATACGTTAATTATAATACTGAGAAAGTGACATTTCTAAACTTAATTATGAGTAAATTATATTGAGGGTATTTAAGTATGCAATATGTCTCTTTATAAAGCAAAGTAAGAATTTAATCAATATACTATTAATTGTCGTAAGTCTGTTGTAAATATTAATATAAATTTTTGATAGGTTACAAAGTTTTGATGAACTTCTTCAGTCAGAAGTCATAAACATGAAAAAATTAAAATCTCTCTGTTTTTGTGGTAAACTTCTTAAAATAAAACAGGTTCAAACTTAAGCAATACTGATATATAATTTTTTTTTTACTTAACAAGGCATTCCTGATGAACAAGGTCGACGAGCTTTGTGCTGGAAACTTTTATTAAATTATTTACCTAATGTTCGAGTTTCATGGAGTGAAACTTTGGCTCGCAAGCGGGAAATATATCGTCAGTTCGTCGGTAAGCTATATCGATAAATGTTAAATAAGTTGGTAATCGCAAAATAGACCTGCTTCGTTATTTGCAGAAGAAATGATTGTCATGCCAGGTTCAGATAATGATACAGATGTAATTAATATGGACCATCCTTTAAATATTGATCCAGAAAGTAAATGGCAAACATATTTCAAAGATAACGATGTTTTATTGCAAATTGATAAAGATGTTCGCCGTTTATGTCCAGATATTTCATTCTTTCAACAACCTACTGATTACCCGTGTTTACAAGTTGTACACAGTAATGGAATTAAACGATTATATCAGAGAGTACAACATACAGTTTTAAAGTCAGCTAATGTAGAACGAAAAGGTTTAGGAATTACTAAGGTAAATAAAATATATATATTTTTAATAACATTATGTTATTTCGTAATGAATTAATGAGTATATTTATAATTTTATTTATGCTGCGTTCATTAGTAGCAGGTAATTTAATTATTTTTTTATTTCGTACTATATCTGAAAATGACCCGCTTCGCTTGGTTTTTGTTTTTTTTCTTTTTCTTCTGTGGGTATTTTTCGTTGTGGTTAAATGTCGGCTTGCAGAATCACATTCTAAAACTCATATTTCCACTAGGGTTTCCCATTTCGATTCGATTTTATTGAAAATCGATTTTTGGAGAGCCGATCTTCGATTTTTCGAATCGATTCTTTGGAGACCAAATCGATACAGAGATCGTGAAAAATTTACGGGATCGGAGATCGATCTTTTCGAATTTAAATTAGAATATTTTTAGTAAAAGTATGATATTTTTTCAAAATTATTCTAAAATATATTTTAACTATTTATTGTTGTCAAATAAATTTACCATTTTTATGATTCATTTATAGAAAATTGAGTCAAATTTTGGATTCATGTGATACTTTTGGCGCAAACTGGAAACCATTGTATTCATATTAAATTCAGCAGTTCATCTTCAAAGGAAATTTAAAATTTTTTTGAAACTGATTTGTGATGATCTAATAAGAAACTTCATTAAAACTTTTGTATGTCTTTTATTTTCTGTAAGTACGAAAATTGAATCGATTTTCGTCAGATCGATCTTTTGTAAGCCGATTTTCTCCTGCATCGATTTTTGATTTGACGATTCGAATCGATCCACAAGACCGATTTTTTGGCCAGAGATAGGAAATCCTAATTTCCACCGGTTGGGGGATTTTGTATTTAGATTTGCAAGTATCTGTTGAAAATATGGTTGTTCTATAGCTATTCTATTGAGAATATATATGGTTATGGTTGTTCTATAGCTGTTCTATTGAGAACAGTAATGCTACCTTTCGGTGAATATTGTATATCGATGACGTTGATTCAGTCGTCGTATATTAACTTGAATGAATAAATTTAAAACCTTGTAACCAAAAATGTACAAAGTATCGTTACTTTGTAACCATTTCAAAATGTAACGATTATAGACAACTTATCATTACATCATTACAAATTGAGAAGCTGGGTGGAAAAAGGGCGTAAGTCTGAAAATGCCGCTGTAATTGTCGTGCTATGCTTTAATTGAAAAAATATATGTTATACAGTAGTATTCAAAGATTCTTGATCCTTTAAGATGTACTTAAACACCGTATATTTTATCTCAAAAGCTGTGGAAAACTGTAACTCCTAGGGAATCCTAGCTTAATGCGCACCCAATATGCACTTGACGAATATTTTATAACTATATAACTATCTTATTCCAATTTTTATAATTTAAGCCGTTTTCGAGATATTTCCGGGTTAAAACATCATGGAACATCCTATGAATTAGGCTGGTCGACCACTGATTGCGGACAACTGCGAAATTCGATTCAGACGATTACGCACGTTTGTCGTTCGTCCGAAACGATATGTCTACTGTCCGTCCACTAGTCTAATATTCGTCAGTATTTTTCTTTTTAATTTTTTTTCTCAAGCTATAGATACTATAAAAATATGTAAAAAGTAATTTATGGTACGTAATATGTAAACTTACACAGTTATAATTGTAATTTACTTTCATTTCATAAAAATAAAAATCGTATGAAACGGACTTCTTCGCGCGAAAAAATCCAAACAAAATTGGATTTGTTCGCATGTTGTAATTATATGCACAGAAACAGACGAACGAGACGCTTTCAATGGACGAGGATGTATAGCTTCACAGCTGTTTGGATCGTTCGTCCGTTTTCATACGTATTCGTCCGAATTAAATTTCGCACGTTTCCGCATCCAATGGACGACCAGCCTAAGTCATAAGCTAGAGTGAGGACATTGGTCCGCACTAAAGTGTTTTCAAGGGGTGACCAATTTTTTATAGCGGGTTTTAGCACACACGACGTCGTTAAAAGTATGGGGACACCTTGTTCCAGGAGGGTGCCCACACTTTTGACACGGCAGTGTACCACAATATTTAGTACAGTACCGCGTGAAAAGTGTGGGCACCCCCTGCGTCAAGGTGTCTCCATACTTTTGAGGACGTAGTGTGTGCTAAAACCCACTATGTATAAAAAATTGGTCACCCTGTTTGTGCGGACCAGTGTTCTCACTTTAGTCATAACATCTAAATAATTTCCTTTCGATTGTATTTTAGAAATTCTGTTATTCTGAATATTGAATAGTTTGTGTTAGAGATAAGAAGCCTTATAACATCCCTTATATTTACATGTAGATTGCTTTATCAGCAAAAAAAGCTCAAGAAGACTATGCACCTATGCCAGAAGGAATGGAAGCACATTGGGAAGTAGTTGAAAGAATTTTATTTCTTTATGCAAAACTAAATCCAGGGCAAGGATATGTTCAAGGAATGAATGAAATTATTGGACCAATTTATTATACATTTGCTTCAGATTCTGATGAAAGTTTTCGTGGTAAGAAAAATTGGTATATACATGCTGATAGATTGTGTTCATTAAAAGTTTACGGCCTTGTAAATATAATACATTTTAAAAATTTGCTTGTACAGACTTTCGACCTCGAACTTTCTGTCATTTCCGATTATTTCGAAAGTAGACATTACCTTCATTACTTTCAATGAAACGTGACCTTTGTAGCAGCGAATTTGGAATTAAGAATATCCTATACTTGAACTGTATACTTTTCCTGCTACCAGGGCCCGCTCTAGCATTTACGCCGCCCCGGGCAAAAAGGAATAATTCCGCCCCCGTGTGAAACTGGCGACCTTTTTTTTTTTAGCTCATCAGCTTTTAATTCTTCTAGTTTTCTTTTTTACACAATCGGCGACTTTTTTTTTTGCTCGCCAGGTAACAAAAACGCCGCCCTTAAAATTTGCCGCCCCGGGCAAATGTTTCTTTTGTTTTTTGCTCGTCAGTTATAAAATGCCACTCTCTTTTTATAAATTTTACAAAAATGCCGCCTTTAAAATTTGCCGTCCCGGGCAGATGCCCAGGTTGCCCCCCCCCCCTGGAGCGGGCCCTGGTGCTACTTAAATATTTTAAGAATTTTTAACGCTTTTATCCTATTTTTAAAAGCTACCTTTTAAACTTGCTGACGTTCTCTGAGTATTGAATAAATATAGCGAGTACAAGTAATATATACAATGTATATGAAAATAAAGCCAAAAAAGTGACTGAAGTGTTGAGAAATATTGTGGTTAAGGAAGGTTAGGTTTAAAATTTCTCTATATTAAATTATGTTATATTTGTTGTTACAAATATTGTTATAGATATTGTTAGAATATTTATTAATAAGTAGTCTCAAATTACAACAAAAATCACATACAAATTAAAAAATATTCATTAGAGAGCGTCCATAAACTACGTAGCCTAATTGGGGGTAACATGAATTTGTATTTGAAATTCATAAATAATCTTGAATGACTTATGAGGTGCTAAATATTTTGGATATTTTGAAGTTTGAGAAAACTTCCTCAAACGAATTATGCAACCATATGGTGACACAGTCTTTACATTAAAATTTTTACTGTTAGGGGACGTGTTTTTTGAGGAAATATTTTGCTAAACTGTAAAAAAATGCCTTAATTTGCATAGGTACTTTAGACTTGTGTCTCTCGTGTGGCTTCACATTTTAAAAGTGTAATAAAAAAAAAAAAATGACCTTTTTCGAGACCGTAATAAATTTTATGACTTATTTTGGCAAAAATATTTTACTCTTTTAGATTTTTCAGTATTTTTAAATTGTGTTAAAAAAAGTTTAAGTTCTATATGGATTTATATGTAACGAAGCAAAAAATCATAGATCCTTGATATTGCTTGCATTAAGGTTGGGAATTTCAAAATGCCAATTAGATTATGAATTTTATTTTATCGGCTGATCATGATTTACATCCCGCGGTTGAAAAAGATCGACCCGACCCTAAAATTGCAACTCAACACAAAAACTAAAAAGGGAAACACACGAATAGCATCCCGTGGTCAATATTTTATTGCTTTTATGGATGTGGTTACAACACATATTATGTTACAAATACATACATGCATACAATTTATTCAATTATTTTATTGTATATAGGGTAAAAGCCCCGTTTGTGGAACGCGATCCAATAGAAAGACAGTTTTGACATTTATATTTTAATGAAGTTATTTCTGAAAGAAACGTCTGATAACAAAAATTATTATTAATAGAATGATTGTTTTTCAATTTAAATTCACCTCACATTTAATTTTTCTTTACTTAATTAAAGAAATACATATATATATTAAACAGTTTTTGCTGAATGTGTCTCTTTTGCGTTTGATCAATGTTTATTTATAGAAACACATGCCTTATAAATTTCAACATTTTCCAGTTAATTTTCGAAGTTAGCGCAATAAAACTATACAAATAATTTTTATTAGTCCAGTTAAGAGATTATAAGAGCTAAATCACCTTTTTATTCGGTTTAAATGTAATTTATATATATGTGTATTTCTTTCAGTACACATATAACCTCTGTATTTAACTAAAATCATGTACGTAAAATAACTAAAAATTTATATTATAAATAGTTTTAATTTCTTTTTGAGTCTAAAATATTTACTTACTGTTTAAAATCGTAAAATTTTTAATATTTTTTTTATTTCGGAGCGTATCGTCAATTGATAAATAAAAAAATATTGATTTAAAGTTGCAAAATCTTATTAATAATGAAAAATTGTCGCCATTTTGATAAGTTAGTTTAGAATTGATTAGAACTTTACGAAAATACATAGATGGCGAAACAAAATATAGTATTTTGGTATATTCTGTGATTTTGGTCGTTTATTTTATCGAATATTTAAACCATTCTATATTTTTTAATTTGACATTCTATTTACTACTAGATGTCACTCTATGTCATAGAGTGCAAAGATGGCAGAAGATGTATGTGATGTATCTCATGTTCGTACATACGTGTTCTTTTTTAGGTATCAATGTGCTGATTTTTTAAAGGGTGTTAATATATTCTGTCCGTTTTTTTATAGATGTCAACAAATTATAAAACAAAACATTAATAAATCTAAATTTTTGGGTTATATTTTCTTAAAAACATATTCATTGGATTAAAAAAACTTGGTTTCATGCTTATTAAGAAAAAAAAATGGGTGTTTAATTCATTTATTAATTTCTATAAGCAAGTTTGATGAAATACCTAAAAATAGTGTTCTACAATCGGGGCTTTTACCCTACTTAAAACAATTTTCAAAAATAATTTTTGAAAGTTTAAAAAATTTCTCGTAGTGCAATTTTAAGCCATTTACTTTTTACCAGAATTTAATTAATTATATTTAGTTTCTTAACCCTTAACCACTGACGTACGTATGAGATACGTCACCCTAACGGTTTAACTATTTATGTTAATTCCATTACTTCTAAGCTTGTTGATTAATAAATATTTTTCTAATAATAGAATTGAATATCTTTATTTAAATGATAATAAATAATTCTTTATTATTTAAATAATAAATCTATTATTTAAATCTTTATTTAAATAATAATAAATAATTATTACATACATACATTTTGGATGCACCAGAGGTCTTCAAAATGACGTACGTATATCATACTGGAACGATTCTTATGTTCTTCAGTATTTTTCTTGAAGACACAATTAATACGATTCCAAAATATTAAATTATAAATATAGTTTTCTTTTTTATCTAATTTTATTTTTATAATATAAATTTTAATTATATTTTTAATGCTTTCTTAAAAATCAAATTAAAAATTATTTATAAAAGAAAGATTATATTCTAATTTTTGTACATTTAAATCTCCTCCTTTACATCTAAATTTTTTTTTCTTTTGTTTTTGTTTTTTCTTTTTGTTTAAACATTTTTCTGACATAGCAGTAAGAAATTATATACTTAGTTTTTGGGGATTTGCAATATTGTCTGTAATAATTACCAATAGTGTGGATGGACTTAGTTAAATTATAAAAATGTGTTGAAATGGTTATGAAAATTTATAGTGAATGCAATAGCAATAATAAGACATAGGGTAGTTTTATCCCGATTGAAGGTTTCCGGTGGAAACAAAATCAGCTGCTAAATCACATCCAACTAAATTTAGTACACAGAGAGACACTATTTACTCTGAGTTAACACATGGTGTAATCTTATCCCGGTTAAATGTTCCTGTGTGAATCCAATATCAGTTAATTAACAATAGCAAAAAATCATAGATCCTTGATATTGCTTGCATTAAAGTTGGGAATTTCAGAATGCAAACTAGGGACCTTCAGGACAAATGTACCCTGTGACCGCGGGATGCAATTCATATGTTTTTTTTACTTCCGAAATTTTCAAGTCCACACTGTAGGTAATTATTACAGACAACTGCAAATCCCTAAAAACTAAGTATATACATATGTATAGTTTCAGGTAAAATTTTTCTGAGAATTTGAATATAGCGGAAAAATCCAATTTTAATCCAGTTATAGGACAGTAAATAATTACTACATTCATTCTTTGGGAATTTAATTAACTATATAATTACGAAAATATCAAATATTATATTAATTAAATTTGATATTTTAAGCCGTGTTTAATTTGTGTAAAACCGTGTTTAAATTTTATTTTAAAATTCAGCCCATGTGTTAATTTAGAGTATAAGGAGTGTGTATATAAAATTTTATCAAAATCGGTCCAACCGTTTCTGTGTGATTGAGAACAAACATCCAAACATCTAAACATCCAAACTTTCAGATTTATAATATTAAGATATTAATTTTTAGTTAAGTTACATGTAAACCCATATAGAACTTAAACTTTTTTTTAACACAATTTAAAAATACTGAAAAATTTAAAAGGATAAAATATTTTTACCAAAATAAGTGATAAAATTTATTACGGCCTCGAAAAAGGTCAATTTTTTTTTTTTTTATTACACTTTTAAAATGTGAAGCCAACACGAGAAACACAAACCGTACTTTATAATAAAACAGCTATTATTTTAATTGAATGTTTTTTGAACTTAGTAAGAAAAAAGACTACGTTCCACTATGGGGGGACGGGGGTCAGGGCAAAAGTTACCTGTAGTCTACATGGAGGGGGGGAGAGGTTCAAAATTGGCCAAATTGGAACTACGTAGTTTATGGACAATCCCTTACCACTGACACTTTGTAGGTTAGTGCAGGATAGTGTGTTTTATTACCTGAAAAAAAAAAATTGAAATGTCGAAATTATGCCAAGTTCCTTACTTACACGTTACCAGTAAAGTTTTGATAAGCTCGGAAAAATACTGTGTGAATTGATAAATTTATAAACCAAACTATACAAGTTTTCATTAAAGAATGGGGTATTTGACAGTAGTTGACAAAATATCTATTTTGATTTTTAAATAATTGCTCGAGTCATAATGATACTGAATATTGCTTTTTTACAAGTTATTTCATTCAAAAATATAAAAATTTTAATTAAATAAAATTACAAATTTTACGTTAAAAATGACGTAATCAAAAACATCAAGCAAAAGCAGCTAACTATGAAAAAAAATTTTAATTATTAATTTTCATTACTAGACCTACTACTACTACTACTCAATGTTTTAGAGCCAATGACGTCATACGATTTGACG
The DNA here is from genome assembly GCA_035578155.1 of Brachynemurus nebulosus. Lineage (NCBI taxonomy): Eukaryota > Metazoa > Arthropoda > Insecta > Neuroptera > Myrmeleontidae > Brachynemurus > Brachynemurus nebulosus. The sequence goes on along the minus strand of JAPWDM010000011.1, from coordinate 2,389,944 downwards.
TCACAGAAAGCATCGTTTTGGCGATCTTTTTAAAAACTGAAATTTGATCCGTGATTTTTATTAAAAATATAGTACAAAATAATTTAAAAATGTGTATTATGAGTTTAGTAAGAAGTAATAAACACACTAAGATGGTTTTTAAAAAATTGTCAAATACCCCATTGGGCAATATTGTAATAAGTTGGGCAATAAGTTTATCAATTCACACAATATTTTCCTGTGCTTATCAAAAATCGATTACTAACGTATAGGCAAGTAACTTGTTATAGTTTTTACCTTTCAGTTAATTTCAGTGTTTAACAAAACACACAGTTCTAACGAGAAGTTAGGCCGGTTTTTAGAGTTCATTTCAAATAGCTTGACCCTTTTTCTTATGTAAATTCAATAGTAGCAGGGTTCAACCCATTTGAAATGAACTCTACATTTATTTTTTTAGTAAGATATTGTTTTCTGTCCCACTGATCTTACTATTGGTATCTTCCTCCACTTTTCTAATATCGTTAATTTCTTTTGTGAATTCTTTTACAAAGTTATCCAAAATTTCTTGAAGTGTTTCTGCATTCATATTTGCCTATTTTACATTTTTGTACTGTGCAACTTATGCAGTTTTTATTATTCGACTGCTATAATACAGTTTCTGTAGCCGCCGCCGATTTACTTGAATAATCTATACCAAACCATGGATAATCTGCTTGGATAATTTAAAATAAAAATCGAATGTTTGCAACTTCCAAAAATTTTAAATCATTCGATATTTTAAATAAATTGAAAATTTTAAACTATTCGGAAAATATTTAAATTATTTAATGATTTTCAATTTTTAATTAGAAAGTCTTAATTAATAGTAATAATATGTACTGGGAATCGTAAATTTCAGATACGCGAACTAGTGACCAAAAAAAAAATAACTACTGCCAGTAGGCAAGGTTTGGTTATTATGTTTTGACAATTCACAAAATTTATGGTATTTTAGTTTACAAAATATTGGGAAATCAAGTGGAGGCGTGGTTTAATACTTAGCCTACCGGCAGTAGTTTCTTCGTTCATCACCAGATGGTATAAATTGACACTTAAAAAAATGGTAGCAATTTGGAATTGTCCGGTTTTATTTAAAAATAGCAAAATATTATGAAAAAATTAGAATGATATATAAAAAAAAATATGCCAGTTTGTATTTTGTAAACTAAACAACATAAATTTTGTGAATTGTCAAAATCTAATAATAATGTAGTCAGTGAAGCATCAAAATGATCAAAATCTCGAAATTCTCTATAACAGCTCCAATTTTTATGAATTTTTTTTTTAAATTGTATGTTTCAATGTATTATTTAAAATCATAAGTATTGTAAGTGGCGGACTTAAGTCCCGTAGGATCCTGAGGTCCGAAAAAGGCCTAAAATAAACGGCTAGACGAATTTTGATCAAATTTTGCTCAAATACTACTGAGATTCTAAAAAATAATGAACGTTAGGTTGAAATTATCCTTCCGGATCCTCGGGTCCCAGAAAGGATCCAAAGTAAATTGTGGAAAATGACCTCTAAATTTTGCTTAACCCTTTAAATGATGAAGACGAGTTAACTTGTCCTGCAATATGGCGACTCAAAATGCTGTGATATGTATATATTCACTGGTACAGGTGCCGCCATCTGTGACAAATTTTCCGAAATACGGTATAATTCTAAGAGTAATGTTCAATTTTATCAACGTTTTTTAGTATAATAATTTATATTTTGTAGATTCCTAGGGTTCACTTTTTTGATGTTTAGATCTTTGATTTTTTTCTTTTTCTTTTTTTGTAACCTTATTTATTATATTTTATATCTGGCAGTAAAAAGTCCGGCATTTTGAGACAAAAAATTTTTTCATATGGTTTGTTTAAAAGGGTTAAATACTATTAAAATAAGGAAAAAATGAAGGTGAAATTTAAATTATGCTCCAGGATCCTAGAGTCCCAAAAAGTTCCTGCATAGAAGGTTGAATGGACCTTGACTAAATTTTGTACGAATACTAATGAGATCGGGAAGAAATAAATGGGGAATCAAAATTGTCCTCCAGTGTCTTGGAGTCTCAAAAGGGTCAAAAATAAATAATAATGTATTTTGACAAAATTTTATTTTTTCAAATATTTTTTTTATTCTAATATTGCAAAAAAAACGATACATCCAAAATAATTAAAATTTGTATAGGTTATTTCTTATTCGATAGGAAATAAAATGCTGAAATAACCAAAAAAATACGACAATTCGTTTTCGAAAAATTTTCACTTAAACATAAATATATTAAACATGTAAGTGTCTTTATCTCTACCAAAAAATTTTTTTGCTTCTAATTGTGGAAAAACGATAAATCGAAAACAGTTAAATTTTTTACGAGTCATTTCTTATTCAATAGGCAATAAAATGCTATAGTAATCAAAACAATCCAACAAGTCGTTTTCCAAAAATTTTCACCTAAATACAAATATTTCATACAGATAAGTGCTTTTATGGTCAGAAAAAATTTTGGCTGCCGTTTGTAAAAAAATTTTATGGGGAAAATTTTTGAAACTTTTATGTTATTGATGGGTAATATATTGCCGTGATAGCCAGAAATACGAACGCTTTAATTTTCCTGCAATATTCATTTTTGTTATTAAAAACAGATACATGAATTTTACAAAATTTAACAATTTTTATAATTTACCACTCATTTTTCCGTATTTAAAATTCGGAAATTTTTTTGAATTTTTCTTCTACATTAGAATAATAATTAAATAAAATAATGGACTTAGTTTCAAGGCGCTAAGTCTTGTCACTTTTGAAGCATTAATGTTTCATTTCGGATAAAAAAATTTTTTACTGAGATGCTTTGAACATCAAAATATGCTATGAATATAGATATTTTAGCAGTTCAGTAAGTAAATATGTGTATTATATTTTGCTATTCAAATACCGTTTTTTTTTGAAATCAAAAATTTTCATTTTTAAATTTAGGACCTAAAACCTTTAAAGCGCCATTTTTAATGTTTATGGTTTTCAATAATACTACAAAAGGAACAATTTAAAAAAAAATCATTAAATTCGGACCTGTTATAGAAAATTTAGTGGTGAAAACCTTTATTGACTACACTCTAATCAAACCTTGCCTACTGGCAATAGTTACTTTTTTGACCACTAGTTCGCGTACCCGTTTTTTACGATTCCCATACATTCTTATAATTTATTGAATTCATAAAAGAGTAAAAAAGGGACAATTCCAAATTTCTACCATTTTTTAAGTGTCACCTTTTGCCAATTGGTGACGAATGAAAACCTACTACCAGTAGGCTAAATAGTTAACCACGCCTGCATTTGATTTCGCCTGGATTACACTTGGCGAGTTTACTCGCTAGTGAATAGCGAGTGCAAACGTATCGATTCGCTTAATGAATACCGATTACACACATAGCTAGTAAATTCGCTAACACTTGTTGTTGTTATTAATATTCAACTGGGCAAATATTTCCTGTTTTGTTTTTTTTCCTCTTTTGCTTGTTGTTATTACAGACGCACACCTACCAAATCCTAGCCCTCACACCACTTTCCTTGTCCTCCACCCACATCATAAATGTATAATGTAATGAATAAAAAATTTGTAACGAATAAATAAAGTGTACAAATAATGATGTGGGTGGCGTCTGTTATAGACTGAATAGTCTCAAAAACGGACGTTAAACGCATTATTATTATTATTATTATTATTATTATTATTATTATTATTATTACTACAAACTTATTTTTACTAAAAAATTTTCATTACTGTAGTACCTATTAACATGTATATTATATAATTTCAAGTTTTTATTTTATTAAAAATTTGAAGTGGAAAAAACTGACATTTTAATTTTTTTAATTTATGAACTTTTTTTACGTAAATACTACGCTGTGGAACATAAAACACCAAATTTTTCCCGCCTCTTATAACCCAATTTTTTTATCTACCTATGGCATTTTTTTGCTTTTTCTGCAAATTTTTACGTAACAATAATAATAATAATAACGCTGGAATTACAAATCCTGCACAAATAGTCCCTGTTGACATTTTGAAAGAGTTGTCAAATACAGCGATTTTACTCGTTAAATATATTACACAAAGCGATTTCACTAACTAGCGGGTGAAAATACGAAGCGAGTAGCGAGTAAAGTAGACCGGTCTTCAACTTTACTCGCTGTAGAAAAGCGAGTAGCGAGTATCTAGCGAGTAACTAATCAAGAATATTACACCAAGCGAGTTTACTAGCAGCGAGCAAATTCGCCAGCGAATAGCGAGCAAACTCGCTAAGTGTAATATAGGCTAATATCTAAAATAGCATACTTTTTATTTACAGAAAAACTTTAATTCCCAAAAATTTGATTTTAGAACATGCTGAAGCTGATACTTTTTTCTGCTTTACAAATTTGATGTCAGAAGTTCGAGATTTTTTTATAAAATCTTTGGATGAAGCTGAAAGTGGTATTAATGGTATGATGTCAAAACTTATGGCTCATTTAAAATCAAATGATCCGGATGTTTGGTTTCGTTTACACCAATTAGAATTATGTCCACAATATTACAGTTTTCGGTAGATTTAAAAATAAAAATATTTAATTTATTTATGACACTAAATGAACATGAACGATATAGATTTTTAAAATTTACTTGTAGATGGTTAACACTAATGCTGTCTCAAGAATTTCCGTTACCTGATGTGTTACGAATATGGGACTCATTATTCGCCGATGAAAATCGTTTCGATTTCTTAATAGATATTTGCTGTGCCATGATTATGTAAGTATAAAATTATTTCTAATCTTATATTGGGTTAGCAAAAAGTAATGAAGGTATTATTTTTAATGTCAAATCTGTATGAAAAATATTTTTGATCGATAATATTATCTAGGCATCTCAAGTATCTCTACCAAATTCGGTTAATTGTTAATCCATTTGATAGTTTTAATAAGTTGAGTGCTGTTGATTTGACCGATTTGATTAAATATTTCAAATTAAAATACTTATCACAGAATTATTTTTCGTAATTTTTTAAGAGTATTTCCATTTTGGCCAATTTTCGCCATTTTTAGTGGTTTTCTGCAAAATTTGGCCAAGTTTCAAAATTTTTTTAATTTTTTTTTTGCACCGTCCGTTGTAAAGAGCGTAAAAAATTACATAAGTTTTTAAAACATTGTTCTAAGTGAACTAGCTATCTGTTTCATTTTTCAAAATAAAAATTAACTAACTTTTCAAAAGCGTGTCATCACCGATTTTGCAAATTTAAAACATGAACAATTATACCTAACCCATATAGGTATATATACGCACTAGACGTACTCGCGTCCGGTTAATGGAGGCAATAATGAAGTAAATAATATGTCTTCGTCAAAAAATATTGTGTCCGCGTTCGGTTAACAGATGATCCGTTTAAGAGAGTGCTGAATGCAATGGTTTTAGTATAGCATGCTATTGTCATAAAAAATTTGCCCGGCTAAGAAAAGTGTCCGTAATCAGAGGTTCTACTGTACCAACGATTAGAACGCTCGTAGTTCCTCTTTTAGCGAGTTTTCGAATCGAAAACTCGTTGTCATGACGCGACTTGTGACAGAAATTTGTTTTGAGGTCCCTAGAACCCGAAAATAACATTCACTAAAATTTATATATATATATATATATATATATATATATATATATATATATATATATATATACTTATATATATATATATATATATATATATATATATATATATATATATATATATATATATATATATATATATATATATATATTCTGTAATAAATAAAAACGAAAAGAAACCAACTTTTTTTTTTAAATAAAATTTCTTGGAGTGTTTTGCTATAGTTCTGTTATAATAGTTGTTGGTAAAAAATATAAATTTTAGTGAATGTTATTTTCGGGTTCTAGGGACCTCAAAACAAATTTCTGTCATAGTCCTGGACTCAAGTCGCGTCATGACAACGAGTTTTCGATTCGAAAACTCGCTAAAAGAGGAACTACGAACGTTCTAATCGTTGGTACAGTAGAACCTCTGATTACGGACACCTTTCTTAACCGGGCAAACCGGAAAGCATTGGAAGTCCAAAAATCTTGGATGAGTTCGTCAGCCAGACGTGATTTTTGTAAATGACTAGACCCGGGCATTTTAGTGTACTATAAAAAATTAAATACTTTCCAAGAGGGCAAAAATAAGTACGGGAGGTTAAGAAATGACGATAAACTGTAATTTCAAAATCTGTAGTCATTGAAAGATTTGAATTATTATTATTGAATTAATAATTTGTTGATTACGCAGCGGTATAAAAATAAAAAAGTTTCCACGATTAAATAATCGTATATTTCAAAACGTTAATCAATGGCATAATTGTTGTAGTAATAGATGTAATAGAATTACATTTTATATATTAAATAGATATAAAAATATAAGAATTTTTAATTGTAAATAGTTATCATAGTTCCGATTAACTGTCTTTCTAATAATATTATCATGAATAGTAATTGTCAATTGAACAGTTTAATTGTGTGTGAAATTCGGTTCGATGCGACCAATGTAAATTCTTGTAAAATAGGTTGATGTACACTTGCCACATCCAACAGGGGTATTTGTTAAATATAGGAGTTCTGCGGTCATTAGCCGTTTACAGTAAAATGATTGTAATAAAACTAGTTTTAAAAAATTTGAGCGTAATATTATTGATTCAGTAATTATATTATTGCACTTTTATTTATTAAACAGTTTCTTACTATTTTATAATTTTATTTTAAATATTATTTTCAGATTAGTAAGAGATGACATTTTAAAAGGCGATTTTCCTAGTATAGTAAAATTATTACAGAATTATCCAGCCGTCGATATACAGCTAATTTTAACAAAAGCTGTTGAATTATCAGGAAAAATTGTTTAATTGAAATAAATATATGTATTATTAGTTATTGTATTTGTACTTGCATTTATACAATTTTGTACGTGTTTTTGTAAATATGTCAATGCGTTTCTTATAGAACGGTGTAAATTCCAGCAAAAGTTTTTTCTGTTCAAAATAATTTAACTAAATAAACGAAAAATAAGCCAACATAAATTCTGTAAAAGATTTGGTAGTAAAGATGTAAGTGGTAGAAATATGGCATTTACTTTAAAATCAAATAAGTAAATAAATAAATAAAAACGAAAAGAAACCAACTTTTTTTTTTTAAATAAAATTTCTTGGAGTGTTTTGCTATAGTTCTGTTATAATAGTTGTTGGTAAAAAATAATTTAGGAACTTAGTCTTATTTTTCAATGCTTTTAAATGAAATTGGTGACACTTAGACCGTTCTGTCAAAAACGCTATGTATATTTATGTATATTTAGTATAGTACGTTATAATGTTCATCGTGGAAAAATTTTCATTATTCGAATTTAAAAAAAAAAAATGATAGTGCAATACATGTATATTATAATTTAGACTTTAGAGTTTCTAAAATGTTTCCTTTTCTAAGAAAAAGTATTTACTGTATATTCCGGCATACAACACGCACTTCGAACATTGAAAAAAAAATGTCGTGCGTGTTATATGTTGAAAATACAAATGAGTGCTGTGAAAATAGGGTATTTGACTGAAGTAAAAAAAAATTATAGATGCCTTATTTTGTCATATCAATAGGTCTTTTTATTTTTATAATTTATTGATTTTTTTTATACGACGGTCCAAGTGTCAGCATTTTTTGTGGACTGTCTGCTAAATTAACCATTGACTCATATATTTCCAATGATCGCAATGTACGCAAAAAAATACTGATACTTGGATGACACGCATAAAAAAATTTAAAACAGAAGGACCTTATAAATAGTTTTTTTATTTTTGATAAATTTTCTAAAAATCATTAAAATTCAGCTGTCAAAACTGTTATAAATATAATTTGAATAATAATATAAAATAAATATTAGTTTTATATCAAATCATAGATGACACTGATACTTCTATCCTAGTAGAGTCCCTATAATAAATAGAGTCGTGATGTGTGTGCTGAACGCTGATTGGTTCCGGCATTTTCTGTCCAAAGTTTGCATAAATACATTGGAAATAAATTAAACATTAACAAAAATCATTTAGTTTAATCTATAAAGAATAATTAAATTAAAAATTTTTAATTGTTTATTAATTCATAACTTATTAACAATAATTATGTACTCAAAAATATTTACTCAAATATGTAATAATTAATTTTGAAGCTTCCCGCTCTGTTTTGGACAGAAAATGGATGATATGTCACGACTCTATTTATTATAGGGACTCTGTATCCTAGTAGAGTCGCTATACTAAAGAGAGTCGGGACAAGACAGCCATTTTCAATGAAAGAAATAATGGGAAATGTCAAAATTAATCGCATGTTTGAGTACATAATTCTTGTTAATAAGTTATGGGTTAATGAACAATTAAAAAAATTTAAGTATTCTTTCTAGGTTAAATTAAATGATTTTTTACCTTTTATTGTAACCACAGGGAAAATTTTTTCATCTTAAAATGCTTGATCTTTTACTATCAGAGGCCGCCAGCGACAAGTACAGTAGATACATATATGTACTATATAATACTACATATATGAATAGATAAGGTTACAAAAACAAAATCAGAGATGCCAAAATCAAACAAATGACAACCTAGGAATTTGCAAACTAGAAATTATACTAAACCATGTTGCTAAAATTGAACATTACGTACAATTATACCGTATTTCGAAACAAATGGCGGTACTTGTACCAGTGAATATATTATACATATCAACGCATTTTGGGCCGCCATATTGCAGGACAAGTTAACTCGTCTTAATCATCAGAAGCGTTAATTTATTTTAAGCAAACCTTTGATTGAAAATAGTGGATGATTAAAACTCGTGTCCCGACACTATAGAGACCATAATGATCAGTGTTGGCAGATGTACGATAATTTAATAGTGACGTATTAGACGTAAAATGACATTTTATTATTGCACGTGAAAATATGATAATTTTCTTTTTTTTAAAGGTTTTTGGCCTTTGTCTTTCGGCTGTTGACCATTTAAGTTCCCAGTGTTATTCTTTTCTTTCTAGATTCGTAAAGTAATACGATAATTGTAATGTAAATTTGAAAATTAGTAGCCATTTATAGTAACCCTTAGTATAAGTACCGGTTTTTAGAGCCTTCTATTTTAAAAGTTTTATAATAAGAAAGTAGGAAGAAAAGTATAGTTTTTGATTAGTTTTTTAACATTTTTTATAGTAGGTAGGTAGGTATAGTACTTATGTAGGAATGTAAAATAAAAATACTTTTAATAAATATTTTTAGTTTAGCACGCAATAAAATTTAGGAAAAATATTGAAACAAAATTTGTTTTAGTTAATTTTTCCAAATTAATAAAAACTACCCTTAATTTGATCAAGTATACAATAATATTTTTTAAACTTTAAATATGATTCTCTGTACTGATGTTAGCTGAACAAGTTGTTACTGATTTTTCAACATAAAAATAATTACAGAAACAAAATTACTAAAAAATCATTATTTGTGTTGTTAAGTGATTGTAAAAGAAACGAATTATTGAAATTTGAACATAAAATGTTCAATTATGTTATTTTAGAGATGGTTTAAAAGTACTGTTGGTTCACTGTCCGCGAAACAGTGTTGGTACATGGCTCGATGAAACGGGAGCTGCTAACCTACAGCCCCGGGTTTGGGACTACAGGCCCCTAAATTAGGACAAAACTTCGTCATTTAATGTTTTTAATTTTTTTTTACTCGCCATTTTTTTTTGGAAAAAAAGAAAATTAATTACGCACAATAGTTGTTTTACGATAATTTCGCGCCTTTGGTGCAATCAACGCTCTCCTTTTACCTGCCAACATTGATAATACTCAAGAAAAATGAACGTAATGGCGTTGAACATAATAATATATAATGTCACAATGTACGTGTATAGAGTTCTTTATGTTCAAAATAAATTAGAAATTATTATATTCGTCCAGTGTTATTATTTAAATCGAAAACCTATATAAAACATGGCGCAATCGACACAATAAATAAATAAATAAGTGAATATATAATAAATAAACTAGCATTTACAAGCTGCTTCGCATGCGTGATGTTTGAAATTATGACATCATATTAATATGTATAGAGTATACTTACATCGTATCACAATTGAGAGTTGCTATTTTTTGGGCAATTTTCCGACTGGAATAGAATACTTTCCCGGCGTAAAAAGTAGCCTATAACTACGGTGATCATACGTTCTTTATTTAAGAAGACAGTCCTTTATTTCATTGCTTTGTTCTCTAACTTTATTTATTTTATAAAATATGCGTTTTGTCCTTTATTTTGTGTGTTGATAATACCAAAAGCAATTTTGTTGTTTGTGTAATAATTAAGACTGTTTAAGATTTTAATGTATGCATTGTTATATGCTACTAGTTTCGCAATCAATATTAAAAACTTATGAATTTTGTAAGGTATTTTTTTTATTTCCTTCGATATGTCCTTTATTTTCCCCCAAAATATGGTTACCGTACCTATCTTTGTTTCCCAAGCTATATCTTTGCAAAGTTTTGAATTAATTGATTAAGCTGTTAAGGCATGAAGGCAAGATAAACACATAAACGTCACAAACCCACTTTCGCCTGTGTAATATGCATTGTGTATGTGATACATGTTTTCTTAACATTGAAAGAAGTATGATAATGGACAATTTTTAAGCACTCAGCGTTTGTTAACCACTTATAATTATGTTATAATGTATATGATTTATATTTTGTCCTTAAGGATTGTCTGCAGAAACATATTCTTCTATACGGTCTGCCCGGCTGGTTATAAAACTATAATTATATTGTTTACTTGATATAAGAAAACGTAACAAATCTACCAGAACATACATTGTTTCCTTTTTGTGCAGAACCAGTACTATTTAATTTTATGCTTAAATAAATAAAAAGTGCACAGATAAAATTGAGGAATGAATAAAAAAATAAGATATTTCAAAGTTACGCTATAACGTCTACATCCTGTCTGCACCTAATACCCACGTCAAAGTTAAATAATTTGGGGGACAGGTCTACCCACACTGTCAACTACCCATTGGATGCCCTTAAAGACTATTGCAAATGAATAACTTTTTTTTTAATTCGGGAGACTCTTCCTCTGGACTCCCGATAGAGGCTTTGCCCCTTGCACCACACCGGGGGCTTCGCCTTCTGTACCTAAGGGTGGGGGCTCCACCCTTATCAAACAAATGATAACATCATTTGTTCTCAAGATACGCGAGGCAAAAAATATTTCACAAAAAGTTTCTTATTTCGTTTTTCCGTTTAGTTTTTTTTTCTGTTTTTTAAATTTTATTAAATTTTACAATAATTTACTGGCGTTTTTAACATCACGGAAGGTTCTTAGGCCATTATATAATAATGTTATGGTAAAAAATCCATATAATCTATGTTATCTTAATAAAGTTAATTCCGTTTTTTTACCACAAAAACAAACCGCTAATCCGAATTTGCTGAAAACTTTATCCGGTCTTCATTTTTTGATTACACATCTAATGAAATTAGTCCGGAATTGATATCATCATTTGTTCTCGAGATATGCGAGACGAAAAAGAATTCACGAACGAACGAACGAACTAACGAACGCACACACAGACATCACGCTAAAAAATTATCCAGATCGGCCGGGAATCGAACCCAGGATTTCCCGGTAACTAGCCATAAATTAAAAATTTTAATAAAAATTAGTAGTTGACCTTAATTTAACCCTTGAGATCACTATCAACGTCATATTCAGATACAGAATTTTCTTCTGGAATCGAAAGGGGGGTTACTATTATAAAGAAAACGGACTTGACCTTGATATGACCTTGAACCCTGACCTTGATTTTAAAGTCAAGTTCACCATCGGATGCGCCATAAAGAATTCTGAAACTATTGTCATCATCATTTATCCCAAAAATGCTTTCCCGTTTAAAGAACTGTGCCCCATTTAAAGGGGGTTTTGGGCCATGAGCGTGCAGCGTTAAATTGTACGTTAATATAAAGTACTAAGTTAGTACAGTAACAATCTGGTGTTTTTATATCTTTGCATTGAATGCGTGAGGTTATAGAGGCGGTTCAATTGTATGATTCTGAGATACTTAAAATTCTGTTTTATTAAAAGGATTTCTTTTTGATACCTATCATTAAGACACCTAAGTCTTCTTGCGTCCAGGGCACCTCCTCATGGTGACGATGGTAACGGTCAGAATCACAGAATATATCAGAAGGAACGCAACTATCTCTTTTCTGTAATCACCAGTGTGCATTTCTGGGCACGTTAGGCTACTTAGTAGTCATTCATTCGGTAGCAGTCGATGAGTGTAGTTCAATTGTTGTCATTGTATAGTCATATTGTCACCGTCGTATTAACACGGTATATGTACCACATACATACGTGTGTAGTATTATGCTGTCTAATGTCAATCACAAGAACATCTTAGGACAAATGGTAAAAGAAACTAATCTTAATCGCAAGCTAAAACAATTTCGCTCAATCACTGATGAAATGTTGATGGATTTTCCTGTTTTGTCAGAGAAGGATGTTTATTTAATATCTCTGGGACGTTACCAAATAAAAGAAGCCGAAGCGTATTATGGCAAACACATAGCTTCTGATGATATATTTAGAATTGAAATATGTACCAACACCAATGCAATTGATTTTGCTTCTTAGGGGTTGACAGTAATAGATTCATTATTTATTAAAGGAAGAATTCAGTCCCGACATATCAATAAAACAAAATACTATGTTTATGTATTAGCAGAAAAAAACTTAGTAGGTAAAGATTCAATAAAAGGTTACTACAGTAGTATTTTAACTAAAAGAAAGTTTTTTAAGGGGAATTCTGAGGTAAGGGGATTACAAATATTTTAAATGTTAACCAAGGCAACACTGACAAATAAATGAAAGAGAGATAATTATATATCTTTTATATTCAATAAAAAGAGATAAATTGTAACTAAGAGGAATTTATGCCCTTTCTTTTAGTTAAAATTCTACTGTAGGTTCAAGATTCAATAAAAGGTTACTACTGTAGTTGTAAAAATGGTGCACGAACCATAGGTACCTGGGTTCACGTAATAACTATAATCTGGTTTTTAGGGTATGTTAGACATCACAATGTACAAGTAACTTCACCATCAGAAGATCTAGAGAACATATTCGTAACATCTGATAGTTCAGATGAAGATTCTGAAAAATAATTTTTATTTTTTTACACCCTGTAAACTAAGGTGCATTCGTTAAACAGCACTAAAAATATTTTTTTGGTAATGCACTCCTCTAAAGTAAAACACTGCTATGGACATTATCCCCGCACGCCATATGGTCCAAACCGGGGCATGGTTCTTTTAACTGTTTCTATACTTTTGACTAACCCTGTATATATCTATTATATCATTTCCGCCATTTCCGGTTTTCCGACCACTTGGCCGACTATGTAATTCAGATAAATATCGACACTTTTGTAAGCATTAGAAAAATGTTTAAAAGCAATTCTTTAATGGTAAATTGAGTTTTTGTAGTCCGAAGTCACTTACGCCATTAACTGGAATAACATTAAATCATGTAATATGAAATGTCGTTTTCCGACCACTTGGCCAACCATGTAATGGAGATAAACATCGACACTTTTTTGAGCATTAAAGAAATGTTTAAAAGCAATTCTTTAATTGTAAATAGAGTTTTTGTAGCCCAGTATTTTTCATTTCCCTGGTAACCTACTTGACGTCAGACTGACATCAGATCTACGTACTTAGGTCTACATTACTCTTCGTCAGATTGACGTCCATTTGCGCCGTTTCTGACGAATATACAGACGGCAGAATCTAATGTCAGAAACAAACAGCATAGATACGTAAGTCTGACGAATAATTTTTAAGCAGCCCCTAGACGATCAATATATTGATCAATATGCATTGATCAATACGTATTGAAGGTTCCATCAATACGCTTCAATATAGGTTCAATATGAGCTCCATCAGTACGATAGTTAGACATTTTTGTGAGATGTGCTTTTATGATTGTTGGTTGTGTTTGGAAAATTCGTGATCTGTTGTGCAAGTTTTTATTTTACCGCCACCACGCGGTATGCGGCTGAACTAAACCCGAAATTTTGTGCCAAAAAATATTCCCAACCATCGCATGTATATATAAATAAAAATAGTTGGTTAATTAAAAGGATTTATTATTAATAAAAAGGGTTAAAAGTTAAAAAGTCATATTTAATGCAAAAAATATGTTATATTCTTAGAACAATACAATTAATTGACAGATTTGTAAATTTTATACATAACATAGAATATAACTTAAACAAAAAAATAAGAGACCCGCATTTTTTTCATCGGCCATCTTCCACGTTTACGGGGTGAAACGAACCCCTAAAGTTGGGGGTTCAAATCGTATTTCTTAAGATATATCGAAAACTATAAGAGATTAAGGAAAACTTTAAATTGAGGAAATGCTACTCTTTGAAAGACCTATTCATCTGTATAGGTTAAACTATAGAAAATTGGGTTAAACTATGGAAAAAAGGTGTATAGAAAATTTGCCCCCATCTTCACCCCCTCCAGCCCCTCTTGTGAACCCGGCCCTGGTTTAACCTATACAGGTGAATAGCTCTTTCAAAGAGTAGTATTTTCTCGATTTAAAGTTTTCCTCTATCTTTTATAGTTTTCGAGATATCTTAAGAAATACGATTTGAACCCCCAACTTTAGGGACTCGTTTCACCCCCTAAACGTGGAAGATGGCCAATAAAAAAAAATACGGGTCTCTTATTTTTGCCTCTTTTACACACCAGCTAAGTTTCATCAAAATCCCGAATTTCACTCTGAGTCTATCTCCTTGTTAGTTAAAAATTTGAGCAGAGATCACATGAGTCTGTTGAGCAGCCATACATATTTTTCCGGTACAATGTCCAGGACTCTCTTATCAATAAGAAATAGATATGCTTTCACCAAACACTTTCAACAATTGCCTACCAAGAGACAAATTTTATATATAATATTAAAACGCCGTGAGCAGCGGAGCGCCATCACCGAAGTCGAATTTTTTCTTTCATCTTCGGTATTGAATGTCTACAAGCGAAATGTAATTGAAAGTCCACAAGCGATTTGTCATTTTGGTGGTTTCAAAACTGATAATGAGTGTCCGGTTGATCGGGGCTTTAAAAAAAGGTTTCAAGTTTTTAAGGGCTGAATCTCAGTAAATTTCAATTTTTTGCCGATAGCAGTTAACAGGGAAAAAGCCAACACAATTCGTACGAGGGCATTCCTACCACGGTTATCCGCCAATTGCCTTTGTGATTTATTTTTAAATATTAAAAAAGGAACTTAAATAGTAAACTGGAATGCTTTAATGAAGATATTTTTTCTTTCCAAAAAAATCCAAAATTTCTATTTTATAAATAATAAAAATTCAAAATTCCTAATTTATAAATAAACAGTGACTTTAATAACATTTTCAAATTACTTAATATGTATGTATTTCATTTGTTATAAAAGTAAAGCGTTGTTCACACCTAAGTAAGTAGATTAGTCGTTAGAACAACTTAGTAACTTAGTAAAACAACTTAGTAACTTAGTAGAACAACTTAGTAGTAAGTGGAACAGGAAAAAAATATAACAATAGGTATCCGTTGGTGTAAAGTAGTAAAAATATATGGCCTTAGTTCAATAAGTATATGAATTTTGTTTAGATAATAATCTATCTACTCTGTTAAAAATATTTCCAAAACGTTTTTGATAGTTATAAATTTATAGTAGGGTAAAAGCCCCGTTTGTGGAACGCGATCCAATAGCAAAACAGTTTTGACATTTATATCTTAATGAAGTTATTTCTGAAAGAAACCTCTCATAACAAAAATTATTATTAATAGAATGATTATTTTTCAATTTAAATTCACCTCGCATTTAATGTTTCCTCACTTAATTTAAGAAATACTTATATATATCGAACAATTTTTGTTGAATTCGTGAATTTTTATAATGGTGGATGATCATTATTCAAAACACATAGGTTATAAATTGTAACATTTTTCACCGAATTTTTAAAGTTATTAGCATAATAAAAGTATACAAATAATTTTTATTAGTCCATTTAAGAGGTTAGGATAGCTAAATTATCTTTTTATACGGATTAAATATTATTTGTAGAAGTGTTTTTAAATGAGTTCGAAGTTTTAGGGTATGTATTCCATTTTGAGAATGACCTATTATTTACCTATTTTATAAACATTTTTAATTTATTTTTGGGCCTAAAACACTTAACTAACTGTTTTTATAATTTCACTTTAATATTTTCTTTATTTCAGAACGTAAAATCAATTGAAAAATAATTAATATTGAATTAAAACTTCGAAATTTTTATTATTAAATAAAAACGTCAGACATATTAGATTTGAAACGACAGTATAACATAACTAATTAAAAATTAACAATGATAGATAGATAAGTTAGGAAGTACACGATGTTTTTTAAAACATCCTAGATGACACTAGGTGGCGAAAATCGTATACTGTAAGTACTACGAAAGCTATATTAATTTTTTAAACGTACTTCACAGACCGAACGCTTTGTGGCACTGCTAGCAATTTATGTTGGACACTATTTATGATATGACACACATGGGCGCCATTTTGCATAAAAGTTTGATGATGAAAAAACCTTAATAATCTGTTCCAGTAATTTTAAAAATGATTTCCTGCAAAATCACGTTTTTTGACTTGTGTCAGTTTTCTAGAAAACCATCAATAAATACTTACATAGATACATCAAAAGATGTCGCAATTAGTCATATCAGTATGTCAAAAGATGGCACTGTATGCCATGTATGTTAAATACGTGTTTTTTTTAGGTGCCTATGCTGATTTTTTAAAGGGTGTTAATATATTCTGCCCGTTTTTTTATACGTGTCAACAAATTATAAAACAAAACATTAATAAATCAAAATTTTTGGGTTATATTTTCTTAAAAACATATTCATTGGATTAAAAAAACTTGGTTTCATGCTTATTAAGAAAAAAAATGGGTGTTTAATTCATTTATTAATTTTTATAAGCAAGTTTGATGAAATACCTAAAAATAGTGTTCCACAATCGGGGCTTTTACCCTATACCCATATATTAATTAACATTCTGTACATGTAGGAATATTGTAATTTTTTAAATTATAATGTCTATGTATTATAGCATTTTGCTATGTGTATACACATAGTAAAAAATATTCCGCAATTTTACAAATTTTCCGTTGTAAAACTAAAATTGTGAAATTAAAATAATTTGACGTAAGTTTTTAAAAATATAAATAAATGAATAACTAAATAAAGAAATAAAAATAAAAATTTCTATGTTAAATTAATTGTTTAATAAATTAAAGTAAAAAAAATGTTTTTTTAAGAACAAGCTTTTATTTAAAAATGGGCTTTTATTTAAGAACAAGCTTTTATTTAAAAATAAAATAACTTTTGAGTGAAGTTCGAAGCAATATGCAACATAATTTATAAAATCTTGACGCGTTATCATTAATTATTTCTGTTTTGGATGTTTTAGATATAAGTGTAGCTATTTTACTTTTCAGTAGTTATCAAACTTAATTAAACGCCTCAAGTTTTTATAAATTATGTTGCATATTGCTTCAAACTTCACTCGAAAGTTATTTAATTATTTTAGCCCATTTTTAAATGAAAGCTTTTTCTTAAAAAACATTTTTTTTACTTTAATTTATTTTCTACTTTTTAGTCTGATCACAATTAATTTTTAAAAAAATTAAAGAAGTAATTTTTTTGCCAATGTTTTAATCGGTTAATTTACCCTAATCAAACATAACTATGGAAACAGAAAATTGCAATATAAAATCAAAGGACAATATTTGACAATTCGAAATGTCAAAAAATTGCATAGGACCAAAAACTAACAATTTTGGTTTGGGTCGATTTAGGGCAAAACTAATTATACAATATTACATTGTCATCAAGGTTAGACAAGTATGCAAAATTTGAAACCTCAAGCTCAATTAGAAGTTGTCTAAATTTTGATTCCAAGATTTGATCTAAACCAACATACTAACATAGCTTGTTAAATAAAAGCTTTTAAAAATACAAAAATTCATAAACAAATTCAAATGAATAAGCCGCCTATGGACGCGACATCCAATATGATGTAAACTAATCTAAAAAAAAAAAAAAAAAAAAAACCAAAAAAAAAAAAAAAAAAAAAAAAAAAAAACAAAAACAAAAAACTATAGAAACACTTAAATTAGTAAGCTGGATAGAATGGTTATTTAAATGCGAATAACAAGGAACACAAACATTTTAATAACCATTTTTGATGTTACTAAAGAGGGCAAAATGTATGGATGTTTAAAATTTATATAAATTAAATAGAAAAAAAGGCTTTTTTATATTCAAATATCACAATAATATTTACAATTACTATGGTGGGAATATATATATATATATATATATATATATATATATATATATATATAATATTTACAATTACTATAGTGGGAATATATATATATATATATATATATATATATATATATAATACATATATATATATATATATATATATATATATATATATATATATATATATATATATATAATACAATAATATTTACAATTACTATGGTGGGAATATATATATATATATATATATATATATATATATATATATATATATATATATATATATATATATTCCCGCCACCTTTTAATATGTGTAGGGCCCCATATATATATATATATATATATATATATATATATATTCCCACCACCTTTTAATATGTGTAGGGCCCCCTATGGAAGTTAAGAGCTAAAATTTGGTAAGTGGGGCTCATTTGCGAGGCACCTCATACTATCAAAGTGGGATCAAATTTTGGAATTTTGGGCAAATTTCGGATCCGACCCAACCTTTAGGGGGCTGGTGGGGGACAACAAAACAATAAAACTTTTCCAAACCGATTGGAAATAATGTTTCGGTCAATTACCTACAACATATCCAAAATTAAGCTTCCTAGGATGATTAGGAGGGAGTAGAGGGGGGAAAAATGATTTTTGCTGGATCTAACACGCCCACAGCCCCCCAGAATTAACGCAGAGGGTTAAAATTTGGTATGTTGATAAAGTTCGTACCTAGGTTGTGCTTTGTGGAGGTTTTAATATTTTACCCCCACCCCCCTCATTTTTAAGCTACAAGTTCATGCTTTTTTGACGTTTTCGAAGTTTGTACGACTCGCACAGGTTACCCAAATAAACCTCAAGGGCTGAAATTTTGTATTCGGATTGAGTTTGTATCAAGGGGGTGCCTTTTGGGGGTCTCAGCTTTTAACCCTTACCCCCACCATTTTTATACCAAAAAGAACATGATTTTTCTTGTTTTTTAACAGTTTCGTTCAGGTCAAAATCTTCCCAAATAAACCTAGAGGGCTGAAATTTTGTGTACAGGTCAAGCTAAAAGTCAGTCACTGCTTTTTGGAGGTTTCAACTTTTAACCCTTATCCCCACGATTTTTACGCCAATATTTCCTTAATTTTTTTCGCTTGTTTTCTAACACGTCTAGAGACTCTCTAAAGAAACCTGGAGGGCTGAAATTTTGTACGTGTATTGAGTTAGTATCCAGCTAGTGCCTTTTAGGGATTCCACCTTACTTTTCCCCCCAGTTCTCCCATTATTACATCGGAATTCAAGAGTATTGTTAAATGTGTTTTAAAAGCATTATTTTTATTCTATTATTCTAAATACAAGTAGGCGAATAGTAATTTTAAAAAATTTAAAAAAAGTAACCTTAAGAGTTGTTCACCCGAAGTAAGTAGATTAGTAGTTAGTAGAAGAACTTAGTAGAACAACTTAGTAACTTAGTAAAACAACTTAGTAGTAAGTGGAACAGGAAAAAATATAACAATCAATAGTATGCATAAGATTGAGTATTGTGAGACTCTGCTCAAGTGAATATTAATATGTTATTAGATACATACACTCGCATACACACAGATGTGTATATGACAACATATTCATATTCTCTTGAGCAAAGTCTCACAATATTTAACCTTATGCATACTATTGAATATTTGTCGGTGTATTAGGTAGTGAAATAAATTACCCGCAATAAACGTTTGCGTACTGTGAACAAAATACATACCCAATTGATATCCAAAGCTATTACCGCCCCATAAAACTTTCTTATAATAAAATTGTTACATTAAATTTTAACAAGAAAAGAAAAAAACATACACTGTTAAAAAAAAGTAAGTGGTTGGATATGTTAAACTACTCTGAATTAATATAACTAAGTGAATATTATATTCATTGTTTTAAACATACAAATTGTACAATATAGTAATTGTAAATATTATTGTGATATTTGAATATAAAAAAGCCTTTTTTTCTATTTAATTTATATAAATTTTAAACATCCATACATTTTGCCCTCTTTAGTAACATCAAAAATGGTTATTAAAATGTTTGTGTTCCTTGTTATTCGCATTTAAATAACCATTCTATCCAGCTTACTAATTTAAGTGTTTCTATAGTTTTTTGTTTTTGTTTTTTTTTTTTTTTTTTTTTTTTTTTTGGTTTTTTTTTTTTTTTTTTTTAGATTAGTTTACATCATATTGGATGTCGCGTCCATAGGCGGCTTATTCATTTGAATTTGTTTATGAATTTTTGTATTTTTAAAAGCTTTTATTTAACAAGCTATGTTAGTATGTTGGTTTAGATCAAATCTTGGAATCAAAATTTAGACAACTTCTAATTGAGCTTGAGGTTTCAAATTTTGCATACTTGTCTAACCTTGATGACAATGTAATATTGTATAATTAGTTTTGCCCTAAATCGACCCAAACCAAAATTGTTAGTTTTTGGTCCTATGCAATTTTTTGACATTTCGAATTGTCAAATATTGTCCTTTGATTTTATATTGCAATTTTCTGTTTCCATAGTTATGTTTGATTAGGGTAAATTAACCGATTAAAACATTGGCAAAAAAATTACTTCTTTAATTTTTTTAAAAATTAATTGTGATCAGACTAAAAAGTAGAAAATAAATTAAAGTAAAAAAAATGTTTTTTAAGAAAAAGCTTTCATTTAAAAATGGGCTAAAATAATTAAATAACTTTCGAGTGAAGTTTGAAGCAATATGCAACATAATTTATAAAAACTTGAGGCGTTTAATTAAGTTTGATAACTACTGAAAAGTAAAATAGCTACACTTATATCTAAAACATCCAAAACAGAAATAATTAATGATAACGCGTCAAGATTTTATAAATTATGTTGCATATTGCTTCGAACTTCACTCAAAAGTTATTTTATTTTTAAATAAAAGCTTGTTCTTAAATAAAAGCCCATTTTTAAATAAAAGCTTGTTCTTAAAAAAACATTTTTTTTACTTTAATTTATTAAACAATTAATTTAACATAGAAATTTTTATTTTTATTTCTTTATTTAGTTATTCATTTATTTATATTTTTAAAAACTTACGTCAAATTATTTTAATTTCACAATTTTAGTTTTACAACGGAAAATTTGTAAAATTGCGGAATATTTTTTACTATGTGTATACACATAGCAAAATGCTATAATACATAGACATTATAATTTAAAAAATTACAATATTCCTACATGTACAGAATGTTAATTAATATATGGGTATAGGGTAAAAGCCCCGATTGTGGAACACTATTTTTAGGTATTTCATCAAACTTGCTTATAAAAATTAATAAATGAATTAAACACCCATTTTTTTTCTTAATAAGCATGAAACCAAGTTTTTTTAATCCAATGAATATGTTTTTAAGAAAATATAACCCAAAAATTTTGATTTATTAATGTTTTGTTTTATAATTTGTTGACACGTATAAAAAAACGGGCAGAATATATTAACACCCTTTAAAAAATCAGCATAGGCACCTAAAAAAAACACGTATTTAACATACATGGCATACAGTGCCATCTTTTGACATACTGATATGACTAATTGCGACATCTTTTGATGTATCTATGTAAGTATTTATTGATGGTTTTCTAGAAAACTGACACAAGTCAAAAAACGTGATTTTGCAGGAAATCATTTTTAAAATTACTGGAACAGATTATTAAGGTTTTTTCATCATCAAACTTTTATGCAAAATGGCGCCCATGTGTGTCATATCATAAATAGTGTCCAACATAAATTGCTAGCAGTGCCACAAAGCGTTCGGTCTGTGAAGTACGTTTAAAAAATTAATATAGCTTTCGTAGTACTTACAGTATACGATTTTCGCCACCTAGTGTCATCTAGGATGTTTTAAAAAACATCGTGTACTTCCTAACTTATCTATCTATCATTGTTAATTTTTAATTAGTTATGTTATACTGTCGTTTCAAATCTAATATGTCTGACGTTTTTATTTAATAATAAAAATTTCGAAGTTTTAATTCAATATTAATTATTTTTCAATTGATTTTACGTTCTGAAATAAAGAAAATATTAAAGTGAAATTATAAAAACAGTTAGTTAAGTGTTTTAGGCCCAAAAATAAATTAAAAATGTTTATAAAATAGGTAAATAATAGGTCATTCTCAAAATGGAATACATACCCTAAAACTTCGAACTCATTTAAAAACACTTCTACAAATAATATTTAATCCGTATAAAAAGATAATTTAGCTATCCTAACCTCTTAAATGGACTAATAAAAATTATTTGTATACTTTTATTATGCTAATAACTTTAAAAATTCGGTGAAAAATGTTACAATTTATAACCTATGTGTTTTGAATAATGATCATCCACCATTATAAAAATTCACGAATTCAACAAAAATTGTTCGATATATATAAGTATTTCTTAAATTAAGTGAGGAAACATTAAATGCGAGGTGAATTTAAATTGAAAAATAATCATTCTATTAATAATAATTTTTGTTATGAGAGGTTTCTTTCAGAAATAACTTCATTAAGATATAAATGTCAAAACTGTTTTGCTATTGGATCGCGTTCCACAAACGGGGCTTTTACCCTACTATAAATTTATAACTATCAAAAACGTTTTGGAAATATTTTTAACAGAGTAGATAGATTATTATCTAAACAAAATTCATATACTTATTGAACTAAGGCCATATATTTTTACTACTTTACACCAACGGATACCTATTGTTATATTTTTTTCCTGTTCCACTTACTACTAAGTTGTTCTACTAAGTTACTAAGTTGTTTTACTAAGTTACTAAGTTGTTCTAACGACTAATCTACTTACTTAGGTGTGAACAACGCTTTACTTTTATAACAAATGAAATACATACATATTAAGTAATTTGAAAATGTTATTAAAGTCACTGTTTATTTATAAATTAGGAATTTTGAATTTTTATTATTTATAAAATAGAAATTTTGGATTTTTTTGGAAAGAAAAAATATCTTCATTAAAGCATTCCAGTTTACTATTTAAGTTCCTTTTTTAATATTTAAAAATAAATCACAAAGGCAATTGGCGGATAACCGTGGTAGGAATGCCCTCGTAATATATATATATATATATATATATATATATATATATATATATATATATATATATATATATATATATATATATATATATATATATCAAACATAATCGTGTTCTGCGGGTCCGAAAACGGATAGCGCCCCTACTCTCGCCTCTCGCCGTTCTTATCGTATAGGCTGTATAAGTCTAATTTTTCAATTGAAAAATTCTACTAAAAACATATTAATTAGGTAAGTAATTAATCTTTATATATGACTTTTTAACTTTTAACCCTTTTTATTAATAATAAATCCTTTTAATTAATTAACTATTTTTATTTATATATACATGCGGTGGCTGGGAATATTTTTTGGCACAAAATTTCGGGTTTAGTTCAGCCGCATACCGCGTGGTGGCGTGCTTATCAACTTAAAAAAATGAAAATGAGAACCGCTGAAAACTTATGGGAGGGGAGAATTTAAAGCAGGTAGCTGCCGTCTTCCTGCCGTAAGTCTGTCGACTGAGGTATTATAAAAATTATTCGTCAGATTTACGTATCTATGCTGTTTTTTCCTGACGTTAGATTCTGTTGATAGTCTGCCGTCTGTATATTCATCAGAAATGGCGCAGATGGACGTAAGTCTGATGCAAATTTCTGACGACAGGACTGGTTACTAGGGTTAGTATAATGCATCTTTTGGTTTTCTTATATCCAATCAAAATGTATTTTTTTAAGGTATATTTTTAGATATAGTTAACTATGAAAAAATATAGGTATTAGCTCAAAAAAAATTTTATACTTTATTTTAATACGGTAAGCTGTAATTAATTTCGTAAAAACGCAATAGCTTCTTGATGTCTTTATAATAATGTGCATACTAAGAACCTAAGATTTTTTAGAGACTTTTTTATAGAATAGGTTGTAAAAAAATGCTAAATGTTACTTATTTCTTAGCAAAAATAATGAACGTGACACTTTCTTTTGTTCCAAAAATATTTCATACTGGTTGAACATATTCTGAAAAAAATATTTTAATAAAAAAATCATGAAAAAAGATAATTTAAAAAAAAGTGGCCTGACCCCTTTCTTAATATACTTTTCTAAAGAAATAGCATTAAATTTGGATGTGACCATATGATCTAGATACGTGTATTGTATCCGATGTATTTGACATAAAAATACATAAATTTTAAATTCGTTTGGAAGGAATTGAGTTAATAATAACTATAGTCCGGATAAAATAATTTTTCACAGGACCGGCTTAACGATTTCAGTGTAATACTGTTAGACTGCTTGTATTTATGTCTGAGTCTGCTAGAGCAAATAATGTTCCTTTACATACATACATACATAAACTGATTAAATTAAATCGAATTAACGTAATATGTTTTAGAAAATATTACTAATTTTTCCTTCAAAAATGTTCATACAAAACTAGTATATCTTGCCAACAAACTATACACAAATAAAAGTATACATATTAAGAAATAAAGATGTAAGCTTAATAATTAATGTGTTATCTAATAAAATATTATGTAGGTATTCATTTCATTTTTGCTAACAAATATTTTTTTTTATATATACTTTTGAGCATTGAATAAATAGAGGGACTAAACTTATACACAATCTATATGAAAATAAAAAGTGACTAAAGTGTTGACGAATATGGATGGTTAATCAAGATGGGATTTAAAATTTTTCTAGATTAACTGAAGTTATATTTGTTGGTATATACATTTTTAGAACATTTATTAATAAATACTCTCAAATTACAACAAAAATCACATAAAAATTAAAAAATATTCATTACCATCGATAGTTTGTAGGTGTTCTGTGTTTGTAGATTATAAAAGGTGTTAACCAATATAACGATTTTGCTTCAAAAAAATAAAATCTAAAAAACTTTAAAAATTTAAAAATCTATTGTATGGTCCATATAAATATTCTAATATCAATAGACAATAGTATCTGTGGTTAATACATACAATCATATATTATACGATGTCATCAAAATGATGTTTTGTTTATGTGTTTGAATGAAATGGACAACTAGATTAAATATTGCTTGATGTACACTGCATATGTATGTACCTGTGCAGAAAACTAAAAATTTTAAAAAATTGTAAACAAGGTACATATATTAAATTTTAAAAAGTTAAAAAGAGATAAGGAATTTGTTTATCAATTGATACTGAAAGACAGCCGCCGGTGACAAGAAGACAATAAATTTTGTTTTATATATACTTGCGAGCTAGTTAGACAAATAAATATTGCAAAACTTTAATTCAATAAAATTTGGGGCCCCTTTTTATTTTTGATATAAAACTCACATAATAAAATTTTTCTAAAAAGTTTTCGCTTCTCTATGTTGAATTTCAATAAATTTTCAGGATTCTGTTGTTTGTGTTGTAGCAAACTCTTACATAAATACAAACAGTCTAACAGTATTACACTGAAATCGTTAAGCCGGTCCTGTGAAAAATTATTTCATCCGGTCTATAATAATAACACATTCAGTGCTTGCAAAATTTATAACTAGAGCCCGGACACTATAGTGTACTATAAATCATCTTGTCAAAAAATTGAATGTTCTTCAGTAGCGCAAAAACAAGTATGAGGGGTTAAAAAATGAAAATAAACTGTAATTTCAAAATCTATAGTCATTTATAAATTTTAATTGTTATCATGTAAATGCAAAGAAAAATGATACTTTCAGTGAAGTGTAGCACACCTTATTAACATATTAATTTTCAACAAAAGAGTAGTCCAATACTGGCTAGATGCCTTGATGTTAGTTGCAACTAATAATTAATAACCAATGACAAATTTTTTTTTTTTTTTTGCAACTAATGACTGAAAAATTCAACTATTAGTATTAACTATTAAGTAATTTAGCTTTTAGTTGTAGTTGTTAGTTATATTAAGTAGGTATGAAGTTTATTGAAATTATCGTAGAAGCAAAAAAGTAGGAAAATATTTTATCTTCTGATTATTTATTGAACATAAAAACGTAATAAACCAACATGAGTAACAATATAAAAAAATCACAACTGTAAGTTTAAAATAATTGGATACTATTTGCAATCTGTTTTCGATCGAAAGATTTTGATAACGAAAAATAAGTATAATTTATAGTACATATTATATATTTGAAAGAATACTTCCTTTCCTTATATCATCCATTTTGGAAATATCGTTATTTTCGATATCGATAATTTTCGATAACGAAAAGTAGGTTCTGACAGTGGCAATACGTTCGGAATACCCACAACATGCTTCGCTTAAGCCTTCAAAAATTTCGTTATTTTTGGGCTACGACGCACTGTTTAGGAGATATTT
Organism: Brachynemurus nebulosus; assembly: GCA_035578155.1. NCBI lineage: Eukaryota > Metazoa > Arthropoda > Insecta > Neuroptera > Myrmeleontidae > Brachynemurus > Brachynemurus nebulosus. Next base: position 2,363,088 of record JAPWDM010000011.1, on the reverse strand, counting down.
ACGATTAAAGTTTTCGATAGCGAAAGTTAACGAAAAGTAGTTTTTTATAAAATTGTTCGGTTACTGACCAGAGCAATGGGACTAGCAGAGTCTAAATTAACTAGTTATAACCAATTTATGACAAGTTACGCGGTATCGATAATTTTCGATAACGAAAAGTAGGTTTTGATAGTGGCAGTACGTTCGGAATACCCACAACTTGCTTCGCTTAAGCCTTCAAAAATTTCGTTATTTTTGAGCTACGACGCACCGTTTAGGAGATATTTACGATTAAAGTTTTCGATAGCGAAAGTTAACGAACGGTAGTTTTTTTAAAAATTGTTCTGTTACTGACCAGATCAATGGGACTAACAGAGCCTAAATTAACTAGTTATAACCAATTTATGACAAGTTACGCGGTATCGATAATTTTCGATAACGAAAAGTAGGTTCTGACAGTCGCAATACGTTCGAAATACCCACAACTTGCTTCGCTTAAGCCTTCAAAAATTTCGTTATTTTTGAGCTACGACGCACCGTTTAGGAGATATTTACGATTAAAGTTTTCGATAGCAAAAGTTAACGAACGGTAGTTTTTTTAAAAATTGTTCTGTTACTGACCAGATCAATGGGACTAACAGAGCCTAAATTAACTAGTTATAACCAATTTATGACAAGTTACGCGGTATCGATACTTTTCGATAACGAAAAGTAGGTTCTGACAGTCGCAATACGTTCGGAATACCCACAACTTGCTTCGCTTAAGCCTTCAAAAATTTCGTTATTTTTGAGCTACGACGCACCGTTTAGGAGATATTTACGATTAAAAAGTTTACGATTGCAAAAAGTAACGATTTGTCATTTTTTTAAAATACACTATCGTTGACCAAATCAATGAGACTAATGGAGCTTAAATTCATCAATTATAACCACTTTATGATAAATAATTCGTTATCTTTGCTAGTTCTCGAACAGAACATTCTAAAACTTTTGTTAAATATCTTTATTTAGCTTTTATTTCAACAATTCTTCTAATAGGGATATTGGTTTTTCGACATCTTTATTAATTTTCGAATAGAAACTTTTGTCAAATCTTTTCACCTGTATTCAATCTGTTTTTCGATGCCTAAAAAATTGGGAAGTAAATTTTTCGTAATCTTTGCTGATTTCCAGATAGAACATTCTCGAACTTTCCATGTAGATTTCGCTACATGGATCCTTTTTAACTAACTAATTCGATGGTGAAATCAAGTTTTGGTTATCTTATCTGATTTTCACATAGAATATTCTAGAACTTTTACCGAATTTCATTTTTTGGTCACTTTTTTGATGAACAATCTGATGGTGATGCCAAATTTTCAATAATTTTTCTGATTTCCAAAAAGAATATTCTAGAACTATTGACGAATTCTGGTATTTGGACACTTTTTTGATGCCCAAACCGATGGTGAAGTTGGTTTTTGGATATATTTTCTATTTTCAGAATAGAATATTCTCGAACTTTTGCCGAATTCCGTTAATTGATCGCTTTTCGATGAAAAATTTGGTGGTGAAATTAGATAGTCGATATTTTTTCTAATTTCCAAAAAGAATATTCTAAAACTTATTCTAAATATCGGTACTTGGTTACTTTTTCGTTGGTCAATCCGTTGATTAAGGATTTTTTATATCTTTTCTGATTATTGAAAAAATATTCTAGAACTTTTGCCAGATTTCGCTATTCAAGCATCTTTTCGATGACCAACCCAGTGGTGAAATCGAATTATGTAATAGTTTTAATTTATCTGTATCTTTGTACAAGAAATATCTCCTCATAAAAATTTACAAGACACGCTCCTCTCATATTAGTTTTTTCAACAATTCAATTTTTTGACAGAATGATTTATAGCTTCAGTGTATGAAAAAAAATTTTTTCTTGAGATGGTTGTTTATATAATTCACATGCAGTTGATCAAATTAAACTGTGTTTGTTCGTCGCGCGAGTGATGTTACAAACTTAAATTGGGCGACTATGTTGTTCATATGAAATTTTATTGTTTTCAAAACAAAATATATATGTAGAGTACCTGTTTAGTTCGTGGCACACAAACTACGGAGCGCATTTAGAAAAAAATTGTAAATGCATTTATGAAAAATAGATAAATTATGTGCCGCTTCTAAGGAATGGTGATACGTTTTTCTGGCAATTTTTGACAGGATAATTTATGAGCTGCACTATAAGTCCGGGCATTATTTATAACTTTTACGTTCTCAGATATTTGGCACCCCTCGATTCTTGGGGCCCTAGGTTTTTTAAATATTTTAGAAAAAATGGGTTAACACGATGTTGGTCTAAGATTGTTTCTGTCTTTTTCTTGTTTATTCTTTGGAATGGAAATTACCTTGGTATATTTGGCGCGATGAGGGACACGTATTTCTAAAATATAATTTATAATGTGTCTTAGAGGAGCCACTATGTAATTCAGTTTATCTTTTATAATAAAACTAGACAAGTTATAGCAATCCATGGTATATTTTATATATATATATATATATATATATATATATATATATATATATATATATATATATATATATATATATATATATATATATATATATAGCTGAACTCTTTTTTATGCGGTTCTTTTGTGCGATTTTTTTATGCGGTTTGTAAAAAATGCATAATGTGAATCAAAATCACGAGACAGTAAGAAACTTAAATAACTACTATAATAACTTTCTTTGATAAAAATACTTTTTAACGACTTTCAAGCATTTAATCAATACATTGCATAAGAACACAAATTATTGCATTTACATATGTATTTTTCAAAATTTTCATAATACTATAAAAAGCAAATAAAATGTTCCTACGTGTAAATTAAGGCTTTATCTTGTTTATAGAAGCAACTTCTAAGGAAATTTCTAAGTTTTGAGCGTTTTGAGTGATGTTTTTTCGATGAAACTTTTTTTATGCGGTCCCGACCAACCGCATAAAAAAAGTTTTTTGTACAATCTGGATCGAACTATACTTTTTATAGCTATTTATGATATTTTCGAATATATTTTTTTTATGCGGCCCCCTCCGCCACACAAATATATATATATATATATATATATATATATATATATATATATATATATATATATATATATATATATATATATATATAGTCTGTATCAGCGAAGTCAACATACAAAATTTAACATGGGAAAAATTGTTGGGATCAAAGTATGCTTGTTTTTTATGGGTATCATTTTTATATAGGTATCCATAGTTATTAAAATTTTCTTTAATTGCAAAAAAGTAAATTTGAAAACAAAACAATAGGCACAGTTTAAATAACTGTTTCACAAACAGTTACGAAACGAGGTGACGTAAGAGTGTCATTTGGAATTCAAAAATTCGAAAGGGTTATCCATGTTATGTACCTAAATAATGCATAACATTATGCATACTAATACAGTGAAAATATCATCACTAAAGTAAATTTAATTTAGAAAAATATATTTGCAGGTAAAATTATTTTGTGAAAATTTACAGTTGATAATTATGTAAATTATTTAATTTTGTCTAAGTTTCACTGACTTCTGTAAAATTTTTAACAACGATGGCAGTGGAATTTTAACTGTCATTAAATTTTTTTTATTTAAAGTTTGTCATCAGTTATTTTTGATATTTCCTTTTAATTTTAGTGTGTTTTGTGATCTGTAAGATATTTCTGACATGTATTTAATTATTATGGTGGCTTAAAATGTCTGGTGATAACTCTTGTGCTGCTAAATTTTGTTTAAATCATTCAAAACAAAATTTCAATTTATGTTTTTTCTGAGTGCCGTTTGATGCAAATTTGTAAGTATGTATTATTATAATTTGAATTCTTATGTAAAAATACGTTAAATAATAAATAATTATTAATATTTTATAATAATTCAGTTAATATTTTCGATTTCGACAGTGGTTGGTGCTAATAGGTCGTTATCAACCCTCAATCTCACATGTACAAACACATACAATCACATAAGTAAAAAAGGACATACATAATTGTTTGTACTTATATCAAAAAAGGATAGAAAGTGCGTTTCGCTACTGCTTATGGTAATAATCTTTTATTTATACTGTGCAATAGGTGTCCAATTTTTTACTAAGCAGTATTTTTTGTTAATATATATTTCAATATTAGATTAAGATTTATTTATAGTTATCTCAATAAATTTACTGCTATTGTCTTTTAATTAATTCTAAACATTATTTTGACGCGATATTATTTAAAATTTTGCTAAATATTTAATAAAAATAAAATAAAGCACCCCTTGATCATAAAAAATTTTCCCTGTGTTAAAATTTATGTGTTCTTAGTTGCTTGAAACACCCGGTATATATACATATATATATATATATATATATATATATATATATATATATATATATACATACATATATATATATATATATATATATATATATATATATATATATATATATATATATATATATATATATATATATATATATATATATGTTTGTGTACAGACTCTATGGATACATGAGTACATACAAATGCCCTCGCAAGGGAGTGTTCGAATGAATGGATAACATTCGTTCATCCAACAAGGGAAATTCTGTCGCGTTGATTTGGTGATTTGATTATCTTCAGTTGTCTGCATCCCTAATCCCTCGGTTCTTCTACCCGCATGCACATAATATGCATGTATATAATATACGGTGCGCTGTTTGAATTTCTTATTTTCTTGCGAAAAAGAAAATTTAGTTAACTCTATTTGTAATTAACAATACAGATATACAGGTTGTCATTTAAGAATTCAGATAGCCATTTACTAGGGTCGGCAATGATGAGCCCCCGGGCAGGAAATTTTTTTCCATTTTTTTTCCAAATATACACTTAACGAACGAAAAAAACGTCTTCTCACTTTGCCCGGGCCCCGAGCAATTGCCCCGTCTACCCCCCCTCTCGCTGGCCCTGGCCATTACTTATATATAAAGTTATAAATACACAAGGAAATCAAGAGGTTTAGTAATTATTTTCTTTAGATTATCCGTTTTGGTGGTATATCTTTAATAGTTTTATTAAACATTATTTTTTATAGCCAAAAGATTTTGAAGTAAGAGACCTATCTTTGTTTGCGCAGGTGGAGTGGGTAAAATAAATCAACTCACTGGCCTGTGGTTCATAAGACACATGTATTTGACGTGACACATACGACACATGACCATATGGTTCATAAGACACATGACCTTTTTTGTAATAAAATAGCAATGCCTTTTTTTCTAAAGTAAAGCGAAGCAAATTTTAGACCATTTTAAAAACTACAATAAATGATCAATCTTTTAACATAACTTGCCCGGGTAGGGTGGTACATTTCTTTTACAGTATGAGGAGTCAAACTTAGCTAATAAAAAAAAAAAATGTATAAATCGGCCTAAAAGGGTTTATTTTTTCCAAGATAGTAGGTCTATCATTCTTGCTTTGGATTGTGATCTACAAAAGGACTCTTTAGGGTTGCGTAATAAAAATTAGAATTTCAGAAAATCAAATCTTGCAGCTGTGGTAGTCGGAAATCTGATCATTGATCAAAATTATTGACTTTCCTGAAATCCATAAAAGTGCCAATATCTTGAAAACCAACGACATTTTACCAGACGATATTTTGATATTCTGGTCAGGCATGACTGGTCTATCACCCTTCCAAGTGGTATCGTTGACTTTTGAGACACCTGTATATAAAATTCAAAGTAGAAAAAAAGTTATACCGATTTTTGTATAGACATGTTTTGACGACGCTGTGTAAAACCGGAAGGCCAAACAAAGAAAAAGTAGGACAGGGAACTACAGGAGGAAGAGTTGGAGACCTACAAAAATAGCGTATTTTTGCGTATTTCTGCAAAACAAGTCAAGTTTACTGTTTAGCAATTATTCTCATAAAAGTCGAATCAAATAATACAACAAAACTATATATATTTTTAAAAACCTTAAATTTTTATTTAACATTATAGAAACATATAAAATGAACTCGATCATAAATTTAAAAAATTTCATTCAGGGGTGTCGATAAAGGGCCTTATCAAAACCCCTCCTTTTTAGTATTTTTAATTCTGCTCGACAGTAGATACTGTGATTTTTTGAGATTAGTCAAAAATAATGCTTCGATTGTTGCATGCCATTTTGGTTACTGTTGCGATTACTGTATTCTAGAGATTTGCAGCTTAATCATTTCAAAATAGTTGATTTTAAAATTTTATACTGATTTAATCTATAGTAAAAATTGTAATTTTGTAATAGGATTTGTTTAGTACAAGTCTGACTTCTTGAAATAATATTAAAAGAAGATAAAAAAATAAGATAGTAACTACAATAAAATTTGAAATTGATATTTTAATTTACTAATTTCTGGAAACAAAAGTTTTCTAAGGACAACAAAACTATATATGTAAGTACTTTTTTCTTTCAGGATCATTTCGAAAAGCCGTAATCAAGATACAGCACTGAAAATACTTTTTTATTACTCATGCGGGAGAAGTACTAACTTGGCGCACACATTTCTGTACACAAAATAGTTGTTTGCCCACTGTACTCTTCCCGCATACTTTTTTTGCGTGTGGAAAGTTACTTTCCACACGCAAAATTTAATCAAAACACGCAAAGCCGCCTCTTAATTTTTCATTTAATAAATATTTCATAATTATTTCTATAGAAACCACCAAAAAAGTAATTTAAACAATAATTAATTCAGAAAAAAAGACGAACACTTAAAAATATTATTTTAAAAAGTAATAAAAATGTCAAAAATAGTGATAATAATAGAAAAAAGTATGTGAAATTCGTAATAAAAAATAGTATGTGCAACTCGTGCGGGATTGTCGATTGCCCCACTCAAGCGAATGAGCGCACGAACGTAGTGAGTGCACTCAACTTCGCTTTCGTGGGAAATCGACAAGTTCCCGCACTTATTGCACAATATACTATAGTGTCTTGTAGTTTATGACGTTGATCCTCAGTGATTGGTAAGGTATGTTTGTTTTTGTCATCTTTTTGTTAAGTTTTTGGAAAATACATAGCCTAGTTGAATTTTTCGTTCTAGTTAGTGTCACTGGGCTTGCATAATTTCAGCAATTTAATCGAATTATTCCACTATCGTACCAATCCTTTATGTATTTTTCTACTTCAATTAGTAACCGCAAATAAATTACAATTTACCCTATTAAGAAATGTAAATGGTGGTATAAACGTAGCTAATTTTTTTTTCTTTTTGTCATGAAAAGATAAAATGCACTGCTAGTGGGGTATGGCGTAAATCACTTTAGCATAAAATGATTTTATGCTTAATTAAACTACCTTTTGTCTTAAATTTCGTGCCTTACCATATTATTCAAGTACTGTTCGAAACAAGAAATACTTTAAGATATAAAATTTCCAAATTTTCCATCAAATATATACCCTAAAATTATATTTTCGTCGTACATTTCATAAAAAGTTGTGACTCAAAATATTTATTATACCCGTACTAGTAGTTGCAGAAGCATTTCTATTTTAGGCTCTTCTTGGAACTATATTAATTTCATTTTCATCTTTTTGGGAAATCTCAATACAGTAATTATTCCCAAATGGAAATTATTAATTTTATTTTCATCTTTTTGGGAAATCTCAATACAGTACTTATTCCCAAATGGAAACCCCTTTCTCTCTCTCACTCTTATATATAAATACATTAAGAGTGAGTGAGAGAAGGGGATTTGTCGAAATTTCATTGAAAATGTAGTGTTGCCCTGTATCCGGGGACAACGGATTGAGATATGAGTAGATTTTAGAACCCGCGAACCTGATTCTGAGGAACAAATTTGATATATATATATATATATATATATATATATATATATATATATATATATATATATATATATATATATATATATATATATATATATATATATATATATATATTATATGTTACTGAAACCGGAAAAGGTTATACTTTCCATATCTTTCGCACATAGCTGCCTTTTATACTTCTGAATGATTGACTCGATGTTTTTGTTAATTACAGATAAGTCTAGATCTTTCCAGAGGTCCCCGTAATCTATCTCTTCTAAATGTTTTTTTAAAGAAGTGGCCCAGTTCCATTTAGGGTCAAAAACGAGCGTCTCATCTAATTTGACCAATCTACGAAAACAAACCTTAGGTAATCGGTTATCTTTCATTTTCAATAATTTAATCCAATATGTTATTGCTCTTTTGAGTACAGTTAACGTACATATTTCTGTACTCTTTTGAGTACAGAAATATGTTCGCATTTTGTTTCAGCCCTCACATAGTGGTCCGGCAGGTTTACTGGCCACTGAAAAATAGCTTTCCAAAAACGTACCGTGATTTTTTCGATTTGTAATAAGTAGTTGAGATGGTACAGTCATCCTTAGGTGGTACAGTCATTTTAGGTGGTAGAAATTGTTAGAAAAATCTGTAAAAAATACAGAATATAGCACAACGTACTACCTAATAAACAGTCTTGGTTTTATCAGTCTGGATGTAATAGTTTCGGAATAAAAAAATTTCCAAAAATACCGGCTCTAGCATATATATGGTCAATTATCTCAAGAACGCAGAGAGATCAGAGGCTAAAATAGGTGCCAATGGTATATTTATTACTCACCGATATCGCAGCATAACTTATTTTTAATAGGCCTCTCTGGGGCCACAAACCCTATCTTAACCTGCTAGATCCAAAAGACGGCAACTGACTTCATGATTAAAAAAGCTTCTGGTGTAATGAGTAAAGTAAAGCAAATACTGTGTTCGTCGAAAAGTACATCCTGGAATATGAAATTAAAGTTATATGAATCTCTGGTACAGTCATCCTTATTATATGCGGTCGAAATAAAAATTTCGAATTAGAGAGAGTACTAATACACATAGGTGATTGAATGGGTGTCCGGCTCGGACGCCTGTCAAGCATATAGGATCGTTGGTGTAGTGGTTAGCACGCCTGGCTAGTTACCAGGAGATCCTGGGTTCGATTCCCGGCCGTCCGGATAATTTTTTCAGTCACTGTGATTTTTAATTTACATATGTGGTTTTTGGTCATGTTAACCAAGGCAGTCGAGTGCTTAAAGTTTCAGTTTAGCTGAACGATAAGTGAACATATCAATACTGCGTGTGTTGAAATGCAAACAAAATTTTGTCATACGTAGTAATGTCTCACAAGCACTCGATAATATTTGAAATTAAAATTAAATCCTATCATATCAAAATGTCAACAAGATCACATAGTCCCGATCAACCAGACATGAGTGAAAGCGACGAATTAAAAATGCGTCTAGAATTTCTGTGTAAATTAATTACACCATTTGACGGACAACGTGACGAAGTAGAAAACTTTTTATTAAACGCAAAACATGCACACGACTTTGCACAACCAAATCAAATCGTACCCTTATTCGCGTACACTCTAGCACAAATTTCAAGCTCAGTAAAAAACAAACTAAATTTGTTGGAAATTACAAATTTCAAAGCTCTTAAAATAGCTTTAAGGAGACTTTACGCAGATACCACACACTACACACAACTAATGGAAGACCTAGACACTATAAAACAAAAACCTCACGAAGACATTACTGACTACTATACTAGGTTAGACAAACTAACAAGTAGGTGTCTGTCCGCAGTCAAAACAAACAACGACAACCCTGATCTTTTAAACGGCAAAATAGCTTTCATAAAAGACACTGCTTTGAGACGATTCATATTTCATTCACATCCTGATATTTCGAGAGTACTACGTATTCATAGATCCCTAACCAATCTTAACGAAGCTTTTAGTATAGCCATTACAGAAAAAAGAGCTCTACAAATGTACAAAAAACACTCGTCAAATGATTCAAAATTTTGTAGAAACTGTAAAACTAAAACTCATAACACCAAAGATTGTCGATCAAAAACTAATCAACCTTCGACGAGTAATTATAATAGTAAATTTTGTAATTATTGTAAAAATAAGGGACACGAAATATCAGAATGTCGAAAAAAAAAATATAATGATGAAAAACGACTAGCTCAAAATCCTCCCAACCCAAAAGTCAATCATTTAAACTCCCAAATGTCCGAGTTGAGTGTCGCGACATCGGAAAACTGCATCAAGTCGACACAAGTGAACATCCAAATGTTAGATTAAAGAAAATTAAATTTAAATTTAATAATTCAAAGAATAAAGAATTCACATTTTTGGTTGACACAGGCGCTACCGTTTCCTTAATTAAAAATACGAACGTTACAAAAGAAACACCTTTCAATCCTAGACATGAAATAATGTTTAACGGTATAGGAGCGACAGATAATACAATCATTACATTAGGAAAAGTCCAACTTACATTAAACATACAAAATTTCGAATGTAAATTTAATTTTTATTTTATAAATGCTTCTAAAATAAACCTACGATACGATGGAATTATCGGGCACGATTTCCTCTCAAATTTAACGCCAATATTGACTATTCATCCAATTTCTTATCGTTATCACACACACCAACTATAATAACCATAAAACCACGTTGTGAACAAACCATACCCATTAATGTCGTTATAAACAGTACCGGAATCATTGACAAAACAAAACTAAATCAACATCAATCAATAATAATTTCTGACAAATTACTAATTGACAAAGACACAAAAACCTACACTATTATAAACACTTCTGATGATGAAATACAAATTCCTATTCCTCAAATAAACCTAATCGAAACGACTATCATCCCCAATGAACAAATTCTGAATATAACACAAACAGGACTTCCTAACAAACCAAACAAGGACCGTACAAAACTTTTACACGAAAATATTCGGGCAGACCATATAAATAAAGAAGACTGCGAATCATTAATTCAAATTTTTAAAAATTACCAAGACATATTTCACTTGCCAGGAGACTTATTAACGAGTACAAAAACACTTAAACACGAAATTATCAGTACTGATCCTACACTGATCTTTACCAAAACATATCGATATCCAAAAGTACATGAAAATGAAGTAAATAAACAAATTAGTCAAATGCTTGACCAAAATATCATTAGACATTCAACCTCTCCCAGGTTGAATCCCCTGTGTGGGTAGTACCTAAAAAATTTGACGCCTCCGGTAACAGAAAATGGAGGAGTGTCATTGATTATCGGAAACTGAACGATAAAACGGTTTCTGACGCGTATCCACTACCAAACATAGAAGAGATATTAGATCAGCTCGGTCAACATATTTCACTACGCTAGATCTGGATTCTGGTTTTCACCAGATCGAAATGTCCGAAAATGATAAACAGAAAACTGCATTCACGGTCCCGTCAGGACATTATGAATTCAATAGAATGCCCTTTGGTCTAAAAAACTCTCCTAGTACATTCCAGCGCCTAATGAACGCAGTCCTAAGCGGGTTACAAGGAATAGTCTGTTTTGTTTTGTCATCTACGTCGCCTAGACTCACATAATGAAAAATTATGTCAAGTATTTGACAAGTTACGGGAACACAACTTAAAATTGCAACCCGATAAGTGTGAATTCTTGAGAAAAAAGTCGCCTATCTGGGTCATATTATTACTAGCGAAGGGGTAACACCAAATCCCGACAAAATAACATCAATCACAAAAATTAATCAACCAAAAAACCCTAAAGACGTAAAATCGTTTTTAGGATTAGTCGGTTATTATAGGAAGTTTATTCCCAACTTTGCAAAAATTTCTAAACCTTTAACAACTCTTCTTAAAAAGGACATTGCATTTAAGTGGACCGAAACTTGCCAAAAATCATTTGAAGAACTAAAAACCATCCTAACAACACAATCTATCCTCCAGTACCCGAAATTCGGCCAACCATTTATATTAACTACGGACGCTTCTAACGAGGCAATAGCCGGCGTATTGTCTCAAGGAGAAATCGAAAAGGACCTTCCCATTTCATATTACTCAAAGACATTAAACTCAGCCGAACGTAACTACTCGACGACTGATAAAGAACTATTGACAATTGTCAAGTCAGTTAAACATTTCCGACCATACTTATACGGACAACAATTTACTATTGTTACTGACCATCGTCCTTTGACTTGGCTATTTTCCTGCAAAGACCCATCTTCACGACTAGTTCGCTGGAGATTAAAACTTATGGAATATAATTATAACATTATTTACAAGCCAGGAAAAGTCAATTCCAACGCCGATACGCTTAGTAGACCAATTCATAATATTGACGATATTAATTTCGAAAACTTTAAAAAATTTCACCAACAAACTTTTTGTGGATTTTCAAAAAGCTTTCGATAGCCTAAATCATAAACTGTTATGGGAAAAATTGTTTTCAAAAGGATTAAACGGTAAAATAATAAGACTATTAGAAAAATTATATGATCAGGCTTCGATGAAAATCAAAATCGGCGACTTATTCTCCTCTAGTATCGATATACCCCTACACTTTTAACACGTAGACGGTTATAGTGCTATGCAACTTCAAGTAAAATTTCATTAACTGCAACACGACGCTATAGCACGTCAACATGTTCGTATACAGTGTATAGTATACCAAAAAGTTATATAAACATAACTCGATCTCTGTTTAGGCACCGCCTAAATGGCTCTCGTACAAATGCCCCTTTTTGCAAACCAATTCCGTCGCTGGTTCATAAGCAATCAATAAAAATGCAACAAACGAAAATAACAAAGCGCAAAGCCAGCAATACAACTGCACAAGTCATATGAGCAAAATTTTATTACTCACCAGTTGATATAGTAAGTAGTTAATGTGTGCGTAATCACAATAATCAGGTGGCAAAACACAGGATAAAAGGAAAAAGGTTACCTAATTTTGTTGATTATTGTATTGACTGAATATTTTTTCTTGTCCATTCACTTGAACTTGGTTGTTGCGTGCAGTTGCAAGCAATCCAAACAAAAGATAAATTTAAGCACAATTTTAAAGCAACAAAGCAATATTTAGCACAATTTTAAAGTAACAAAGCAATATTTAGCACAATTTTAAAGTAACAAAAGCAATATTTAGCCCAATTTTAAAGCAACAATAAACCGAAAAAATAGCAATCAATTGTAACATACAAAAGTCGAACTTCGAAATGCATACTACTGTTGTTATTGAAAAGAAAAAATACCCCTGTCGCAGCATCTGCATAACATAGCGAATTTCCAAATCTTGGGCACTGGCGGATCTCATCTAAGACCTGTACCTATTTAAAATAGTTTAGCTTTCTAAGAGTAAAAGAATTTTTAAAATCGGCTGGGTAATTAGTTTTGGTATTTTTAGGGACCCAAGAACCCGAACGAATTTTGTGCAGCATAGTTGTATCCATCTAAAATAATTTAGTTCTCTAGCAGTGAGAAATTTTTTACCATCGGTTCGATAGCTTATTACTGGCGTTTTCGGATCTGCAAGATCCCGGTGGACCTCATTAAAAAATCAGCTCGACCGTATATTCTAGGCGGACTTTATGTAATATATATATATATATATATATATATATATATATATATATATATATATATATATATATATATATATATATATATATATATATTCAAAACCCGTTGTGTAGCATTCTACGTCGCATTTGCATCCGCAGGACAGTTGTGGATCTCAGATAACACAACCTGTACCTATCTAAAATAGTTTACCTCGGTAATAGTAAAAAAGTTTCAAAATCGGTGAGTTATTTTATTTTTGACACTTTTAGGTCCTACTAACACTATCAGACCTTATATAACGTAATCTATATGTATCTAAAATAGCTTAGCTCCCCAACAGTGAAAAAATTTTCAAAATCGGTCGGTTAGTTTATTTTTGACACTTTTGGATCCGATTGACCCTGGCAGACTTTACATAACGTAATCTATATTTATCTAAAATAGTTTAGCTCTGTAACAGTGAAAAAATTTTCAAAATCGGTCGGTTAGTTTATTTTTACCACTTTTGGGTCCCATGGACCCTGGCGGACCCTAAATAACGTAATGTATGTCTATCTAAAATAGCTTAGTTCCCCAACAGTGAAAAAATTTTCAAAATCGGTCGGTTAGTTTATTTTTGACACTTTTGGATCCCATGGACCCTGGCAGACCTTACATAACGTAATCTATATTTATCTAAAATAGTTTAGCTCTGTAACAGTGAAAAAATTTTCAAAATCGGTCAGTTAGTTTATTTTTGACACTTTTGGGTTCTATGGACCTTGGTGGACCTTACATAACGTAATTTATATTTATCTAAAATAGTTTAGCTCTGTAACAGTGAAAAAATTTTCAAAATCTGTCAGTTTATTTTTAACACTTCTGGATCCTATGGACCCTGGCAGACCTTACATAACGGAATCTATATTTATCTAAAACAGTTTAGCTCTGTAACAGTGAAAAAATTTTCAAAATCGATCTGGCAGTTTATTTTTGACACTTTTGGGTCCTATGGACCCAGGCGGACCTTACATAACGTAATCGATATTTATCTAAAATAGTTTAGCTCTGTAACAGTGAAAAAATTTTCAAAATCGGTCAGTTAGTTTATTTTTGACACTTTTGGGTCCTGTGGACCCTGGCGGACCTTACATAATGTATTCTAAATCTATCTAAAATAGTTTAGTTCTGTAACAGTGAAGAAATTTTTAAAATTGGTCGTTTAGTTTATTTTTTACAATTATGGGATCAGTAAATCCTGGCGAAACTCATACAAGTCTAGTACTCTAACAGTAAGAAAAGGGTTCTAAGGATCTCATATAACTTATGGCAGTCCGTAAGCTTCTTGCGGACATCATTTAATTAATTAATTCAAATACTTTAACTTACTAACTGTGAAAAAATTTTTAAAATCGATTGGTTAATTAATTTCTGGCCTTTTTAGATCCCGAAAACCTTGACCTCACATAAAATACCTTAAATCCATTTGAAATGGTTTAATTTTTTAACATTATTAATTATTAGTGAAAAAATTTTCAAAATCGATTCAAAATATTTTTCCGTGCATACATATGTACATTGTACATATTTTGTTTTGTTTCTTATTTAATAATATTATATCATAACATAATCTTCAATTTCTTGTTTACTTAAAAATTCAATAAGAAAAAAAAAAAATTCTTCATTACATTAGCTTAGAAAATCTGTTTAATTTACATTTTTCAACATGAGATAGAACCATGCTAATTATAATGCAATAAATGAGAAACAAAACTCTATACATGTATGTGTGTTATAACACATGTATGTGAATAGACTTCACTTGTTCTCACTTGACTTCACTTCTTTAATAAAAAAGTGAAATATTTTTATACTTCATAAAGAACTGAGATATAAATATAAATTACTTATTAGACTAACAAAAAAAGAAAACTAATATAATGGTGAAAATTTACATTTTCTCGAAAAATACTTAAAATAGAAAGAAAATTATAAGAAAATTTTCTTCATAATTTTTTTTTTCCTTTTCAACGATGTAAAAATCGAACTGTTTTATGATAGGATCGAATGATAAAAAATGGCCAGAAAACCTACTTCTGGGCATCCGACGTGTCTGGCTAACGAACTTAGCCGAGCCAATTCAGAATCCAGTCCGCACACAAAATTTCATAAGCATTAGACGTTTCGTTCGAGAGTTATCGTGGCGACACATATATATATATATATATATATATATATATATATATATATATATATATATATATATATATATATATATATATATATAAATTTTAGTGAATATCATTTTCGTATTCTAGGGACCTCAAAACACATTTCTGTTATGATCCCGGGCTTTGGTCCCGTCATGACACCTACTGTAATAGCGTATTTCCAGTTTCACTTTTGAAAATTCGCTAAAAGCAGACGAAAAATATATCAATTCAAAAACAACTTGCACAAACGTGTAATATGCTTTATGTGTGTATTACAATAAAGACAAATTTTGAAATTTCAAATTTAGGTATACAGTGTGCTGTATACCGGGTGCACGAAAGGCAATTAAGATTAATTAAGCAAAGGCCTAACCATTCCCCCCCTCCTGAAGGAAGTTCAGAATGGTCGGGATAGCCACGATTCTTTTACATTAGCAAAAGGAAACAAAAAATGAAATCTAAATTATAGGCAATGCTAATAAATGTAAGCACAAAATGCAAATAAAAAAAAAATAGTAAGCACAAACCAAAACTATATCTTAATTCTAAATATATAAATTACGAAAAATTTACGAAACTTTGAGTTATTGAGTAGGCAATGGGCACAGCCTTACGACTGGCCGTTTGTAAGTTCCAGTCTTAGTTCGCACATCTACGATTCTAACGATACCGTCATTACCAGGATACACCTTTTCGATGACCCCTAACGGCCAATGAAGGACCGGGCAATTTTCTTGGCGAATAATAACTAAGGTACCGACTTCAACCGGGTGTGAAGGCGAGTTCCATTTCTGGCGTAGTTGCAAATCGTGCAAGTATTCTACACGCCACCTATGCTAGAAAGATTGAACTAAGCTGTCAAGTAAACGTTTTCTGTCTAAGAGACCAGGCTTTACCGAGCTCAAATCTGTGCTAGGTAAGTACTGAAGTGGTGATAGCGTTAAAAAATGCGCTGGAGTTAGTGGTAAGGGTTCAGATGGATCCGAACTAAGCCAACAAAGTGGCCGCGAGTTTAGGAGGGCTTTAATTTGCACTAAAACTGTGTTCAACTCCTCATACGTCAAGATTTGAGAACCTATAACCTTATTGAGATGGCATTTAATTGCTTTAACATTACTCTCCCAGATACCGGAGAAATGAGGACTTTGAGAGGGATGCAATTTCCACTCAATCTTATGCTCAAGAAGTTCAGCTTGTATTGACTGATTGTGCTCCTTAGAGTGCAAAAGTTGGTAGAGCGCATCCAACTCGTTCTTCGCTCCAATAAAATTTGTACCGCAATCGGACACCATAGTCTTGCACATACCTCGCCTTGCGAAAAACCGTTTGAATGCCCCTAGAAATGTCGAGGTGGAAAGATCCAAAGCTAACTCCAAATGTAATGCTTTCGTAGCGAAACACACGAAAACACATAAATAAGCCTTTTGACTCTTAATTCCACGTCGTCTACCCATTGTAACGGAATACGGACCAGCGTAATCGACGCCCGTAACTAGAAAAGGCTTTGCTTCTGAAACGCGTAGGGCAGGCAGGTTACCCATCATAGGAGATTAGCTTGGGGCCGAAAACGAAAACAGTAATTACATTTTTTTAAACAATGTCGTACAGCATTACGACCGGACAAAATCCAGTATTTGTGTCTCAGAATAGACAAAACCAAATGTGGCCCTGTGTGCAAATTTCGACGATGACAATCATCTATAAGCAAATTTACGAAATGATGAGATTCTGGAAGTAACAAAGGGTGTATGTGATCAAAATCTAAATTTGAATTTTTCAAACGACCACCTACTCTAATCAAATCGTCCTTAAGAAATGGAGCTAATGACCGTAATCTTGGGGAGCACAACTGGTCCTTCTCTAGCAATTCAAATTCCTGGAAAAAATACTGTCTTTGAACCGCCTTAACAAGCGTTATCGTAGCATTTTCTAAATCTGCAGACGAAATATCATCAACAGATGAAATTATTTTACAAAAGCGCAAAACATAAACCGTAGCTCTCAGCAATTTCGGTAACGAAGAGCATCGATCTATCAACGATAGGAGTGGACTTTCATCAGGAGCCCGAACTACCAAAAACGTAATTCTTTTCTCAGGAATATCAGCATTCTCTGTATTAATAACGCTAATTGGCCAAAACGATGGTTCTTGCAATAACCATTCTGGACCATGTATCCATGCAGAATTATGGACTAACTGTGACGGTGTCAAGCCTCTCGATAGACAATCACTAATATTCTCCTTCCCCGCTATATGATACCAATGCCGACAATCAATCAGCTCTTGAATTTTGGCTACCCTATTAGCGACAAAGGTAGCCCATTTGTGAGGTGGCGCCGAAATCCAGCATAACGCGACTGTAGAATCGGAAAGGGCAAATATTTCATCAAATTTTAAATACGAGCTATATGTTTGTATTATAAAATTTAGCACCTTAGCCAGCAAATAAGCAGCCAGTAATTCCAATCTCGTAATCGATAATGTTTTCATAGGCGCAACCTTTGTTTTAGAGCAAATCAAGCGACCCAAAGTATCGCCATTAGGAGCTGTAGTACGTAAATACACTACAGCGTCATAAGAAGCCAAACACGAATCAGCAAAACCGATAAGTGAAGTACGATAATTTTCACAAAAACCTATGTGCCTAGGAACGTAAAAACCTTTAAGAGGTGGAAATTCGGTTTTAATTCGTTGCCACTGATTGACAACGTCCGAAGGCGGGGTATCATCCCAATCTAAATTGAGTTCCGACAACTGTTTAATAAGTAATTTTAAAAGCAATGTGAATGGTGCCAAAAACCCGAGCGGGTCAAAAAGCCGAACCACCGTAGAAAGTACGTTTCGCTTCGTACAATCTTGAGGAATTAAACGCACCTGAAATATAAAGCGATCAGTATGTGGTTGCCATTGCAATCCCAATATTTTTAAGCAATCTGTTTCAAACTTAACAAGTTTGGGACTATGTAAATGTTGGAGTATTTTTTCTAGTAATGAATCCGAATTGACAGCCCACTTGACTAATTCGAATTGCCCAGAATGACACAACTGAATAAGTTCAGTATAAGCAATTTTAGCCCGATCCAAATCGGGCACGCTGCAAACTAAATCGTCCATGTAAAAACATCTTTTTACAATTTCTGCTGCAAATGGATAGTTACCACCCTCATCCAACGCCAACTGTTGCAAGGTTCGCAAAGCTAAAAAGGGAGACGATCTAACACCAAATGTGACCGTATTAAGCTCATAAATATTAACTTGCTGGTTACTAGAGAAACGCCAAAGTATTCTCTGGAAACGCCTATGATCGGGATGAATTTTTATTTGCAAATACATTTGCTTAGTATCTGCTGTAAACGCAATTTTATACAAGCGAAAATTCAAAAACACCTCTACAACATCTGCTTGCAATTTCGGGCCTGTGTGGAGAATATCGTTCAAGGAAATAAACGAAGTTGTTTTCGCACTAGCATCGAATACACACCTCAAAGGAGTGCTGGTACTATCTAATTTCATAACGCCGTGATGAGGAATAAAATAGCCTTTTGTAATTATTTCAGAGTCGCTGACTCTTGTCATATAACCTTTATCCAAATATTCCTGCAAAACAGAGCTATATTGCAATTTAAATTCAGGAAATTTCTCGAATTTTCGTTCTAACGATAGCAATCGTCGAAGTGCAGTTGAATAAGAATCCCCTAATACTTCAGGATTCTGTTTAAATGGCAAAACTGTTTGATATCGACCCGAAGATTCACGAGTAATGGTGGTAGCATAAATTTCCTCGCACTCCATATCCTCTGGTTTGCTAAATTGTTTGGTTGGTATATCCTCAAGTTCCCAAAACTTAGACACCAAATTTTCAAGCGAAGTATCGATAGTCGTGAAAAAACTCTGCAAATCCTCCGAATTAACGACAGCTGGAACTGCACCCATAATGACGTAGCCCAAACTGGTTTCAACTGCAATACGAGAATTATTTGACCCAAAAATTTTATTTTTTCCAAGCAAAATCGGAAATAGCTCAGCACCAATTATACCATCGATGTCACCTGGTGTACGAAGAGAGTCGTCAGCTAAAGGAAGATTTAAAAATTCCGATAGGGAATCAGTTCTCAGCTTCACATCTAGTAATTTATCTGTAACCTTGTCTACCAGTAAAACATTTAACGAATACTGACATTGTGGGTTGAAACGCGACAATATAACCAAACAAGATAAACCTTTAACTGTATTTCCAGTGGTGCCTAGTCCTTTGACCACTGAATTACAATTTCTAATTTCTAAATTTAGTCGCTTAGCACATTCGATAGTAAGAAAATTAGCCTGGCTCCCAGAGTCTAATAACAAACGAATTTTAGTTTTTACACCAAAAATATTGTGTGCGTTCACTATAGCCGTTGATAATAAAACCGTCGATTTACAGGACAAAACTGTATTTGTAGCAGTAGAACAAAGAGCCGTTGTATTTTGGGGTGTGGTGTCTGAATCATTTTGACGTGACGTGTCTAATTCGACATTTGAATTAGCATTCGCCTGTTGATTATTTGCACTAATGCTGAAAATTGAGTTATGAGAGAGAGGAATTTTAGAATAATGTTATAACGAATGGTGTTTTTTCCCGCAATGTCGACATGTAAATTTTGAACGACATTCTACAACCTTATGGTTACCTAAGCAATTTAAGCACAAGGATTTTACTTTTGCAATTTTAAAACGCTGTGATGCGTTTTTTTCCAAAAATTTGGAGCATTTCAAAATAAAGTGTGCGGATCGGCACAATGCGCATTTGTCTTTCGGGGTTTGTATTAAAAATGAGTGAGTAGACGTTCTATTTTTCGGCACTGGGGTAGTTGCCTTTCCAGTAGTAAATGTGGAAATTTTTGCCTGCTCTTTGACAAAGTTCAATACCTCCTTATAAGTAGGAATTGAGGATTTTCTTCGAGAATTTTCGAATAATTTGTTTGCTTCGGGATCCAGTTTCGACAAAAATAAATAGGCTAACATACAATCTGCTAAATCCTGAATTTCTAATTTTTTCAAAGCTTGACACGCGTGTCAAATTGTTTCAATAAATTATTTAATGACTGCGCATTTGTATTTTGAGCTGGTCAGTGCTTAAGCCTCACCCCTACTATTTTTATGGTGGGGGTGAAATTTTGTATTTGGATTGAGTTAGTGTTCAGAATAGGCCTTTCAATTTTTAACCTATACCCCACGGTTCTTACACCAAAATTTCATGTGTTTTTGTGCTATTCAGTGGGTCTGACACACCTGGAGACTCCCTGAATAAATCTAGCGGGTTAAAATTTTGTATACGTATGTATTGAGTTCCAAAGTGTGCCTTTTAGGGATTTCCGAGTACGACAGTTGGATTTTTAATTTCAATTTTTAGTGTCAGTTTAGAAGAATAAATATAAACATAAGAGATAGGTACATTATGACAGCTGGCAGCTGCTATATTAGGTCTATTTCTTAACACTTCGTACATTTCTCGGAATTAAGACAAACCTAATAACACTTCGTTTATTAAAATCCATCATAGCGTTTGAATGTT
The DNA here is from genome assembly GCA_035578155.1 of Brachynemurus nebulosus. Taxonomy (NCBI): domain Eukaryota; kingdom Metazoa; phylum Arthropoda; class Insecta; order Neuroptera; family Myrmeleontidae; genus Brachynemurus; species Brachynemurus nebulosus. Next base: position 2,341,905 of record JAPWDM010000011.1, on the reverse strand, counting down.
ACGAGGAAATTACGAATCTTACCCTTACCTTTTTAGGCGAATTTTTTACAGAAAAAATTAGAATATATACAGCCTGTATGATAAGAACGGGTCGAGACGAGTGTAAGGGCGCTATCCGTTTTCGGACCCGTAGAACACGATTCTGAAGAAAAAAATGTCATATTTATATATATATATATATATATATATATATATATATATATATATATATATATATATATATATATTCCCGCTACCTTTTGACATGTGTGGGGCCCCCCTATGGACCGGAGAAGCTGAAATTTGGTAAGTGTGGTCCATTCCGATGCACAACAATACTATTAAAGTAGGGTCAAATTTTGGGCAAATTTTGGATCCAACCCAAACTTTAAGGGGCTGTTCGGAGGGCAATAAAGCAATAAAACTTTTCCAAACATATAATGCTTCGATCAATTATCTACAACATGTCCAAAATTTAGCTTCCTAGGATGATTTGGAGGGAGTAGAGGGGAAAAAAGTATTTTGACTGATCTAACACGCCCACAGCCGCCCAGAATTATCTTAGAGAGTTGAAATTTGGTATCTTGATAGAGTTCATATCTAGGGTGTGCTTTTTGGAGGTTTTAATATTTTATCCCCACCCCACCATTTTTAAGCTACAATTTCATGCTTCTTCGACGTTTTCGAAGTTTGTATCACGCGTGCAGGTCATCCAAATAAACCTAGAGGGCTGAAATTTTATATTCGGATTGAGATAGTAGCAAGGGTGTGCCTTTTTGGGGTCTCAACTTTTAACCCTTACCCCAACCTTTTATATACGAAAAAAACATGATTCTTCTTGTTTTTTAGCAGTTTTGTCAGGGTCAAAATCTTCCCAAATAAACCTAGAGGGCTGAAATTTTGTGTATAGGTTAAGCTAATAGCCAGCCCCTGCTTTTTGGAGGTTTCAGCTTTTGACCCCTGACCCCCACGACTTTTACGCCAATATTTCCTTGATTTCTTTGCTTTCTTTCTAACACGCTTAGATACTCTTTGAATAAACCTAGAGGGCTGAAGTTTTGTATCTGTATTCAGTTAATATCGATGGTGTGCCTTTTAAGGATTCCACATTACCTTGCCCCCCACTTTTCCCATTTTTATATCGAAATTCAATAGCGTTGTTATATGTGGTTAAATGTGATTTATTTTCATAATATAATAGTTGGCATAATTTTAAAGAAACAAATGAATTAAATACTGTCATTTATCACAAATGCAAGACATATGTAAGTAATTTAATAAATGTTATTGATGCCATTTTTTATTTTATTTATAAAATATAAATTTTGGATTTTTTGGAAAGAAAAAATATCTTTATAAAGGCCATCCAGTTCACTATTTAAGGTCCTTTTTTATTTAATATTTAAAAATAAAACAGAAAGGCTATGGGCGGATAAGCATGGGTAGGAATGCCCTTGTACAAATTGTGTTGGCTTTTTCCCTGCTAACTGCTATCGACATAAATTTACTGAGATTCAGCCCTTAAAAACTTAAAGCCTTTTTTAAAGCCCCGATCAGCCGGACATTATCATCAGTTTTGAAAACACCAAAATGACAATCCGCCTGTACCCTTTTAACCAGATTTAGATATCTTGAAAATACCGAAGATGTAGCGAAAAATTCGACTCCCATGATGGGGCCCCCGCTGCTCACGGTGTTTTTTTTTTATACATAGATACATACGCGTCTAAAACATAATTCTGCCTTTGCTATCGCACAGTAGAGTAAAAAAGTTTCATCATTGTTTCTTAGTGGATACGAAACGTGCATGTCTGTTAGCATAGGATGTTAGAAAATGTTTCTCAGGGTTCCTTTGGCACAAATGCAAATTTTTCTGAAGTTTATGCAACATATATTTGAAAATAACTAATGAAAGCTGTTACGTTCTGCATTGTCGAGGTCCTAGCGTTATGGATTATCTACATATTATTTTGAAAACTAGAAAATCAGAGGTGTTAAAATAAAAGAACAATCCAACGAATGGAGATACCCTTCTATATTCTGCCGGTCTCTATTTCTATTATAATTTAAAATTATTGTTAGTTTTAATGCATATTATATTATATAAACATATATCTGTTGAAAGTGTGCAGTAATGTAATACTGTTTCTCACGCCTGTCTTACTGTTAAACATTTTCAATAATAGTAAGAACAAGACAATCATTTAGGTACATACATAATATATACGCATACACTTGGAAAGAAAAAAAAATAAAATACATATTCATAATATTAAATATTAAAAAATGAATCAAAAACTTTGTGTCTGTATATACAAACAAAGTATTCAAAATTTAAAATATTTTAAAGCTTAATTCAAACCATAATTTTTAACACTATTACGGTTCGCGCACTTTCACAACAAACTTCCCCCGGGACCGGTAATATTTTTAAAGAATTAAAAAAAAAAAACTTTATAAATTTAGGAAGTGATTCAACATGTGTAAATGTACACATTTTTAATATTAGGTCATACCACAAGTTTCGACACATTTTTTGTATTTGATATTTTGTTACTTATTTAAGATTAAGCGGTCATATTTCATGCTTTGTATAAAGCGGACACTGGATTTTCTTTTGATAGTATTATTGTAATTAAAAGACCATTTTTGAAAACGGAAAATTTAAAAAATCAATTTTCGTGCAAGAGCAACGAACTTTTTAAAATTTTGTGTCCTTCTTAATTACACTGCGGCAGTTTCGCACAAGTTTCTATTGAAATGTGTAGGGTATAATGCCCTTAGTAAGAGAACGGTAGCGAAGTAGCTTCATTTTTACAAAGATGGAAGGGTACAGGCGAAAGACTTGCCGAGGGAAGATCGACCAACATTAACCTCCAGACTGGAAGCCTTTGATAAAATTAAGGAAGCATTAAGTGTGACACGTAATTGATCTGTCGAGCATCTTAGTCAACATGTAGGCATTCCTCATACTACAGTACAAAGGCAATTTGAAGAGGGAATTACCCAGTTCTCGAAAGAAGGTCTCGATTCCAATTTAAATGAAATAATTGGTAGGTTAAACCAAAATGGTACTTTCAGTGGTGTGTCTAAATTACCGGAAGTTTGGAGACAGATCATTGATAACTCAAGAGACTACTGATTAATTTTATATATTGTATATAACTTAATCATTTACACAAATAAAAGTAATTACAAAACAAAATGTATCAAAATTTGTGGTATGACTTAATAAAAGTAAAGTAAAAATTGAAATGTACGCATTTCAATACAATTACAAAAAGATAATATAAAACTATATTTTAAAGTGTTATGTTATTCTTTTATAAATGTTTACAAAAATCAACACACAGAGAGGGTGCATTTTGTAAGTTAATACCTGATTGCGGTAACGTTGTATACATGTGTGATCACTGATCGCGATCTACCTTTACGGTTGACCAACTGTGGCCAATATAAAATGACGTGTTATGAGGTTTTTTGAATGCTTTTTAATAAACTGTTCACATTATGGAGCCTAAGGATGGCGGTTGTACGAATAGCTTTGTCTAAAGTGAATTAAAAAAATATAAATACCAACTAATAACTCGCGAATTGATCATAATTAGTCCCTTTACAATCAGCAATATAACCTATAAGATATTTTTTTTTTAAATTTAAAAAATTTAATTACTTTAACTACAATTACATGAAAAGAGTGCTTTCGGTTGGTGTTTTATCGCTAATAATTGGACAGCTAAAATTAGTAAATAGTCAGTTATACAATCAGTCCTCCTATAACGCCATACTCTCAAAACACGGTTTCGGTAAAGCAGAGACAACTGTTCTATAATACTGTACCGCTATTTTACAGTAGTACAGTTTCCGTAGAGCGCATGCTTGTTTGAGTGAAAATCATCCAATAATGTTGTTGAACTGTTATCGTCACAGCTATCGCAACCATCAACATTATTATTCCCAATTTTTAATTTTTTATGACTGTAAGTATCAGTACTTGATGCTACCGATGTATTTAGAGTGTTTACTTACTTCAGAAGGTCATAAAAGTTTTCCATTAACGCAGTACAAATTTGCTAATTTGCATTAACTTTAAAATCTCTTATAACACAGTTTCGACAGAATGCTATACGTAGATTCCGTATAACAAAGTACAAAAAAATTTTTTTCTACCAATTTCATCGTTTCTTATCACGTTTTAGATATTTCCGTGAAAAATATGAAAAACTGTTTCTGAGTTCCTTACAACGCGGTTTTCCGTTTTCGTATAACAGGGTACAAATTAATCGCGTTATAATAAGGCTGACTGTATTTAAAAATACCCCTGTCGAAGCATCCTGCATAACAGCGAATTTTTGGTTATACAAATTAATTTTTTTTGAAAATCTTCATACATAGGATAATGGTTCATAAACGTATCTTATGTGATTTTTGTCCCTCTGCAACTGTATAAAAAAAAAATTCGGAAAACTTTTGAATTCTGGCAAATTTTGCCAAAAAACTTATTTTTTCGAGATTCCGAGTATCGGATGTTAGGAACCTCAAAACAAATTTCTGTCATAGTCCCGTACTCAAGTCTCACCATGATAGTGGCTGTAATAACTGAATTTTCGATTAAAAATTCGCTAAAAGATCGTTTAATGATAGTGCGCATTTATTGAATAATCTAGTTGGAATACAAAATCAATTTACCTAAAATATAATATATATGCAGCATGGAACAGTTCTTTTTTTCATGAGAGTTTATGAATTACTTTTTAAAGGTTACCGTGTAAAACAAGTATTTATATTATTTTTATTTATTATTGAATTGTGTCATTCTTTCATAAAGATTTATGTAGAATATTTTCTATACGTAGAAAGTCAATGAATAGTCTTCTTTAACAATTTTTGATGTGTTCTCCTAGTTCACTATGCTGTCAAACGAAGATGACTTGTCATAAGTAGAATAAACATAATACCATAACCCAGGAGTCCATGATAGTTTGTATGATTGATTTGTGTACTCATGAAAACAAAGCGTTATCACACTGGCGGTTTGTGAGCATGTTTCTAGCGAGGTAATAGGTAAACTCGCTCAGCTAATGCCGCTGCTACACGATGCTACGAACACCTTCCAACATTCGACGTTGGATGGTTCATAGCATCGTGTAGCCGTTGTTCGAACCTACGAGTGTCCAATGTCGAGCGTCAAACATTCGCATTTGGTCGTGTCCCGTTAGATGTCGGTATTCTTGCACCGAGTCAAAGGGATGCTTCGAACGTTTGAAGGTCAATGTTGGTTGTGTTCGTTGGTTGCGCACGACTCGTTCATGTGAAGAGAGACAACATCAGTGTATAACATTAGAGAAAACATCAGACAGATAACATCTTCGTCACGTTTGTCCCAACACATTATACAAGAGAGACAACATCAGTGTATAACATTAGAGATAACATCAGACAGATAACAGCGTTGTCAACACATCATCATTCGTATTGGATCAAACATTCGACTCACCGTGTAGCAGATACATTCGTCGCACCAACTATCGAACTTAATTGCCTCAAACGTTCGATCGAATGTTGGAAGGAACGTTCGTAGCATCGTGTAGAAGCCGCTTAACACAGTGAAAAGCGTAAAAAATTGTAACTAAACAGTTTTTGTTAGTAGTAAAAAACCAATAATTTCGTTATATTTAATTACTTACAAATAAAGGTTCCGAGGCCGAATATGTGGTAGAATACTAAAAAATTAGCGGCACATATTTTTTTTTTGTCGGCGGAAAAGCGGTTTGAAGGGATGAAATCGCCCTTCAAAAGTTGGGTTAATTTAATTTTTCATATATCTCAAAAACGGTAAGAGATAAAGCAAAAGTTTGCATGGGCAATATTGCTCTTCTTTAAAGAACTATCTACTGATATACCGTAAGATAGGCTAGACCCGGACATATTCCACCAACCTACAAAATAAATAATTTCTACACTAACCTGCAACAATAAACATCTGTTCCTTACGTCATTAGGGAGAGAAAAACATCCTCTAAACAGCTGTACCAATAAAAACTACGGATTTCAACTTTCACTATTTGATTTTACAGGATTACTGTCAGGGGCGTAATTAGGTTGGGGCAGCAGGGGCATTGCTCCGGGGCTCCCAGCCAAAAGGGGCCCTCAAGAGAATACAAAAAATTCCAAATTTTTAAGTTTCTAAAATTCTTGGCTAAATTTTAATGGCGGGCGGTATTTCTGTGTAAACGAGCAAACGATTGACAAACAAAAAAAAGGTCACCGCTTTTTTAGCAGGGGGCGGAATTTTTTGTTTTTGCTCAGGGCGACGTAGGGGCCCCGAACGTACTTTCTGCCTCGGGGCCCCTGAAGACCTAATTACTATCCTCCACAAAGAAAAAAATGTGTGTTTAACTTATAAGGAGATGCACCCAGAGTGAAATTCGGGATTTTGAGGAAACTTCGCTGGTATGTAGAATAGGCAAAAATAAGGGACTCGTATTTTTTTTATCGGCCATCTTCCACGTTTAGGGGGTGAAACCAGCCCCTAACGTTGGGGGTTCAAATCGTATTTCTTAAAATATCTCAAAAACTATAAGAGATAGAGGAAAATTGACCAAATGTTACCTTTTGAAAGACGTATTCACCTGTATAGGTTAAACCAGGGCAGGGTTCATACGAGGGGCTGGAGGGATGAAAATGGGGGTAAATTTTCCTATACAGCTTCAATGGTTCAATGTATTAAATTTTTGCCATCATAAATCGAAACAGCACCAAAAATTAGGTTTTTGCGTTTTTTCGAAATATGTGTGGTATCCAAGCCATATAAGGAAGAAAAAAATAGGGTAGATTATATTGCATTATTATTGATTACAAAATATACCTTCTATATTTGTTTCTTTTGATGTTTATTTTCATCATGAAAATGTAAATTTTCACTTTCCGATAGTGATTCATGTATTTTTCAGTACTTACTTAATTGGTAATTTAGCCATTTATATATTTGGTTACTACTGTTCGATATGTTTTATACCTATTTCTTCCAAAGTTATCTGGTCTGCAAGTGTTAATGAATGTTCAACAAGAAGCAATAATCTTCCGTTCAACAACTGCTTCTATCTTCTTACAAATTCGTTTTTAACAAAGTAAACGCGGTTTATTTCTTTCTCAACATGCAAACTATTTTTCTTATTCTTTTTGTATGTTTTATAAATGTCAACCCCATTTCCCAAAGCGCAAAATTTATTACAAAGCACTTGAACAGTGAGCGAAAGAGATTATTGCTTCTTGTCGAGCAGTCATTAACACAAGCACATAAGAAAACTTGTACACCACTTGTATACCAAATGTACAAATGGGTAAATTACCAATTAAGTAAATACTGAAAAATACATGAATCATTATCGGAAAGTAAAATTTTACATTTTTATGATGAAAATTAACATACAAATTAAGAAATATAAAATGTATTTGCAATCAAGAATAATGCAATATTATCTACCCTATTTTTTTCTACCTTATATGACTTGGATACCAGACATATTTCGAAAAAACGCAAAAACACGTATCCCCTATTTTTTGGTGCTCTTTCTATTTATGATGGCAAAAATTTGATACATTGAACCATTCAGGCCGTACAAGAAAACTTATCCCCATTTGCACCCCTCCAGCCCCTCTTATTAACCCGACTCTGATTTAACCTATACAGGTGAACAGGTCTTTCAAAAGGTAACATTTCGTCAATTTGAAGTTTTCCTCTATCTCTTATAGTTTTCGAGATATCTTAAGAAATACGATTTGAACCTCCAACTTTAGGCCGTGGTTTCACCCCTTAAACATGGAAGATGGCTGATAAAAAAATACATGTCTCTTATTTTTGCCTATTCTATACACCACCACTATACGAAAAACTAACGCTGTTTTTAAATAATCTTCAGGTTAGCTTTAATCTTAAGTTTAACTGACTATAAATGGGTTTACAAAAGATGTCAACTACTTATAATTATGATGGAATATAGTAGATATTTTGATTATATTTCCCGTAAAGTGCTCGAGAATTTAAAATCTACGCTGCTTATAGTTAAATGATAGTTTTCCTCTATTACCAGAGCACGCCTCTGATAATAGAGGAAAACTATCTTTTACCACTGCTTAAAGTAACCTAATATGTGTAAACTCTTTGCCAAGTATTAACAAAGATATTGGAAGGTGTAAAAAATATGGGCTAAAATCATTTAGAATATTTAAAATAAAACACCCTATATGTCGGTTAGGAGGAATATTTTATTTAAGTGTTTTGGCTTAAATCTTCATATTTCGTGCTAGGGTTTGTCCAGTTACTATATGGATAATTCTTAATGAAACACTATATATATATATATATATATATATATATATATATATATATATATATATATATATATATATATATATATGTATATATATATGTATATACATATATATATATATATATATATATATATATATATATATATATATATATATATATATATATATATATATATATATATATATATATATATATATATATATATATATATATATATATATATAATTTGTGTTCTACGGGTCCGAAAATGGATAGCGCCCCTACTCTCGCCTCTCACCGTTCTTATCGTATCGGCTGTATAAGTCTAATTTTTCGGAGAAAATTCGACTAATTAATGAAATTACCTTTTATTTTTTGCTCACTACTTTAAGAACTTCTTTTTCTAGTTTTTTCCCTCTGTTTATCATAATGGAAGTAAATTTTGATTGTTCCCCCATAATTTTCTTCAGAAGAGAACCATTTTTAATTTGACATTGAGCAGCTTCATAAAGAATTGAGCCAGTGATCCTTCCATACCTGCAAAAATAAAAAAATAAATAAAAAATAAATGAAGTTTTAGCATTTATACGTGACCAAGCAATTTTTACGGAATGTTAATTTGTTTTCCTGCTAATCCTTCCTTACATCCTTATATATATTATACATGTATACATCCTTACATTTATACTTATTTGTTTGTCTTTTTTTTGTTTGTCATTTTTGCATATTTTTGTAATACTTCTAGAGATTCATAATTTTTTGTGATAAGTATGCTTCAACAGATTAATTTTGACCCACCAAACATGTTTCCTATCTTTGTTACACTATGTTGTATTGGTATTGTACTAATGGAATAAAAAAGGATACACAACAAATAGAGTTGGACTTTGAACGGTCAGAATCAATCTGTGAATCTATATATAAATAAAACTAAGCTAGAAGTCTTGTTATTTACCTCAACTCAAACCACAATGGTGAATCGCTTTGATGTTTGGTGGTGGAAAAAATCATGTTATTATCAGTGGTCATTTTCTTTGATAATATTTCAAGAAATGAGTGTGGAGAGTCCAACTTTCCAATCAAGCTTGAACACAGCTTATGAATTCTTATGGTTTGTTGGTCTTCTCGAAAGTAGCGAAGAATACTCGCTTCACAATCCCTTTCTTTCAATACGTCTAGAAATTCACTTAAAATATCCATCTAAAAATGTGCAGTTATTATTGTAGTATACAGCATATATTTGATAATTTCTTTAAATAAAAAAAAGAAACTACTTACTTGGGAGAAACAGTTAGTAACTGGCAGAATGTAACGTATTTGTTTGACTTTTATAAAAGATTTTCCGGAAGTATACGTAGATAATTTCTTTTTTTTCCAATAACACGCGATGGACGTAACCGGAGGCTCCTCAGATCTTCTGTGCAACCATAGCAATAATGCAGCTGCATGCTTACATCCACCTGGAAATAAATTTTAATTGCAACAATCTGTTCTACAGAATGTTTAATTATTTAAAAATAACCTTAATTCTTTACCTTCAGAAGCTGCACAATCTTCGCATTGGCAAGACTGAACTAAGCCTTTCACTTCATTTATAATGGCTGTAACAAGATAGCCTTCTTTACGCACCTTATGCTCCGGAGTAATGGGACTTTTTACAATACACAATTCCCCATTTCTTTTAATTTGTACATAGCCGACGGCTTTGTCGCCATAAGATTTCCTTGTTCAGCTGAAATAACTGCTATGTGTAGAAGATGCTAAATGAAATACAAAAGTTTAACAGTGATTTCTACATACCGTAGTAGTTTAGTCCCTTTCCTTACACTTGAAAACTCTGCACTTTCGGCAAAAATGGTTATAACTATATATATATATATATATATATATATATATATATATATATATATATATATATATATATATATATATAGATAAAAATCCAAAATTCCTACTTTATAAATAAACAGTGACTTTAATAACACCTTTAAATTACTTGATATTTGTGTATTGCATTTGTTATAAAATTAAGTTCATTTTTTTAAAATTTTTTCAATTTACTATTCGCCTACTTGTTTTAGAACAAAAATAATGCATTTAAAACACATTTAACAATACCATTGAATTCCGATATAAAAATGGGAGAAGTGGGGGGAAAAGTAATGTGGAATCCTTAAAAGACACTAGCTGGATACTAACTCAATACACGTACACAATTCCAGCTCTCTAGGTTTCCTTAGAGAATCTCTAGACGTGTTAGAAAAAAAGCAAAAAAAATTAAGGAAATATTGGCGTAAAAATCGTGGGGGTAAGGGTTAAAAGTTGAAACCTCCAAAAAGCAGTGGCTTTACCTGTACACAAAATTTCAGCCCTCTAGGTTTATTTGGGGAGATTTTGACCCGAACGAAACTGTTAAAAAACAAGAAAAATCATGTTCTTTTTGGTATAAAAATTGTGGGAGTAGAGGTTAAAAGTCAAGACCCCCAAAAGGCACCCCCTTGATACTAACTCAATCCGAATACAAAATTTCAGCCCTCTAGGTTTGTTTGGGTGACTTGTGCGAGTGTTACAAACTTCGAAAACGTCAACAAAGCATCAAATTGTAGCTTAAAAATGAGGGGGATGGGGGTAAAATATTAAAATCTCCAAAAAGCACAACCTAGGTATGAACTTTATCAACACATTAAATTTCAACCCTCTGCGTTAATTCTAGAGGGCTGTGGGCGTGTTAGATCCAGCCAAATTACTTTTTTCACCCATTACTCCCTCCAAATCATCCTAGGAAGCTGAATTTTGGATATGTTGTAGATAATTGACCGAAACATTATTTCCAACCGGTTTGAAAAAGCTTATTGTTTTACCTCCCCCCACCGCCCCCTTAAAGGTTGGGTCGGATCCAAAATTTGCCTAAAATTTTACTCCACTTTGATAGTATTGTTGTGCATCGGAATGAGTCCCACTTACCCACTAAATTTCAGATCTTAACTTGCATAAGGGGGCGCTACACATATTAAAAGGTACCGGATATATATATGATATATATATATATATATATATATATATATATATATATATATATATATATATATATATATATATATATATATATATATATATATATATATATATATACAGTGAAACCTGCCAAGTTGGACACCTCTGTATACTGGACACCTGCTCAAGTTGGACACTTTTCAATTGGCCTGGCGAAATTACATTGTTTTAAATGCATATTAATACTTATAAGTTGGACACCTCTATATGTTGGAAACCTGTCTAATTTGGACAGTTTTTTAAAATGATTTTTGATATTTTGACCTGTTTACGTTGGACATTCATACGCTGGACACACAAAAAAAGTTATGTTGCACAAGGTGATCCATGCAAAGGTGGTAAATTGTCTAAAGAACGGTTAACTGTTCTATTATGTACGAGTTCGGTCGGAGAAAAGTTAACGCCGTTAGTAATTGGGAAATCAGCACGTCCTCGAGCTTTTAAACAAATGAGATGTAAGGAGCTTCCTGTTATTTGGCGACACAATAAAAGGGCATGGATGACGACTGATATTTTTGAAAGTTGGTTGTCAGATATTGACAGGCAAATGCGTAAGGCTGCTAGAAAAATTGTGATCATACTAGATAATGCTACAAGTCATAAGATTATGAAATCGTTCGAGAATGTTAAACTTGTTTATTTACCGCCAAATCTAACATCGGAAATTCAGCCACTAGATCAAGGCGTGATTCGAACAATGAAAGCTTATTACCGCAAAAGTTTGCTTATGTGTTTAGTTGCTAAATCTGAAATTTCTAACAACCACAAGGAATTTATCAACTCAGTCACGGTTTTGGATGCAATTCGATGGATCAGCGAAGCATGGCAAGCTGTATCTACGGAAACAATTGTTAAGTGTTTTAGACGAGCTGGTTTTAGTATTCCAAAAGCAAATGAAGGGGATCATAATGAAGACCCTGATTCAGAACTTCGCGATGCAATTAAATTATTACCTCCAGAGTTTCAAAATCAGTTACAGACTGCTGAAGAAATGATCACCGCCGATGCCTACTTGGAGGTACACGATCATGTCTTCAATACACATCAAGACGTTCTTCACATTTTTTACAACTAGACGAGGAACAAGAAATCGAAGAATCTAGTGACGAGTGCGAGAAAGTAGCGGAGAAACCAACAACCCCTGAAGAAGCTTTGAACGGTATAAATACCGCCATTAAGTATTTAACTGAAAACCCATGCGAACTGTTAGAAGATTTATTCGAAATTGAAAGCAAATTAGAAAGCAAAATTTTCCTAAAAATTGTATCCAAACAAACTAGGATAAGTGATTTTTTTTACGAAAGATAATGTTTAAATATCTATAATATGTATGTATTACGATTGTTATTCCATAGTTCATTTCAATAAATATTGATACGTAGATGTGTGTATATGTATTACTTTAAAAATAATTAATTTTGCATTATATTCTAAATTAGTGTTAACCTTAAAATTACTAAGCGTAGATGATTTTGGTATTTTGCATATGTTGGACACCTGTTTATGTTGGACAGTTTTTGATTGCACCGTGGGTGTCCAACTTAAACAGGTTCTACTGTATATATATATATATATATATATATATATATATATATATATATATATATATATATATATATATATATATATGACATTTTGTTTCTACAGAATCGTGTTCTACTTGCCCGAAAACGGATAGCGCCCCTACTCTCGCCGTTCTTATCGTATAGGCCAGTGTTTTTCAACCTTTTTCATGGCGCGACCCCCCTAGTATGGAAAAATATTTCGCGACTCCCTAAAATAGAAAAATATTCCGCAACCCCTACCCTCTGCTATTTCTAACTTTTATTTTATTTTATGTTATAAATATCGAATCCGTTTATCATATTTTCAGTTAGGTGTTAATTAAATATATACGTAACAAATAATTTTAAAAAGGCATTTTTTTATATCGACATCGAAGTTGGCGGCTTATAGTAGCTTCTGAACACGCGCGTGATTTGTGTGAGCGAGATATAGCTGTAGCGAGATGAGCGCTGCGTGGAGCATCAGGCGAGTAAAGGATGGCACTTTTGAATTCTTTGAATTGTGGGTTCGCTTTGAATTGTGTTTAAATTTATTGAATTGACTTGTTTGTTTAGTAGTTGCTCACTGTCTTTTATTGTTTAATATCCAAAATTTTGTGCTCATGGTAATCATTGAAAATAGATGAATTTCTGGAAAGACATGCACAACCGTCAACTTCAAGTTCCAATGAGATTAATGAAACAAAAGCTAAGAAAAAGCGTCTACATGACGACAATTATTTAAAACTCGGATTTACTGTTATTGAAAATAAGCCACAGACAGTTATTTGTTTTGAAATTTTATGAAGTGAAAGTTTGAAACCATCAGATTAATGTAACCTTTAATTAACCTTTTCTTTATTAAATATTATATATTTAATTAGAGTGGTTTTATTGTTAAAGTAACTGCAACCCCCTTAAAAAAGCTTCGCGACCCACAGGTTGAAAAACACTGGTATAGGCTGTATAAGTCTAATTTTTTCAGGGAAAAATTAGACTAAAATTTACATGCTATATATATATATATATATATATATATATATATATATATATATGTATATAGATATATGTAATATATATATATATATATATATATATATATATATATATATATATATATATATATATATATATATATATATATATATATGTATATAGATATATGTAATATATATAGGCATACTATGCATTGACCCCTCTCGCTTTCCACAAAATGTTTTGAAGTCTTTGACAGGTCCAAAGACGTCAGACAATATAAAACACTGTCCTAACCCCGACGGGTCAAGACCGATTTAGGGTGTAGGGTCGGACACTTATTACCTAATTACTTTTTATTTTCTTTATCTCTACTTATAATGAGACAAATGGGTCAGAGATATAATAAATAATATACACTCTTTCTAATGGTAATACTTTTATTGGTGATATCTATGAAGGAAGTATGTATAAACCTAAAATTAACCGAAAAATTGTAAAAGAGTGTCCGGATCTAGCCGGTTTTACGGTACAATTTGTTTAAATTTCGTCAACAGGGGTGATTGGGGGTTAAAAGTTAGGTGTTAATTTTGCAAAAAGAGGATAAAAAATAAAAATTATCAAAAAATCGGTAGGTAAAAAAATCCAGTTAACCAGTCTTTACTCAATTTATTATTATTGAGTCTAGTGGTAGTCAACTAGAGGTGACTGTGTCAACATAATCGTACTATATGAATAATTCAAAAACTTCTTCTTAATGGGAAATAGTTTAAGACAATTAGAATAACGTAGAGATAAAATTCGGAATCGATTTCGATGAGAGCATTTCAAACATCGAGTATCACTGCTATTCGCCGTTTCTAAATGCGTTTGGAAACAGCGACGAAATTCGACTATGCTGTCAAAATCAAGATCTGATCCTGCTACCGCACGAAAGTTGTCTGTATGTGGAAGGACAATTGTTGAAGAGTGACAAAACAGTATCGACTACAGCGGAATTATCCAACAATTCATTGGCGTACCTGTTTGAAGAAATACGATATGAACTGAACGACGTGGAAATCGATCAATGCAAGTACGTGGGACCGACAACAACGTTAATCAATTATTTGGCATTAAACGAAAATGAAAGCAAACTACTCGAGATATTACAATTGCTTTTCGATCATGGGATATGCATATACAGCCAACGATTCCAACAGCGAGACAAAACATTTGGACGGTGAAAACATCGACTCAGCTGGAGAAACCACGCTACATTATATTCGCTCTACAAACGGATCGACGAAATAAAAAAGATAAAGATTCCAGTATTTTCGATCACTGTGAACTTTCAGACGTCAAAGTTTATTTAAATTCTGCGAAATACCCGTACATGGATTTGAATTTGGATTTCAATAATGATAGATATGCAGTAGCATATCACATGTATTCGAAATTTCAACAAGCATATTATGATTGTAAGAAGAATGAACCGCTTTTAAGCAAAACACAATTCAAGAATATCGCTCCAATCATATTCATCGATTGTTCTCATCAAAACGAAACATTGAAAAGTGGACCAGTGGATATTCGAATTGAATTTAAAACGTTGAAGGAGGTGCCGGAGAATACATCAGCATTCTGTCTTCTACTACATGACCGAGTGGTTCAATATAATCCATTGACGAATATTGTTACAAAATATGTATAAAAGCATCGCAATCCGATTATAAATCAGTCAGTTTCGCTCTAGACAACGCACAATGAAGGCCGACACAGCAATTGTTGACTTCCAAGGATTTCCAAATTCAACAAATGGGAAATTCTACATAAAGGAATTGGCTGTGTTGAAATTCGATTCTTCCGAAGAAAATTGTGGTGAAGATTATATACTACAACATTATGTATTCAAATCACCAATACCGTTTTGCGGATTAAGTGAAAAAGATCAACGCACAGCTCGCTGGTTGCGGAAAAAGCATCATGGGTTCTCCTGGATGGATGGACATATTGAATACGAGGAACTACAGTACATTTTAATAAACAATCTACACGGAACTCGAATCATCTATACGAAAGGGGAAGAAAAAGTACGCTATTTGAAACGACTACTACCGTCAGCGCCCATTATGAACTTTGAAGAAATAACAATTTTCGCCAAGTAGAGAATCATAACATCAACATACACTAGTCCTCGATTCGGCCATCATTCCGGAGCAACTTGCGCCATGGAAAATGTCATATCCATATACAAATATTATTGTAATAACATTTAAATATTTTATTGTAAAAAATATTTCTTTTAAAATAAATTTATTAAAATAAGAAAAAAATAAAAAAAAATTAAAAATAAAAAAATAAAAAAATAAATAAAAATAAAAATTAAAAATAAAAAAAATGTGTTTTTATTTAGAGAAAACCTGTATAAACCCGTTTTCAGATAAAAATATGAAATCATACGATAAAATTCATTTTTCGCATATTAGACAGAAATCTTCTAATGACGTCAGCTGACAATTTATACAACTTTAAACCTGTTTTCAGATAAAAATATGATAAAATTATGAATCACGATACACAGTTCGCAGTGGTTCAGACTCGCAACGCCATCTTTTCATGGAATTTTGAATCTAGGTACAGAATTCGCAGTGGTTCAGACACGCAACGCCATCTTTCCATGGAATTTTGAATCAAGGTACAGAATTCGCGGTGGTTCCGACTAGCAACGCCATCTTTTAATTATCAAAAAGGATTTTCAGCACCATCTATTGACAATTTTTCAAACTTACACACAGGAATCCAGACTAGCAACGCTATCAAAGGTGGCTGCGCCATCTAGCAGTGAATTTACAAAGCTCGAAGGTGGTTGCGCCATCTGTTACGGAATTTTTTAATTCTCAAGTTCCGCTAGGCTAGAAAAAAATTTTGCTCGACCCACCGCCGGAGGCTTCTAGAACCCACATAGGTTACCTACCTCCTGCCGAGGTCGCTCAAAAAGTCGGCAGGTGGGAAGGTGGGCTTAGAACCGCTATATTCCTACTACTTATATATATATATATATATATATATATATATATATATATATATATATATATACTGGGGGTGTCTCGGCCGGATGTATACATACAATTTACATCTTAATTTTTAACACTGGATTCCCATATGGAAAAAGTTATGTCACAAGAGTGCTTTGGATAAACATATTCTTATTTTTGGTAAGTTTCTTTTATAAAATAATTTTTTTCCACCAAATTTTTTGAACTATTTCTTCAATATTTTTTTAGTATTTTTATTATTTTAATAAGTATTTTATTTTCAAGAAAATAAAAAAATTTCTTTTTGAATTTACAGCAGATGACACAAATATTTCTTATGTAAAAATGTGAATTGCTTGAAAATTGCGACATTCATTTCTTTATTTTACTGCATTATTATTGTTAAAGCTATAGTAACAGTAGTTATAATATTAAATTAGTATTTTTAGTTTGCTCAAAGCACTCTTGTGACATAACTTTTTCCGTATGGGAATCTAATGTTAAAAACCAATGTTAAAAATTGCACCCTGTAGTCACTAAAACCATAGGAATTTTTTCGGAATTAACAGTCGCGTCACCCCTCAGAAGGATATATATATATACAGGGTGTAAAGTAAATAACTCTCCGCCTTTTGACAGATGGTTTATCTCGATGTATAATTGCCGAAGACATGAATTTTTTTTCGGAATTCGCTATCTGAAAAAATCGCATCCCAGCCCGCTCGTCGTTTAATATAAATTTTCCTGAATACGCCTCTGACCAAACTAAAATTATTCGCACCCTGTATAATAAAAAAAATTTTTTTTAATAAAAAAAAAAATTTTTTTATGTTACTATATATGTAAACACACGTAAACATGTGTTGATTATCAAACTCATATGTACTGTATTGTACAAAGAAAAACGAAAACGTTTTTAATAAATTCTGATTAAAATAAGTTTATGAAATATTTTTTTTAGTTTTTAAAATTTTGTAGTTTTTTATATCACAGTACATTCTAAATATTGCAAAAACCATAACTCTGATATTAGTATCTGCATTACACATTATTAATTTAGTAACAAATTACATTAAAAACTACATTTATGAATTACCAAACAAACCAAAAAAAGAACACAACAAAACAACGAAAAGTTACACAAAAAAAAACTTCCATTAGTTTCAAAAATTAAAAAAATCTTTTAACTGTCATAAAACACGAATTTTTAATTGTTGGTAATTTGATACTTGGGTACACAATTTTATTTTAGTACTATCTATAAAAAGTAAATATGTATCTGTTTTAGTGGTATCCAAATTCTGTACAGTGTTTTCCATATTCAATAGTTTTGCAAGTAAAGTACATGAGACAATAAACACAAATTAATAACAATGTCTAATAACGCTTTAGTTTTCTCTCTCGTTTTCTCAGTAAGATCAAAAAAAAATTTTCAATGATTTTCAAAAGTTAAAAGCACAGCTAGTATTATCAGAAGGAACGCAACTATCTCTTTCCTGTAACCACCAGTGTGCATTTCTAGGCTAACTTTCAAATAACTTTATACTTTCTAACTTTCAATTGGCATAAGTGCGAAAATCGTATCAAATTCCCTTTTTCTATGCAAGTTTACGCAAGAAACTTAATTTTCGATATAAAAGTCACGCGAGCGGAACTCAAATGTATCCTTAAATTTCTTAAAATTTTCATATCTTTCAGTACTCCCCGAGGCATAAGCGCGAAAATCGGAGGTTTTCTGTTATTATCTCCCGGTTTACAATTATAATAGCTTATTACACGGTACATGAGTGTTTGGCCGCTGAAATATTATAAAATTTGTATCATTATACACATATTTATGGACGAACTCAAAAATTTTGTAAAATTTGTGGAGGAAATATATTATTATTATTATGTATTTTATCTGCAAATTCAGAAGAAGTATAATGTCTTGTATGCGTATAATGATAGGTATAATAAATCAATAATGTGGAGCTTATTTTCAAAAATCAATTTCTAAGAAAATAATTTTGAGATTAATATAGAATTGTAAACTTTATTTAGAAAGCCATTATTCTAAACGGAAATCTTTTTCCAAAACTGACTACGAAGTACCTAAAAAGGGCATCATATTTTAAGTTTATTTTAAAAAAGAAATATCTGATTAAAAATTTGTTTCCAAAACGCAATTTCTGAAATTTTATTTTTAAACTGAAATATCTTTAATTTTTTGAATTAAATAATGACCGTTATTTTGAAATTTTTATTGTGCATAAAGGTACCTCAGTAAAGGAAAAATACAACTGGAACGGAAAACCCAACAGAAAATATTACGCTTTAGACCTTTTAACTCATTTTTTGTTGCACGGTCACAATAGCAGCAGTTATCACAGGATAGTATGAATAGCGTGTTACTACCATTAGTGTCAGAAAAAAATACCGGAAGCAAAAATAAGAAAGTGCTACAAGCCGAAGGCAAAGAGAAAAATAGATAAGTCTAAATTACTTTATGCTATCCTATATTTTTATAAAATAAAACAAATATTTTACTTAGCAAAAAATCGCGTTTATTTTTTAATTGTGACAATTGTTTCAAACTTAAAAGCCCATTTTCAAACAAAGTAAGATGACTTTATTTATATGAAGGTAGAAAAAATTTTTAAAATTTAATTTTTACAGACAATTTTTAGACATAACAAAAAAAAAAGAAATACGAAAATCAAGTTGAAGATAAAAAAAGACGGCAGAATGTGACTGCATTGGGCAAGACTGTGGTGTTAAAATTTAACGTAATACTAAAAAAAATATATGGAATTATTCATTTTTATTTTCATTTTAGGCAATGAATTTCTTACTTTCTTGTAATTTTGTTTTCAAAATGAAATATCATAAAGTTTTATTTTCAAAACGAATATTCTTTTTTTTGAGGACACATTTTTAAGGGGATTAATTTGAATTAGATTTTTATACTGACTTTCTTCTAGATTTTTATACTGACTTTTTATACCGAGGTTCTTCTCTGTAGCATCCCAACTTTGTTATTCACTGGTAAAAAATCCGTAAAAATTTTACTGGCGTTAGATATAGAAAATCTCATTTTACTCGACAATTACATTTTGTTAGAAATTGCTTTTTGAAAATAAGCTCCACATTATTATAAATGTATGCGTGTGTATGTGTTTTAAGTAAATAAATAATACATACATAGTATGTAGTTTTTATTAAGATCCAAGGTACGTAAGACACAAGTAGGAACTTGTAAATACAGTCAGAGGATGATAGGACGATGTACATTTTAGTATGTATGTATATGTATGTTTAATAACTGCAAGGTGTCAATTTAAAAACATACCCAGGTCTCCTATCATGATAAATTGATAATCATATCTTTAAAACTGTAAAAGATAATAAAATTTCTCAAAATCGTTTTTTAACATGGATTGGGAACCATTATGATCCACATTGGTATCCTCTACAACTAGCTCCTAACATTCTAGCCGCCTTATATCCTTAAATTTCTTAAAATTTTCATATCTTTCAAAACTCCCCGAGGCGTAAGTGTGAAAATCGTGGAAGGTCTTCTGTTATTACCTCCCGGTCTGTAATGTTCGTTTGTACATTTTGATTTTGTAATTTGTAAAAATAAACTGATTTAGAAAATAGGTAATTTGATATTTATAACATTAAATTTGAATAAATTGATTCAAAATAATATTATTTTTTATAATTTTCCAAAAATAATGGAAAAATTAATAATAAGTATTTTGTATCTTTCGATTTTAAGATTATAATTTCTTAGGATTTTATTTCAAATAGGCATGGGATTTGATACTTGTAAATTTGAATAAGGGAAAATAGATCTCAACTTACTGAAATTTATTTTTCGTATCCTTCAAATAATAATCGATAAATTAAAATTATATTCGGTATTAACGAATACCATTTTTAAAGAGCTTTTCAATGCTGTACCATAAGTGAGGTCTTATAACTAAAAAAAATAGGTTCGGAGACGCTGGAGCTTACTGGATTGGTTGCAAAAGATCCTCATGTTGGTCATATTGGTTCCCCCTCCATGTCCTAGAAACGGTTTTGAGAAATTTTAATTATCCTTTACAGTGCTACAGATATAAGGCCGGTTTGTATTTAAATTGACACCTTGTACAAATTTTTTATTTGTAAATGTTTTGAAATATGTATCAGCTGGTTTTATAAACAGACTTTTGAGAACACACTACTAACCTAATTATAAATAAGCTGTTCGTATCATCAGCCACCACAAGTTAATAAATAGGTTTCATGTACAATGACGAAAATAAAAATTTTAATTAATAAATTTTTAGAATTTTTTTTTTTTTTTTTTAATAAAAGCTTTTATAATCAACATCTTTAATATGGAGTATGCTAAAATTTAACTACTATTGTAGCAATACTAATTTGAAATGAAAGTTTTAACAAGAAAAAATAATGTTAATTTATCTTATTTTTGGAAGAATGAACTTTTGTACGTGTTAACAAAAAGAACATAGATTCTATCTACTTAACGAAAAATATAATGTTTTGTATAATTTTGAATTTGAAATGGTTAATTATTGTTAATTGACTATGATAATTATTTTCTGATAGTATTAAATATGTGAGAGAACTGTATTAACACTTTCAGTCCCATGGCTTCGGCATCCGAAACCAAACAAAACATCCTCAGAGGCCGACCGCGATCAATATTTAGAATAATAAACAAAACACTTAAAAATACATACTTATAAAAAGGATTTTATGTTATTCTAATAAAAATAATTTATTACTACGTACCGGACACTTTCCATTTTTTGTACATATTATGTATTAAATATACATAACAATATGTTTTATTATCAAAATATTTAGGCTGCATCTTTTATTTACAAATAATATTTGTATCCACATACGTATGAATGTGTGTATTGTATGTTTGTATGTATATGTGTATTTTATCAAAAATAATAACTATATATGTACTCATTTTCTGACCTGCCTGACACGTACATGTTGAAGCATTTAGTGTTCTGTGGAATCATTTTATGTACTTGTTTACATAAATTTGTTTAAAAATATTGTCGGCTTCCGGGGAAGTTTACTGTGAAAGTGCTCGGGCCTCATAGTGTTATAGTTGATGTAAGTCAGTTGAAATAGGTTACAAATGTTTGCTAAATTTAAAATTATGAAATATGACGTAAAATTTGTTTTATTACAAAATATGTTAAAATTGTTTTGTATGCTACTGTACAGTTAATTTCAAAAGATTCCGTAAATAAGTACATAAACATATTTTGTTGACAAAAAGTTCAACATTCAAAAAACCAAAAACAAAAATATGTTAGGCAGTCAGAGCCTGATTAAGGTTTTTTTTCTAGGGGCCATTTTTTAACAAGTTTTTGACAATCAAATATTTCTGAACTGAAACAGAATCAGAACAAATTAACTAGCAAAACTCAATTAGTAAACTGAGACCTTTCTCCCCTATTTTTTCGGAGAGTTATATATTTTACACCCTGTATATACATATATATATATATATATATATATATATATATATATATATATATATATATATATATATATATATATATATATATATATATATATATATATATATACAGTAAATTGAATTGACCCACCCGCAAAATATTTGCACATATTTAATATGTATCCTTGCGAATGCGTGCTACCACGTGCTACGTATATACACACACTGGCATAATTAGCGGGACATAAAAAAAATATAAAAACCTATTTATTAAACAAAGTTGGCTGTTTTTTTCATTGTTACTTAAAATAATATTGAAGTAGTGAACGAATTGACTTTCCATAGAATTGTTTTTATTTATTATTGATGCAACTCGTTTAAAGAGATCTGTCACTTTCGAATTCAAATGCCGCTTCTTCTCAATGTGGTCGAGCTTCAAACTGCCGTAATTGAAGAATGGCAAAGACTGTCCTAGGAGACTATAGATAACATCATTCTGAGTATAGAAAGACGAATGGAAGTTTTGATAAGAGCACGGGAGGAACAAGACGGTATTAAAACGCTGTGTTTCATTTTCAATTTGTTAAATAATCTAACTTAAATTATTCTTAGACGACATAAGATTCCAAAAATTTGCCATTTTATATGGTTACTTGTTTTTGCTACCAAAAATAAAGGTATATTGACTTATGAACATGTAATTTTAAGTGAATAATTAAATAAGATTAATATTTTCTTGAAATTAAATGGTTTGTTTGATTTTTACAGATATTTTGTATGTTCCGCTAATTATGCCGGTGTGTGTAGTTGAATGTTCCAAGGGACGTAGTTCGTACATATATGATACATATTCTTTTGTAACGTGGAGTGATACCCTCAGAATGTAGCATATCCCGATATCTCTAGGGGTTGTCAACAATCAGTCAACCAATTATCAGCATTCAACAATTCAGTTACATGTTTTCCCTGCCGAAGCAACTTCAGAATCATCAATAAGTACGAATTGTTCATATATTACATAATTATGTTACATATATAAAAAAAAAATAAGGGAAGGTGGGTCAAGCTGATTTGATAACGTAATGTTGAAAATTCAAAAAAGTGACTCAAATAAGTACTTAAGTTGTTTTTATACAAGGGGTCAAACTAGATTGTCTATGTCTCTGTTCCACTTATAATGAGTTTATGACGTAAATCTCCCCACTCTATTTGTGTAGATACACACTGTTTGCAGTGTATTAGTTTGGTGTTTGTTAGTAGTGTGCGTATTTACGCACACTACCGCAATACACGTATTACCAGAGAGAGCTGTTCAACGTGTTCAACTAACAATGGTAACAATGTACATACAATGCACTGTGCGTTCGACGACGGACACGGACTGACTAATGCCTTAAGCTGTGACACATATCCAAATGACTCCAAGCCAATTACACTTTTTTTATATTAGTTGGCTTCTAGTGTTCTATGTTTTTATATTATTAGGTAGAATATTCATCGAACTTTAAAATTGATTTAAGAGATTTTTATTTTTAATAAAGAAGATACAAAACTTTTCATCTTTTGCAAACACCCGCTTTGGCTGTGCAGAGACGACCGAATAAATACAATAAAAATCTAATACCGGCGTATTTTAGTAACTCTGCTACAAAAGAATTTCAATATAAAAATCATCAACAAGGTCCTCTTCACTATTAACTATCAAAGGAGGAGTATCGATAAGCTAAGAAAATTAACCCCATAATATGACAAAAATGCCGTGAGCCGCGGGGCCCCATCACGGAAGTAGAATTTTTCCCTTCATCTTCGGCATCTTCAAGATATCTAAATGCGATTGAAAGTCTTCAAGTGATTTGTAATTTTGGTGGTTTCAAAACTGATGATGAGTGTCCGGCTGATCAGGGCTTTAAAAAAAGGTTTTAAGTTTTTAAGAGCTGAATCTCAGTAAAATTCAATTTTATGCCGATAGCAGTTAGCAGGAAAAAACCCAACACAATTCGTACGAGGGCATTCCTACCCATGCTTATCCGCCAGTTGCCTTTGTGTTTTATTTTTAAATATTAGAAAAGGACTTTAAATAGTGAACTGGAGATAAAGATATGTTTTCATTCCAAAAAATCCAAAATTTATATTTTATAATAATAATATTTTTTTTTTTAAAATTGCAATATTTATTACAGTTCACTTTTTTTTCTAAAATCTTGCCTACTTATATTAGTATTAAAAAGCATTTTAAACACATTTAACAATACCAATGAATTCCTATGTAAAGATGGGAAAACTGGGGGAAAAAGTAATGTGAGATCCCTAAAAGGCATTAACTGGATACTAACTCAATACATGTACAAAATTTCCGCCTTCTAGGTTTACTCAGAGAGTCTTCAGACGTGTTAGAAACAAAAAATCAAGGAAATATTGGCGTAAAAATCGTGGGGGTAAGGGTTAAAAGTTGAAACTTCCAAAAAGCAGTGGCTGGCTATAAACTTAACCTATTCACAAAATTTTAGCCCTCTAGGTTTATTTGGGGAGATTTTGACCTGAACGAAACTGTTAAATAACAAGAAAAATTATGTTCTTTTTGGTATAAAAATGGTGGGGGTATGGGTTAAAAGTTGAGACCCCCAAAAGGCACCCCCTTGATACTAACTCAATCCGATTACAAAATTTCAGCCCTCTAGGTTTATTTGGGTGACCTGTGCGAGTGGTACAAACTTCGAAAACGTCGAAATGCATGAAATTGTAGCTTAAAAATGGTGGGGGTGGAGTTAAAATATTAAAACCTCCAAAAAGCAGACCTTAGGTACGAACTCTATCAACATACCAAATTTCAACCCTCTAAGTTAATTCTGGGGGGCTGCGGGCGTGTTAGATCCACCCAAAACACCTTTTTCCCCCTCTACTCCCTCCAAATCACCCTAGGAAGCTGAATTTTGGATATGTTGTAGATAATTGACCGAAACATTATTTCCAACCGGTTTGGAAAAGTTTTATTGTTTTGTCGCCCCCCACTACCCCCTTAAAGGTTGGGTCGGATCGAAAATTTGCCCAAAATTTGAACCCACTTTGATAATATTGTTGTGCATGAGCCCAATTACCAAAATTCTGCTCACATATCAAAAGGTAGCGGGAATATGTATATATATATATATATATATATATATATATATATATATATATATATATATATATATATCAGACATATTTATATCAGACATTTTTTTCTTCAGAATCGTGTGCTAGGGGTTCAAAAACGGATAGGCCCCTACTCTCGCCTCATCCCGTTCTTATGTATAGGCTATATAAGTCTAATTTTTAAGAGAAAATTTCGACTAAAAACATTTGGGGGCACAGGTCTACGCACACTGTCAGCTTCCCATGGGGTATTCTTAAAGACTAGAGACTACTGTACAAAAATAATTCTTTATTCATTTCAGGGGGCTCTTTCCCTGGACCCACGATAGAGGGTCCTTTGCCTCTTGTACCACACCGGGGGATTCGCTCTCTGTATCTAAAGCTGGAGACCCTTATCAAATGAATGACTAAACGTTTAATACTTATGAAATTTTGTGTGTGTACTGAAAACTAGATTGGCTCGGTAAAGTTCGTTAGCCAGACACGTCGGATGCCCAGAAGTAGGTTTTTCGGGCATTTTTTGTCAACAAAATGAGTTTTTTGTCAAAATTAGGCAATTTTTCAATTTTTTTTTACGCCAAGCCAAAGTAAAAGGCAATATGCGTAAAAAATGTTTTTACACCATTGCTCTAAGTTAATTAGTTTTTGAGAAAAACTAGGAAATATGTCGTTCTCCATTTCACTCGCACTCACAGTTTTTTTTTCTGTCTCATTTTTTGTGAGCTACATTCGAAAAAAAACGCTTTATAAGTGGCGTATCATGATTTTTTTAATCCAATTTAACGTTTCGGCTATGTTCTATCTCTCTCTCAGTTAAATATGTTTTTATAATATATCTATTCCATTTTTTTTTTGAGAAAAAAAATCACGACAATTTGTTCTATGTCGGAGGCGATAGATTATGTTACGACGGAATTAAAACTATTAACATTTTGGTACAATTGTATAAAAATTACGTTAAACCACTTTGAAGCAATAACACTTTTATTTAAATTTATCCGCGTTTGCATATTGTCTTACTAATTGTATACAAATGTATGCACAATATATTCCATATAACATTCAATTTCAATACTATTTATTGCACTTTCAATTTTTTTTTATTTGATAGATAAAATTAATAAAATGGATGCAGACATAAAAATTTTAACACATTTTTTTTTTCGTAATATATTTCTTTTGAAAATATTAAAAAGTTTACAAAAAATAAAAATTATGAAATACAAAGAGCAAATTTAGTAAGTTAGTTGCTAAAATTTCCTACATTTCAGCATATGGTGGTGAAAATTTTACAGTTTATTGGAAAAAATGTGACGTTTCATGGCATGGTGTTATTTTGTGATTGTAATTGTAAATATAAAAATATAAAAAAAAACGATAATTCTAACGATAAGGCATTTAATTTTTTGACTTGTTCCTTGTGGAGGACGAAAGTAAGGACATTTCTAATAAATAAAACATTAAGCATTTAGGTTAATTTGATTTATACTTTTAATAATGAAAGTAAAAACTTCTCTTTGAAACACTAGCAGTGTATCTCTTTATTGTCGGACTGCATATTATTTGAATTACCTAATCAGAATTGCCAACATTGTACTATAGAAGAGTACAAAAGAAAATTCTTCAAAATCTGTACTACAAAATCATACTAATTAAAATCACAGCAACTATTATAACTCTTGAATTACTCTGATGATGATCGCGAGATTGAAAACGCGTTTAGTAAATTCTACTCAATTCTAGTGAAATTGACAAAGTAATTAAAACTTTAAATATTTTTAATATTTAAAATGAAATTTCACAAAGTAAACCTCTCAACAGTAAATTATTATAACTCTGTTTAAAAAAAATAAAATAAAATTAAGACATGTATTGTAGCACTCACCAAAGATATATATATATATATATATATATATATATATATATATATATATATATATATATATATATATATATATATATATATATAATTTTGTGTGTTTTATTGTCAATTTGCGTGTGGAAAGTTACTTTCCACACGCAAAAAAGTATGCGGGAAGAGTACAGTGAGCAAACAGCTATTTTGCGTACAGAAATGTGTGCGCCAAGTTAGTACTTCTCCCGCATGAGTAATAAAATACCCCTGTCTCAGCATCTGCATAACATAGCGAATTTCCAAATATTGGACACTGGCGGATCTCATCCAAAACCTGTTCCCATTTAAAATAATTCAGCTCTCAGAGTGAAAAGATGTTTAAAATCAGTTAACGTTTTTCGCGCTTTTTCGCATAAGGTGCTTGGCGCATATATCCATTTAAAATAATTTGGCTTTGTGATGGTGACAAAATTTTCAAAATCAATTGGGTAGTTCACTTTCATACCCATCTAAAATAGTTTAACTTTCTAAGAGTAAAAGAATTTTCAAAATCGGCTGGGTAATTTATTTTTGCGACCCAAGACCCCGAACGGACTTTGTACAGTATAGTGCTATCCACCTAAAATATAACTTAGTTTTCGTACAATGAGAAAATTTTGAGAATCGGTTCGGTAGCTATGTATATATATAAATATAAATATAAATATAAATATAAATATAAATATATATATATATATATATATATATATATATATATATATATATATATATATATATATACACATATATAAGATTAAAATGTCTCAAAAACGGACGTTAAACACATTATTATATATATATATATATATATATATATATATATATATATATATATATATATATATATATTTATATTTATATTTATATTTATATATATATATATATATATATATATATATATATATATATATTTATATTTATATTTATATTTATATTTATATATATATACATAGCTACCGAACCGATTCTCAAAATTTTCTCATTGTACGAAAACTAAGTTATATTTTAGGTGGATAGCACTATACTGTACAAAGTCCGTTCGGAGTCTTGGGTCACAAAAATAAATTACCCAGCCGATTTTGTAAATTCTTTTACTCTTAAAACTTAATTATGTATTCATATTCATACAATAACATCTGAACTTAAACTTTTTCATTGTTTTGGAAATATTACATATATTAACACTCATCATTGAATCAAAGATTGCTTACAAATTATAATTAGTACTCAGCGGTATGATATAGGGTAAGAGACCCGATGACCGATCACTATTTTTAGCTGTATCATTAAATTAGATTAAAAAAATTAAAAAATAAACAAAACACCCATTTTTTTTCTTAATAAGTATGAAACCAAGTTTTTTTAATCCAATGGATATGTTTTTAAGAAAATATAACCCAAAAATTTTGATTTATTAATGTTTTTGTTTTATAAGTTGTTGACGTCTATGAAAAAGCGGACAGAAAATATTAACCTCCTTTGAAAGATCAATACACTGACCCCTATGAAAAATCGCGCATTAATGTACATGAAGTACCTTCTACTATCGAATATTTGAACCATTCTCTTCCAGCCACTTTGACACTCTATCCACTACTAGGTGAGGCTATATGTCATAGAGTATTATCATAGAGTGACATCTAGTGAAACATAGAACGTCAAAGCAAAAGCCAAGAACGGTTTAAATATTCGATAAAATAAACCATTAAAATCACAATTTCGTTTCGCTCTCTGCTGATCTTTTAAAAAAACATTGTATAAGATCTGACTTAGCCGTTAACCATTGTGAATTTTTAAACAGTTAAATTTAGTTTATATTGTATCTGTATGTGTCGTTTCAGATGTAATACATACATATCATACATATTATGTTTGACGTTTTTATTTGAAAATACCTATATAAATAACAATTTGGAAGTTTTAATTCAATATTAATTATTTTTCAATTGATTTTACGTTCTGAAATAAATAAAATATTAAAGTAAAATTATAAAAACGGTTAGTTAAGTGTTTTAAACCCAAAAATTAATTAAAAATGTTTATAAAATAGGTATGCAATATATAATTCTCAAAATGCGGTACCTAACTGTAAAACAGATCCCAAGAAGAATCAGTCATACAAATAATATTTAACGCATATAAAATTTAATTTAGCTATCCTAATCTCTTAAGTGGACTAATAACAATTATTTGTATACTTTTATTATGCTAATAACTTTAAAAATTCGGTGAAAAATGTTACAATTTATAACTCATGTGTTTTGAATAATGATCATCCATCATACTAAAAATTCACGAATTCAACAAAAATTTTTCGATATATATATGTATTTCTTAAATTAAGTGAGGAGGCATTAAATGTGAGGTGAATTTAAATTGAAAAATAATCATTCTATTAATAATAATTTTTTTTATCAAAGGTTTCTTTCAGAAATAACTTCATTAAGATATAAATGTCAAAACTGATCGGACTTATAACCCCGATCGACAATGGGGTCTTTTACCCTACATATATCAGAAATTGCTCGGAAGTATTATCGATTTATACCTAGTTCAAAAATTGATTTAAGGATGGGATGTGAATAAAAAAAATCAATTTTCTTTTATAATTAATATTCGGCGATATGATATATACATATATCAAACATTACTCGGAAGTATTATCGATTTATACCTAGTTCAAGAATTGATTTAGAGGCGAGACGTGAATAAAAAAATCGAATTTTTTGTTTTATAATTTTTATTAAATGTATGTAAAAATTGATACAATATTGAAATTTTTAAAATATAGAGTACAATTAAATAATACATTTTAAAGAGAATAAATTACAAAATCCAAATCCAGCGTTTCGAATTCCAGTTTATAAGTCAGTCCAATGAGTCCATTCTTCATAATACCAGTTTTGGATTGCTCTGCACCCACGCCAGCGTCTGCTCATTCAAATTGTTAAATCTTGCCGGTAACGAAATGTATCCAATTTCTAACTCCAATATTGTCTTCATCTTCAATGGATCGAACTTTGATGGCAATTGTCTCGCGCTTATAATTTTATATATTTTTCCAATTTCGATATCAGAAAGTTTAATCCATCGTTTAACAGCACCAAGATGGTTCAATTCATCCATAAAATTTCCCGCCATTTTTTGAATTAAGTCTCTGTTTCTAGATGAAGCACCAGCAGTAATGGATTCCATTGTTGACAATAATTAGTTTTAACACAACAATTGAAAATTTATAACAATAAGATTTAATGTTTTTCTTTAAAGTTTCGAAAAATTGTAATTGAAAAATTATACTATGGTCTTTTATAGCAGAAAAATAGCACGATGACGTCAGTTATCACACTTTATGTAGCCATGCAGGTTAAAATCTGTTGCTTCATTTTCGCAAATTAGACAGAAATCTTCGCTATTTGATATCAGTATACCTTTTAATGACGTCAGCTAATAATTTATACAAGTTTAAACCTGTTTTCAGACAAAAATATGATAAAATTATGATAAAGTTCATTTTCGCATATTAGACAGAGATCTCCGTTATTAATATTAGTTTACCTTCTAATGATGACAGCAGATAATTTATACAAGTTTAAACCTGTTTTCAGATAAAAATATGCAATCATATGATAAAATTCATTTTCGCATATAAGACAGAAATCTCCGCTATTAATATCAGTTTACCTTCTAATGACGTCAGCTAACAATTTATACAAGTTTAAACCTGTTTTCAGATAAAAATATGATAAAATTATGAATCGAGGTTCAGAATAGCAACGCCATTTTTTAACTATCAAAAAGGATTTTCGGCGCCATCTATTGATAATTTTTTCAAACTTACACACAGGGCTCGTTAGTATCCAGACGAGCAGTGACATCTAGTAGTCAAAACTTGGAATTTACAGGACTTAAAGGTGGCTGCGCCATCTATTAGCGAAATTTTCTTACTTACGCATAGGGGTCGCTATTATCCAGACTGGCAGTGGCATCTAGTAGTGAATTTACAGGGCTCGAAGGTGACTGCACCATCTATTAGGGAAATTTTGAATTCTTAGGTTCGGTTAGGTTAGAAAAAAATTTTTGTTAGGTTAGGTTAAGTTAGACCAAATTTCCTTAGACTCGGTTAGGTTAGATCAAGTTTCGTTAGGTTCACTTAGGTTAGAAAAAATTTTGTTAGGTTAGGTTACGTTAGACCAAATTTCCTTAGGTTCTGTTAGGTCGGATCAAGTTCCGTTAGGTTCACTTAGGTTAGAAAAAATTTTACGTTTTTTACTGATTTTACGTTTTCTGATTTTTAATTTTACTGATTTTACGTTTTATACTCACATTACTCCACCCACCGCCGGAGGCTTCTAGAACCGCCCCGGTAGTTTTGCCTCATCCCGACGTCGCTCAAAATATCGGGAATTGGGGAGGTAGTTCTAGAACTGTCATATTTCTACTACTAACAAATGTCTAAGGCCTTTTGCAAGGCTCGATCAAACTGTCTATTTTGAAAAGATTTGTAGGTAAGATTATTTAAGATGTATTTTTTTTGTGCTCTATTTCTTGTGGAAGGGGGAGGCGCCCGATAAGGAAATGTCGAGCCTCAAAGTGGATTAATTCGGCACTCGCCAATGTGTGCGTCTTTACTTTCTTGATTTTCTGACTCTATTTTTATGTCAACGTCTTTTATTATTGAGCTTGTGTTTGAAATGTATTGTTCTTCGTTCTTTCTTTATTTTGCTTGTCCTATTCTTTCTACGATTTTATTCTTACTTTCTTTTAAAATTTTCTTTTCTTGCCTTTTTCTTATCCGTTTTTTCTTCTTGTTTTTGCTCCTTTTCGTTTTCTTTTCTTTTTTTGTCATATACGTTCTCCAACTTTCACTAGTAACAGCTCAACGTAATTGCTCTTTTTCGCGTCATCTTTTAATTTCTAATTCGGGCCAAAATAAAGCACGTTTAAAAGATGACGGAATCCTCGTGTTTCTAAAAACAGCTGCAGAAATCGCAAAATAAGATTCTAGACAATTTAGAGAAGTAGATGGTGTACCATATGCAGTTCAACAGATATTTTATCCAATGAAAGGAAAAATAGAACTGTAATCTGGCACTACCAATTGTGGACAACCATTCATAAACATTTGTATCCATTACTGGATCGGATAATATTTTTAAACAATTACCAACATAAAATTAAAAATTTATATAACTTATACCTATAAAATACCAAAATATAGAAAGCGATAAGGAACCCCAGTAATGGACAAAGTGTCCATGACTGGATTAGTACGAATAAGTTGCACCAGTCATAAACAATACATATATCAAATGATATTTAAGTGGTTTCAAGAAAATTAGTATATAATACATATTCCAGATAAATATATAAACTGAGAATGAATACATTGTTATTTAATATTAAGTTTATACTTTTTTTTTATAAGATAATGATTATAACATTCATTTGCAACAATTTTCTTATAAATAACTTAAAATTTTTTCATCAATTGTCACCGCTCCTAGTATAATAACTACTTTCATAAAAACTACTTAGCTTATAGACTTCAAATTTGAATATTATGGTATGAGAACTATTACAATTCTTATGTGCTACTTCTAGTCGAAATAAACCTTCTAGTTTGCGTATTTTTCATCTACAATGTTCAAAACGTCCATTATGGGTACACTGTCCATAACTGGTGCTTTTACGTTACTAAGAGACAAATTATTGAACAAAAAATTGTGAGTGTCGCTAACGCGTAAGTGCCAAAAAAAATTTACTTAAATTAAAAAATTTAAAAAAATTAGTATAATAAAGGGATATAACGTTAATTCTTTTTTTTTATTACTTTGCCTAAGGTGAGTACACAATATATATTAAACTCAAATAAATCGGCTCAGTAATTTCGTCAAAAAAAATTTTTGTCTTTTTGTGTATTTATAAACTACTAGCCTCGAAGGGTTGAAATTTGGCAGGAATGTATCTGGGGCTAAGAAGTATTATTTCCTCTAAAAACAATTAATTTTGCGCCAAGGGCCATTTTCCCTACCTTACCCAGCTATGCCCTTCTACATGTCATTAATTGTTTAAGTGGCCGACTTTTAGCACACCCACCGTATATCAGAATTTTTCGAAATGTTCTATAAATTTTTAAAACAATATAGAACGTTCTAGACTGTCTAAAACCATTTTTAAATAATTTTGAACATTTTAGTATATTTTAGAACTTTCCAGATGAATCTAGAAACTTTTAGAATAATCTAGAATATTCTAGACCAATGGTAATAATTGTTTAATAATTTTCAGTGTTTTAGGTATTTGGATACATTGCAGAATTTCTGAAATCATTCTTGAAATATCGAGAACAATTTAGAACATTCTGAACCAACTACAGTCACACAATTTTGTAGTTCATTTCAAAAATTAAAAAATATCATAGAGTATTCCGGAACATTCTGGAAAAATCTAGAATATTCTAGAACATTCTGGAAAAATTTGGTATATTTTAGAAAAGTTCCCAACATTGTCACTCACACACGCATTTTACGTCATTCAGCATAATCTCGAGCTTATATAAGTCATACAATCTGTTAGAAAAGGATAGAAGTATTCTAGCACACATTTTTACTACTCACATCCACTCACTTCCACTCACCGCAACCAAACTCCCTTACTTGCAAGTGCACACCAAGGGCCTTCTACCACTGCAACCATTAGTTTGCAGTTTCAAAATACGAGGCTGAAAGGTTGAAAAAAAAAATAGAAAAATTTATTTACTACTGACAGTAAGCAATTACTTACGTTTCTAAGAAGGTAAATAAATTACTTACGTTCTTAGGAACGTAAATGTTGCTTATGTGCCAAGTTACCTGCTATGTATACGATTCAAGAAGTTTCAAGAAGAAAAATTTTATTTTGACTTATATTTTGAAAGTTGACGTAAAAACAAAGTAGAATATGACAAACTGGGTGTTATTTCTCATTCAAAACTAATTAAATAACTGGTGTGAGAATCTGACAATTGGAAGAAAGCTGTTTTCTGCGACCAATACGGTAAGCTTGTTAGTATGTATACTACTAGGTACACTAGGTAATACACATCAAAAATGAATAAAAATCCAAATAGTATTTTTAGTATTCCATACCAAAATTGGCAAAATGAAACACATATAAAATTGTCTTTCGTCCGTTTGTCACAGGCGATTTTCTCTAAAACTATACATTATATGTATTATATATTATCGTTTTTCGCATCCAGAGTGTACGAGGTACGACAGAGCTACATCATATCATCTATGTTAGTGGTTTTCAAACTTTTTGGTCCGCAATTCGTCTTGCACTTAAATATCTTAAAAAACACCCCAAATATGTAGAAATGTGTAGAAAATGTATAAAAATTTGTAAAAAATGCGGTAAAAGCCGAAATTTTTGCTCTCTATAGACTAGAAGATCTCCTCAACCTCGGACACCTTCTTGTAGATGGGTTATGTCAGTTTTTTAAAATTACAAAATGATCCCTTATACAATATCTTTTCAATTTACTACTATTACTTATGAAAAACTATTTTTTGCAATTCTGAATTAAAAAGTTAATTTTATAGTAGCCTGTGATAATATCAAAGTGGCTTACTTTTTTTCACGCGTAATAAAAAGTAGATACTTTTTATTACGCGTGAGAAAAGGTAAGTAAACAAATTCATTTCTATAGTAACGATACAATCAATACATATATACAAGCCATAATCATTCATGAATAATTCAAAACAAATCTAGGTATAATAGTACCTACATTATTCAACGGGTTGGTAATGATAGCTATTACTTACGAAGATGAAATTGCGACACGAGCCCAGTTTACAAGGCGAGTGTCGTAATGCATCTGAGTGAGTAATACCCATTGCAAGCGAACAGAATACTATATTTTTTCTACGATTTTTTCCTTTTTGATTTAAATAAAATTGAATATAAATTTTAAATCAAAAAAATAAAATTTTTAGTCTACCTTTAATTTTATTAAATGTTCGTATATGTATTTATGGAAACGATCAAAATAAAATTCAAATTCTTTTTAACTTCCCATTGGAAGTTATTGTAATGGGTCCGATTTTACGAATCGCTAATTTTGACATATCTCCACGTTTCAAGGTCACTAGAATCCGAATCTATCGTTTTTAGCGTGATGTCTGTCTGTGCGTTCGTTAGTTCGTTCGTTCGTTCGTTCGTGAATTTTCTTCATCTCACATATATCAAGAACAAATGATGATATCAACTCCGCACTAATTTCATTAGATGCGTAATCAAAAAATGAAGACCGGATAAAGTTTTCAGCAAATTCGGATAAGCGGTTTGTTTTTTGTGATAAAAAAACGGAATTAACTTTATTAACATAACTTAGATTATATGGATTTTTTACCATGTCTTTGTCTTTATTATATAATGGCCTAAGAACCTTCTGTGATGTTTAAAACGCCAGTAAATTATAGTAAAATTTAAAAAAAAAAAAAAAAGAAACAGAAAAAAAAAACTAGACGGAAAAACGAAATAAGAAACTTTTTGTGAAATATTTTTTGTCTCGCGTATCTTGAGAACAAATTATGTTATCATTTGTTTGATAAGGGTGGAGCCCCCACCCTTAGGTACAGAAGGCGAAGCCCCCGGTGTGGTGCAAGGGGCAAAGCCATTATCGCGGGTCCAGAGGAGGAGTCCCCTGAATTAAAAAAAAAAGTTATTCATTTGCAATAGTCTTTAAGGGCATCCAATGGGAATTTGACAGTGTGGCTAGACCTGTCCCCCAAATTTTGTTTACGTACACGTTACTACGCAACATATGTGAAATTAAAATTTACAGACATATTATTCACAAAACAATCGCAAAGCCATTGAATAATAGAGTTAATATGGTGATTTCGTTGGTCGAAAGGTATTGAGTAATGATCATTCCTCCACACCTTTGAATAATGCCTAACCACGTGTCTAACTTTTTCAACAATTAACGGATACGTAGTACGTGTGCTCTTCAACGTGTGCTCTTCAACTCTTCAAAGTGTGCTCTCGCTCTCTCTCTCTCTATATATATATACATATTCCCGCTACCTTTTAATATGTGTAGGGCCCCCCTAAGGAAGTTAAGAGCTCAAATTTGGTAAATGGGGCTCATTCCGATGTACAACAATACTATCAAAGTGGGGTCAAATTTTGGATCCGACCCAACCTTTAAGGGGGTGGTGGGGGGGCGGAAAAGCAATAAAACTTTTCCAAACCGGTTGGAAATAATGTTTCTGTCAATTATCTACAACATATCCAAAATTCAGCTTCCTAGGATGATTTGGTGGGAGTAGGGAGGGAAAAACGATTTTCGCTGGATCTAACACGCCCCCAGCCCCCCAGAATTAACGTAGAGGGTTGAAATTCGGTGTGTTGATAAAGTTCGTACCTAGGTTGTGCTTTTTAGAGGTTTTAATATTTTACCCCCACCCCCCTCATTTTTAAGCTACAATTTCATATATTTTCGACGTTTTTGAAGTTTGTACCACTCGCACAGGTCACCCAAATAAACCTAGAGGGCTGAATTTTTGTATTCGGATTGAGTTAGTATCAAAGGGGTGGCTTCTGGGGGTCTCGACTTTTAACCCCTACCCCCACGATTTTTATACCCAAAAGAACATGATTTTTCTTGTTTTTTAACAGTTTCGTTCGGGTCAAAATCTCCCCAAATAAACCTAGAGGGCTGAAATTTTGTGTACAGGTTAAACTAATAGCCAGACACTGTTTTTTGGAGGTTTCAACTTTTAACCCTTACCCGCACGATTTTTACGCCAATATTTCCTTAATTTTTTTGCTTGTTTTCGAACACGTCTAGACACTCTCGAAGGAAATCTAGAGGGCTGAAATTTTGTACGTGTATTCAGTTAGTATCCAGCTAGTACCTTTTAGGGAGTCCACATTACTTTTCCCCCCACTTCTTCCATTTTTACATCGGAATTGAATGCTATTGTTAAATGTGTTTAAATGCATTATTTTTATTCTAAATACAAGTAGGCGAATAATAATTTTAAAAAATTTAAAAAAAAAGTGAATATAATTTTTTAACAAATGAAATACATACATATTAAGTAATTTAAAAATGTTATTAAAGTCACTGTTTATTTATAAATTAGGAATTTTGGATTTTTATTATTTATAAAATAGAAATTTTGGATTTTTGTTGAAAGAAAAAATATCTTCATAAAAGCCAAGGGGTCAAACTAGATTGTCTATGTCTCTGTTCCACTTGTAATGAATTTATGACGTAAATCTCCCCACTCTATTTGTGTAGATACACACTGTTTGCAGTGTATTAGTTTGGTGTTTTTTAGTAGTGTGCGTATTTACGCACGCTACCACAATACACGTATTACCAGAGAGAGCGGTTCAACGTGTTAAACCAACAATGGTAACAATGTACATATAATGCACTGTTGGTTCGACGACGGACACGGACTGACTAATGCCTTAAGCTGTGACACGACTCCAAATGACTCCGCGCCAATTACACGTTTTTAATGTTAGTTGGTTTCTAGTGTTCTATGATAAAAGCCTTCCAGTTTACTATTTAAGTTCCTTTTTTAATATTTAAAAATAAATCACAAAGGCAATTGGCGGATAAGCATGGGTAGGAATGCCCTCGTACGAATTGTGTTGGCTTTTTCCCTGTTAACTGCTATCGGCACAAAATTGAAATTTACTGAGATTCAGCCCTTAAAAACTTAAAACCTTTTTTTAAAGCCCCAATCAACCGGACATTCATCGTCAGTTTTGAAACCACCAAAATGACAAATCGCTTGTGGACTTTCAATTACATTTCGCTTGTAGACACTCAGTATCGAAGATGAAAGGAAAAATTCGACTTCCGTGATGGGGCTCCGCTGCTCACGGCGTTTTTTTTTTAATATAGCTGTTAAACTTTTAATAACTTGAGATCATTAGTCCATTTTTCGTTAATTTATTTCATTTTAATTCAGAATTGCAAAAATAGATTGTATGCAATACGTGCAAAATGAGTGTTTTTTTCACTCATTGCAATTGTCCAGCTCGACCTGTGGCCTCATTTGACAAACTTACGACTCGTGAAAAAAACACCTTCATTTTGCAACTTATTGCATAAATAACTATTGTATAAATATTATATATAATACAGTCGACTCTCGTTAATTCGAAACTCTTAAAATATTACGAATTATAGAGAGGTTCGAATTATCGCAGGTAACAATTTTAATTTTTTAAGCATTTGCGATGAATGAACTTGAACTTGTCTCAAAATGTACTTACAATCTTTCTGTCTCTTTCTCTCTGCAATTTTGAATTGTCGAGTGTTCGACGCCGATGAGTTCGAATTAACGCGTCGTTTTGTTACGTAGCAATGATTTTTTCATTCGAATTACTAAGTGTATAAAAATGTATTGTTTTAGTTCGAAATATAAAGAGATTTTGTAGAGAACTCGTGATACCTTTGAATTATAGAGAGTTTCGAATTATCGCGGATTTGAATTAACGAGAGTCTACTGTACATTCGAAAGCAAATTTCCCTGGAATATAAATTTGCAAATATAATGAACATAAATAAAACATGTTTTATTTATAACGCTTATATGAAGCGTTTGTTATGATCAAAGGATTTTGTCACATTTACGTGAATGAATTAATATACTCGTACATACATATGTATATTGGGATGCATAAAGTATATACAAATATTGTGTGTTTGATCTAACTAGGCACAGTAAGGGGTAGTATGCATAAAAATTTTCTCACACTTCTCGCAATTCTAGTGTATTTCTAGTACGAAGAGTACAAGAAGTACGTACTGTGTAGGTATTATGTATTATGCTTAGTGTACACATGCAAGTCACTTGCAGAAGTTTTTGCAGACACTACTTGCACAGATGTGTCCACGTATTTCATACTTTTTGCAAGTTTTCTTTCGCAAGTTACTCTTAGAAGTCGCTCGATGTAAGGACTTGCGACAACGTGTACACATAAATTGTTTTTTATTTGCAAGTTTTGTACATAGGGTAATTTCACCGGTTTTCGTCCAATTAGTGGAGTTCATAGGTTCGTGATATAATAAAAATAATATGTTCTCTTAACTCGATGTTAATGAATTATATTTTTATTTATTACTTATATTTTGTATTTTAAGTGTAAATAAAATGATAACTAATTACGTTCATTGCTTTTATATAAAAAAAATAATAATGATAAATATACGGATTTCGTTAGTTTTCATCCAGAACAATTAGTTGCTGTTCACATGTAGACTAGTTTTCGACCACGATTTAGGACAAGGATTGTTATAAAGAAATTAATTTTAATAAAAAGCAAATGTTTGTACTCATTTAGGCCCTCTTATCTTCCTTCTTAGACCTTCTGATTGATTTGGGGACTTTTTTTTAGAAACATAATGCATACTCTCACAAAAGAGTTGTATACATGTATATAAAATATGTATGTGTGTAAAAATTTGCGAAAAACTTTTCTAAACTGTTTAGACTTAACTGGTGCAAGTTTTTCTACTCAATTGATACAGGCAACTGCACATTCACTAAATTTTGATATTTTTTTGCAAGTCGTTTTATGAGCGTACTTATTGGCGATGTTCTGACACGACATATTTTTTATTGCAAGTGTCGTAAACCCAAATATCTCCCTTTGTCTATTTTTATTGGTTTATTGCTTTATCTATTGTATTATTTCCTATGTCCATAAATAAATACATATTAACCTAAAAAATTGCAGAAAAAATTTCAAATCTGACTTCTCGCAAGTCACTCTCCCAAGTCGTACATGTACACTAGCAAGTCCGTGCAAGTATAGAGTACTTGCAAGCCAAAACTTGCAGCAAGTGCTCTATGGTAACGTGTCCACAGCATACAATTGCTCTCAGAGAGCGACTTGGTAGAGTAAAACTTGCCAGTGTAGATGAGCCATTATGTTTTGTAGTATTATAGGCTTTTTTAAGATTGCAACATAAAATATAAAATTTAAAATAATTTTATAAAAAATTTGTTTAATAAAAAAATTAATAATATTGGTAAAATTTTAAAAAAAAATGGTCAAAATTAACATTTAGACAAAGGTAGATACAACTAATCGAACAAGATCCCGGAGGCCAGACTTGTCGATTTTGATATGTTGTAGAACAGTTATTCTTTTAATTATAGAATAGTATATTGTGCAATAAGTGCGGGAAATTGTCGATTGCTCACGAAAGCGAAGTTGAGCGCACGAACGTAGTGAGTAGTGAATGTATTAGTTTCACCAAATATGCCAGATATATATACTGAATGAAATATGCACTAAAGGTATAACATAGAGTACCATAAATAATAGGATACACTCTATAAACTTTGTCACTGATACGAAAACATATATCAAATAGAATAAAAATTAATTTTTGAATATTTAAAAATATTTTGTAACTTTAAATCAATACTTATTATTGTTAAAATAAATTGATTTAGGTAACTAGGAATTGTATATTGTGCAATAAGTGCGGGAAATTGTCGATTGCCCACGAAAGCGAAGTTGAGCGCACGAACGTAGGGAGTGCGCTCATTCGCTTAAGTGGGGCAATTGACAATCCCGCACGAGCTGCACATACTATTTTTTATTACGAATTTCACATACTTTTTTCTATTATTATCACTATTTTGACATTTTTATTACTTTTTAAAATAATATTTTTAAGTGTTCGTCTTTTTTTTCTGAATTAATTATCGTTTAAATTACTTTGTTGGTGGTTTCTATAAAAATAATTATGAAATATTTATTAAATGAAAAATTAAGAGGCGGCTTTGCGTGTTTTGATTAAATTTTGCGTGTTTTATTGTCAATTTGCGTGTGGAAAGTTACTTTCCACACGTAAAAAAGTATGCGGGAAGAGTACAGTGGGCAAACAGCTGTTTTGCGTACAGAAATGTGTGCGCCAAGTTAGTACTTCTCCCGCATGAGTAATAAAAAATATTAAATATTGGTCATTATTTTTTTAAAAAGGAGTTGCTATGAAAAGAAAATATTCATTGATTTTAATTTTTGAAAAAATTCGTAACAGGAAACATTCTTAAAAATTAAATTGAAAATTAATTATTTAATTCATTAACTATTTAATATATTTGCTAAATTTTATTCGTCAAAAAAATTAAAATATTGGCAGATATAGAAAGCAGTGGAGAATAAACGATTAGATTTTGGATATTATCAAAAGTGGTGCCATCTACAGAACGAATTATATAACAATGCTGCTGGCCTGGGTGGTAATAACTTTCTTATTTTAAGTGATGTCAGCGCGCCAAATTGTGATGTCTAAATAATGATAATGTAAAATGAAAAATCATTTTTTTATTTTTCTGAAATAAAGGCGCAAATTGTACTCATAATATATTTTTGTGATTTTTTGACATCAACTTAAACTATTTTTGAAATAAATGAAAAACATGCATATTCCCTATTTAAGTACTTACTTATTTATTTCTAAAATGATGTAATTTTAGGTTTAGTGACTCAAAAAAAATTTTTTTTCAAAACTCCGTTTGATTTTTTAATTTCTGACCACCCGTTAAAGCTGTGTGCTGCAAAAGATGCTTTTTTTGGACGTCGACTTTAACACGACGTATAAAATGTATCGTCATTAGGCAAGGGAAAAATTTTTTTCTTGATACTTAAAGGTATACCTGATAATGTGCAAAAGGTTTCGGATCGAGTGCATATAAGGTTTAAATAATCATAATATTGTAAACAAAAAGTCCAAACTTGTGGGAAATTATTGGAATCCATTTAGTTTAAATTTTGTCATTTGAATAAACATATTACTGTACGAACTACGAATACGAGTGAGACTGACTGTTATAGGTAGTGTACATATAATATGTTACAAGTAAAGAGACCTCAATTAATAAACCGAATTAGGTATTTTTTTATATTGAAAAGTGGAGACGAAAATTCTCTTGCCATGTACGTGGTCGTGTGGCAAACCGTAAGTAAAGTACTTTAAAAGGAATTTGATGTTCCTCTAACCAGTTTTCATTCTTGAACCCCGTTTGCGAAATATTGAGCTCTAAACTGGCATTTAATTTTTAATTTATTATCCTATGTAAACTCGTTTTACTACTCAGTAAAAATTTTATTTTTTTGAACTGAAGTAGATTTCTGCTTTGCGTGACAGAGATTATTCTTTTAAAATTAGTCCTGGGAAATACGTTATGTTATGCAGAATGCCGTAACAGGGGTATTTCAATATTTACTAATCTCTAATGAACATTTCACAACAAAAATGTAGATGTGTAACATGTATCTATTGATGTGTATAAATACGCCTTAAGGGAAAATTTAGGGTGCGATAATATGCTACCAGCATTTTGTATATGTATCATTTTTGTTAATAAATATGTACATATTTACAGAGGTGGTTGCTCCATAAGCACTACGGCATAACAGCACAAATAAAACAAAAATACAAAAACTAATTTATGTATTGTTAAATGCGTTTTTGAATATGGCAACAATATAACTTCAAATAATAAATCGTTAAAAAAATATTTTAACAGTAGAACAGAAGTTCGAAGTTTAATACAAAGTCGCTGCTAATTGTAACAACATTTAAAATACTTGCTAAAATTCTAATGATGTTTGTTTATTTGAAATGATATACGATAATTACCCTGAGAAATACCCCACCTTTTAGTTGTTACTGTCATTTGTTTACTTATCTATATGTATAAAAATCTCATGTCACAATATTTGGGTACGATAAACTCCGAAACTACTGAACCGATTTTGATCAAATTTGGTAACTATCTGTAATTTGGTCCAACTTAAAATATAGGATAGTTTTTATTATAATTATTGACCTTAATATTTCTTTTTTGCAAATTAAATGTTTTAATAACAATATACTATTTTATACTTAAAATTTATATAAATCTGAAAATATACATACGTATGTTTGTTATTGATTTTTGTTTCCGTAGTTTCAAAGTATGCATTGGCAAGAATTTGAACATCTTTTACAACTAACATAAATTAATAAAAAATTTTACTATAATTATTGTACAATATACTATTATTATTATAGTGTGTATTGTGTTATAATTGTGCAGTGTATCTAAAACCATCAACATGGGAACCTATGGAAAAATCTCAGAGTGTGAAAATTAGATATATTAATGGTTACTTTCGAGTCGTATAGCGAGCGGAGCGAAGCTTTACATGGAATTAACCTTTTATAGAATTTTGAACTGTTTAGCGAGCGAAGCGAAGCACTTTATTCTCGCGCCTATTCTCAATCCCATATGATTTAAAATTGGCTAAACTATTTTCAGCTTTATTAGTAAATCGTATGACGAGCAGAGCGAAGCATTACATGAAATTAACCTTTTAAAGAATTTTGAACAATTTAGCGAGCGAAGCGACGCAATTTATTCTCGCGCCTATTCTCAATCCCATATGATTTAAAATTGGCTAAACTATTTTCCGCTTTACTAGTAAATATTGATTTGATTGTATCAAAATGATAAGAAAAAATTAATTTAATCAATTATAACTACTGAGCCACAGCAACGCGTGGCTGGATCAGCTAGTAACTTTATAAGCACTTAATTCATCTATATAAGCATTGAAATTAATGGTAATCATTTATAAATTATTATAGACAAGAAAAACTAACCAACTTCGACAACAACTGTAATTCATTTAATATGCTATTTTGAATATTGCTAGAATTCACAGCCCCTTTGTATCGC
The DNA here is from genome assembly GCA_035578155.1 of Brachynemurus nebulosus. NCBI lineage: Eukaryota > Metazoa > Arthropoda > Insecta > Neuroptera > Myrmeleontidae > Brachynemurus > Brachynemurus nebulosus. The sequence goes on along the minus strand of JAPWDM010000011.1, from coordinate 2,297,757 downwards.
AATTAAAACTTCCATTATAGCTATGTATTATTTAAGTAACAGGTATGGAATGTGATGTTTTACTGGCGGAGTAAACAAGTGTTGTAACGAGCTTGCAAGAAGATTGCTAGAAGTCTTCAAGTTCAACAAAATTATTTTTAGAGACATTTTGGTATAATATTTATTCTTAAATCGTATAACGTTTATTCGGAAATGGTTTTTCTACTTGAATGAATTGTAGTATTAATTGTGCAATTATCATTGCTTACTAGTTTCCACTCTATTAAACATCTTTAAGACTACTCCGAAAAGTAGATACTTTTGTAACTGTTAAAGGTGTCATTTTCGGAGCAATAAATTCATTAAAAAGTATCTATTATTTCAATGGCTGCAAAAAATAATAAATTTTTTAACGTGGTATCAGTATTTCATTTTCGTACCCATTTATTTTCATTTCGTACGTAAATTTTGATTAGGTACTATTGCTTTATTTAAAAAGCATTTTAAAGTTAACGATATTTTCATTAATACTGCAACATATTTTAAATGTAGTCAATATATTACTTAAATATTTTCAGTATAATTTTCTTAAAATAAATTTATAACATTTAAAATACATACGCATTCCAACCATGTTCTATTTTATGATTATTGTATCACACATATTATATACAGCTTAAAATATTTAGTAATTAATTCACGGTACATATGCATTACATAATTTCATAAAGTAAATAATTTTATTTACATATCTAGAAAATTCTATGAGGTAGTGCGCATGCGACTTTCAAACAATAGATACAAAACATATTTAAGTCAGCTGAACAGACAAAATAGGTTGTTGTATTGCTACGCATTACATTCAGTCAGTTTGAAGATAGCCCTCTGCTATCTTGCAGTATATAAATTAGTGGACTATGTAGGCGGTAAATACGTCCTATTACCACCAGTCACTTGGTCCTTAAGACTTCGTGACAATGATTGTTAGTGATTTAATTTAATATTTAATTAAATATTTATTCAAGTATGTTATAACAATACGCTCGCATTATTCGGGAGATGTTTAGTGTAGTTGAGTGTTTATGCTTTAATATTTATCCACATTCATGACACCAATAATATCTGGTGATAATTATTTAAACGTGAGTTTTTTTTTAATGAAAATTAATTTCATTTTTGTTTAAGCAATTGTATGTTTTGTAATTATTTTATATACATTTACACTACCCAAATTTAATCTTTCTTTTTCATTTATTAGTATTAGGGTTATTTAGGATTACTATTATTTTCTCCCGTGATAATCTTCGCGTATTTTCATAGTCATCCTACGTTTAATATGTGAAAATAATTTGTATTATATTGTCTAATTTATAGTAGATGTTAAATATTTGAAAGAATACTTCCTTTCCTTATATCATCCATTTTGGAAATATCGTTATTTTCGATATCGATAATTTTCGATAACGTTTCGATTTCGTTTTGACAGTCGCAATACGTTCGGAATACCCACAACTTCTTTCGCTTAAGCCTTCAAAAATTTCGTTATTTTTGAACTACTACGCACCGTTTAGGAGATATTTACGATTAAAGTTTTCGATAGCGTAAGTTAACGAAAAATAGTTTTTTTTAAAAAATGTTCTGTCACTGACCAAACCAATGGCACTAACAGAGCCTAAATTAATTAGTTATAACCAATTTATGACAAGTTACACGGTATAGATAATCTTCGATAACGAAAAGTAGGTTTTGATAGTCGCACTATGTCTGGAATACCCACAACTTGCTTCGTTTAAGCCTTCAAAAATTTCGTTATTTTTAAGCTACGACGCACCGTTTAGGAGATATTTACGATTAAAGTTTTCGATAGCGAAAGTTAACAAAAAGTAGTTTTTTAAAAAAATTGTTCTGTTACTGACCAGATCAATGGGACTAATGGAGCCTAAATTAATCAGTTATAACCAATTTATGATAAGTAATTCGTTATCGATAATTTTCGATAACGAAAAGTAAGTCTTAACAGTCGCAATATGTTCGGAATACCCACAACTTGCTTCGCTTAAACCTTCAAAAATTTCGTTATTTTTTGCTACGACGCACCGTTTACGAGATATTTACGATTAAAAGTTTGCGATTAACAAAAGTATCGAATTGTCATTTTTTAAAAAATGTACTATCGTTGATCAAATCAATGGGACACAATCAGTGGAGCCTAAATTAATCAATTATAACCAGTTTATGATAAATAATTCGTTATCTTTGGCTAGTTCTCGAACAAAACATTCTAAAACTTTTGTTAAATATCTTTATTTAGCTTCTATTTCAATAATTCTTCTAATAGTGATATTGGTTTTTCGACATCTTTATTAATTTTCGAATAGAAATTTTTGTCAAATTTTTCCACCTGTATTCAACTTCTTTTTCGATGATTAAACAAATGGTGCAGGAGATTTTTCGATATCTTTGCGGATTTTCAGATAGAACATTCTCGAACTTTCGTTAAATTTCGCTATATGGATCCTTTTTCAATAACTAATTCGATGGTGAAATCAAGTTTTGGGTATTTATCTAATTTTCAGATAGAATATTCTAGAAGTTTTACCGAATTTCATTTTTTGGTCACTTTTCTGATGAACAATCTGATGATGATGCCAAATTTTCAATAATTTTTCAGATTACCAAAAAGAATATTCTAGAACTTTTGACGAATTCTTCTATTTGGACACTTTTTTGATACCCGATCCAATGGTGAAGTCGGTTTTTAGATATATTTTCTATTTTCCGAACAGAATATTCTCGAACTTTTGCCGAATTCCGTTAATTGATCGCTTTTCGATTAAAAATTTGGTGGTGAAATCTGATATTCGATATTTTTTCTAATTTCCAAAAAGAATATTCTGGAACTTCTTCTAAATATCAGTACTTAGTTACTTTTTCGTTGGTCAATCCACTGATTAAGGATTTTTTATATCTTTTCTGATTATTGAAAGAATATTCTAGAACTTTTGCCAGATTTCGCTATTCAAGCGTCTTTTCGATGACCAACCCAGTGGTGAAATCGAATTATGCAATAGTTTTAATTTATCTATATCTTTGTACAAGAAATATCTCCTCATAAAAATTTACAAGACTACGCTCCTGTCAGATATGTTTTTTCAATTTGTGTATGGAATTCAATTTTTTGACAGGACGATTTATAATTTCAGTGTATGGAAAAAATTTTTTTCTTCAGGTAGTTGTTTACATAAGATAAATGCAGTTGATCAAATTAAACTGTGTTCGGTCGTCGCGCGAGCGATGTTACAAACTCTAATTGAGCAGCTACATTGTTTATATGAAATTTTATTGTTTCCAAAACAAAATATATTTGTAGAGTACCTTTTTAGTTCGTGTCACACAAACTATAGAGCGCATTTAGAAAAAAATTGTAAATGTATTTATGAAAAATAGATAAATTATGTGCCGCTTCTAACGAATGGTGATACGTTTTTTCGTCAATTATGACAGGATAATTTATGACCTGCACTATAGAATCCTTGCTTTATTTATTACCCAAGCTGTTTCAATACGTATACTTATTACTTAATGAGCATAATGATATGAAATAAGCAGTACTCCAACCATTTCAAACCAGGAACCGCCACTGCCTAGTTATATGTATACATATATCCAGGCAGTGGTACTTATATACATACATATAAGTTGTGACAAGTGTAACACATAAAAATCCCTAAATCAAATACACGTATCAACGGGTAATACATCTGTGGTTAAAAAACTGAATACCACCAATATAAACGAATCACAAAACTTAAATTCACGATCATCGAGCTAAAACAGTTGTACGCAATATATATTTTAATATGCTAATTCTTTATTCTTCTTTTAAAAAAATTGGATTACTGATAATTATTGCTTTGTGTTGTATTAAATAGAATTAGGGATCAACTATTTTTCTTTGGGTTAAAATATATATTAAATATTTATTATACGTTCCTTGTCAAAATACACTGTACAGTATACCAAAATCTGCAAATAAGGAATTCCATCTTGGCAACTTGCTACTCTTCACCTTCTTTTTTAATACTAATTCAAATGGTTAAGCGTATAATTTCTTAAAACAAAAAGAAATTGAAGAAATTTACATTTCACTATTTCAGTGCTGTTTCTACCACACAATGTATTACAGTAATCTTTATTCTGATAAAAGGCCATAATTTTCCGTTTTCAAAAGATCGTATCTTTTTCCTAGTTTATGAATGCTTACCAAAAAGGAAAGAGATACAAAATTCTGCACTTAATAATATATCACCTATTTCCCTTTCAATAATGGTTAACGTCATTACTTAAGTAAGGATGTTCTTTTATACGTATTTTTTCAGAGCCAATTTAAGGATCTCATATTCTGTCATTCAGTTCAAAACTTCTCTGCGTATTTAATTTACAAATTCTATTATGACTAACCCAACAGCTAGTTTATAATTAAATCTTTACGAAATTTATAAATTAAATACATGGAGTAGCTACAAGCGTTTTTACGAAATTTATAATAGCTTACTGGCTTAATATAAAGTACAAAAAGAGCATAGCCGGGTAAAGTAGGGAAAACGGCCCTTGACGCAAAATTGATTGATTTTGTATATACTTACTTTCTATAATACTTCTTAGACCCAGCTAAAGTTTAACCTTCCAAGGCTAATGGTTTATGAATACACAAAAAGACAAAAATTTTCAAAAAAAATTTTTTTTGGCGAAATTACTGAGCCGATTTATTTGAGTTTTATATACATATATATATATATATATATATATATATATATATATATATATATATATATATATATATATATATATATATATATATATATATATATATATAGTGTGCCCACCTTAGGCAAAGTAATAAAAAAAATTAACGCTATATCCCTTTGTTATACTAATTTTTTTAAATTTTTTACGCGTTAGCGACACTCACTATTTTTTGTTCAGTAATTTGTCTCTTAGCGCTCTATAACATATATTTTTATGGAAAGATTTTAGTTGGTAGAACATAATAATTTTTAAATACAAATGCACGCCATGTTCAGTATTACATATATTACTTATGTATAAAAAGGGCTATAAAGTAAAATATCTACCCTATTTCTAAAAAAATATAATTACATACGTTTGTAACTACGACAAACTAGTTTAAATTTACAAAAGTCCAACATTATATGCCGTTTGTCTTTTTTTATTAATAAAACAAAATAGACATTGATTTCTCTTTTATTAGAGTTTTTTCCTTTGTAAGACGTCAAGTGAAACTTTGTTAGTTCATACACCACGTCTTACGACGTCAACAATTTTATACAAAGTTTATTAGCTGTCGAGATGGTATACCAGTTGGTCATTTCGTTATAATTCCTCATGACCTGTCATCGTGTTAACAAAAGAAGACAAACGGCAGATAAAGCTAGATGTTTGTCAAAACTTGTTTATCGTAGTTATGAATGTATGTAATTATATTACAGAAAAATCTACTTTCTGCACACCCCAAAAAGAGCAACAAAAACATCAAGTGAGAGGGGCGAGCTACATATTGCATACACATGTACACTACTTTCTTCAAGTTAATTATATGTACACAAAATTTACCTACATATTTTTATAGCTACAACAGGTTTTAGCCGGACTGTTGTTATTACTATACATTGTTGAAGTTTTTGTTCCAATTTATTAAGTTAATGTTTATTATTATTAAAACTAGTTTATTATTATTATTTTGTTTTCGGTTATCATCTATCTTCGATTTACGCAGGCATAAAAGTATCGACAAGTAACTGAAATAATTTGAAAGTAATTATTGAAATGATTTCAAAGTGACATTTTTTTGCAGTCAAATAGCAATATCTTTTTTCTAAAGTAAAGCGAAGCAAATTTTAGACCTTTTTAAAAACTACAATAAATGAGCAATCTTTTAACATAACTTGCCCGGGTAAGGTGGTACATTTCTTTTACAGCATAAAGAGTCAAACTTAGCTCATAAAAAAAAAAAAAATATTTATGAATCGGCATAAAAGATTTATTTTTTCCAAGATTATAGGTATATTACGTACCCTTACTTTGGATTGTGATCTACAAAAGGACTCTTCAGGGTTGTGTGATAAAAATTAGAGTTCAAAAAATCTAGTCTTGCAGCTGTGGTACTCGAAAATCTGATCAAAATTGTCGATCTTCCCAAAATTCATAAAAGTGATTTTTCATTAAAAGTTGTGTCGAAAATTAGTGCTAAATTAGTGCTATCGAATGCCATAAATATTAAATTTAATGCTCATTAATATGACCCTAAAAAAAGAGCCTATACTTTTTGGGCTCATGTTATCATCACGCCACACCCACAAAATATTTAAGGAATAAATAAGTTCTTCCTATGTGAAGAATTAGTGCTAAATTAATGCTATCAAATGGTATAAATATTAAAATTAGTGCTAAAAAAGGACTGACTTTTTTGGGTCAATTCTCTTACATAGGAAATATTTTTCTTCAAATCTGGTGCCATAAATTTGTACCAAATTATTGCTGTCGATTAGTATTTAAGTACCTCATTGAAAATTAGAGGTCATTTAGTATAAATGTGGTTGTGGATATCCCTTTAGTGAAAAGGACAAACAGTTTTACACATAAGTTATTTTTTCTTTCTGAGGACTTCAAAAGATTACTACCAGTAGGGGAAGGTAGGGCAATGTGGCCACCCTAAGGTTTGAATTGATATATTTTCTAAACGGTTTTAATTAATTGATATTTCTTGATATAATACAATTGCAAATTTAATAAAGTCTTTATTTTATAATATACATACGGTTTACATCTTCACAGTAATAAAAAATTATCAATTATTTCGTAAGTGACAAAATGACAACATTACCCACCGTGGGTAGGTAAATCACTCTAAAAAGAAGACTCTTTTTCAAGGTCATACAAATGAGCACTATTTTTAATATTCGTTATTCGATAGCACTAATTTAGCACTAATTTTCAATATAACTTTTAATTAAAATTACTTCGTGGGTGGGGCTAGATGACGTCATCACTCTAAAAAAAAGGCTCTTTTTCAAGGTTATACAAATGTGCACTAATTTTAATATTTATGTTATTCGATAGCACTAATTTAGCACTAATTTTCGACGTAACTTTTAATGAAAAATATTTTGTGGGTGGGGCTAGATGACGTCATCACTCTAAAAAGAAGGCTCTTTTTCATGGTCATACAAATGAGCACTAATTTTAATATTTATGTCATTCGATAGCACTAATTTAGCACTAATTTTTCACATAGTAGAAACCTTAAATATTTTGTGGGTGGGGCAAACCGTGAAACTGGCCCCACCCAAAAATTAAAACCATTTAATCAATGTTCCAATTGAGCACTAATTTTTTAATCATGACAGTTGATCAGCACTAATTGACCACTAATTTCTTGAACTGTTACTAAAATTAGTGCTGCTCTTGGTGGGGCCAGCTTCACGCGGGTAATATTCCTTTGGAATTTGGTTAAAAAATTTCTTAAATTTTCTCTAACATTAGTTTACGTAGAGCAACGGTACAAGAACTCATCATATTATGTAATTTTTTCCCTGTTTTAGGAGCTTATCGTGGCTAGACATTTTCTTCTTACCGGGCCCCCTCCTGTCTTCACAAAATATCGAGCACGCAAAAAATATTTAATAATAATTAATAAAACAAAATTAAATATTGTGAAAAACAAACAAAATTTCAAATATTGATTCAAATATTCAGAATTGTCAGTTTGATCGGACCCTCCAAAAAATCGGGCTCTAGCCATTTGTCCCATTTGTTTATGCCAGGGGTGTCCAACCCAAATGATCTGGCGGGCCACTTTGGAAGCACATCATAACTCCGCGGGCCGCATATAAATTATCTGAATTGCATGGTCGGCTAAGTGGTCGGAAAACGACATTTCATATTACACTACCTAATATTATTCCAATTAATGACGGAAATGATTCCAGGCTACAAAAAATCAATTCAGAGTTAAAGAATTGCTTTTAAACATTTATCTAATGCTTTAAAAATGTCGATATTTATCTGAACTACATTTTCAACCAAGTGGTCGGAAAACGATATTTCATATTACACTACCTAATATTATTCCAATTAATGACGGAAATGATTCCAGGCTACAAAAAATCAATTCATAGTTAAAGAATTGCTTTTAAACATTTATCTAATGCTTTAAAAATGTCGATATTTATCTGAACTACATTCTCAACCAAGTGGTCAGAAAATGACATTTCATATTACACTACCTAATATTATTCCAATTAATGACGGAAATGATTCCAGGCTACAAAAAATCAATTCATAGTTAAAGAATTGCTTTTAAACATTTATCTAATGCTTTAAAAAATGTTGATATTTATCTGAATTGCATGGTCGGCTAAGTGGTCGGAAAACGACATTTCATATTACACTACCTAATATTATTCCAATTAATGACGGAAATGATTCCATGTTACAAAAAATCAATTCATAGTTAAAGAATTGCTTTTAAACATTTATCTAATGCTTTAAAAATGTTGATATTTATCTGAATTGCATGGTCGGCTAAGTCGTCGGAAAACGACATTTCATATTACACTACCTAATATTATTCCAATTAATGACGGAAATGATTCCAGGCTACAAAAAATCAATTCATAGTTAAAGAATTGCTTTTAAACATTTATCTAATGCTTTAAAAAATGTTGATATTTATCTGAATTGCATGGTCGGCTAAGTGGTCGGAAAACGACATTTCATATTACACTACCTAATATTATTCCAATTAATGACGGAAATGATTCCAGGTTACAAAAAATCAATTCATAGTTAAAGAATTGCTTTTAAACATTTATCTAATGCTTTAAAAATGTTGATATTTATCTGAATTGCATGGTCGGCTAAGTCGTCGGAAAACGACATTTCATATTACACTACCTAATATTATTCCAATTAATGACGGAAATGATTCCAGGCTACAAAAAATCAATTCATAGTTAAAGAATTGCTTTTAAACATTTATCTAATGCTACAAAAAATGTTGATATTTATCTGAATTGCATGGTCGGCTAAGTGGTCGGAAAACGACATTTCATATTACACTACCTAATATTATTCCAATTAATGACGGAAATGATTCCAGGCTACAAAAAATCAATTCATAGTTAAAGAATTGCTTTTAAACATTTATCTAATGCTTTAAAAATGTCGATATTTATCTGAACTACATTCTCAACCAAGTGGTCAGAAAATGACATTTCATATTACACTACCTAATATTATTCCAATTAATGACGGAAATGATTCCAGGCTACAAAAAATCAATTCATAGTTAAAGAATTGCTTTTAAACATTTATCTAATGCTATAAAAAATGTTGATATTTATCTGAATTGCATGGTCGGCTAAGTGGTCGGAAAACGACATTTCATATTACACTACCTAATATTATTCCAATTAATGACGGAAATGATTCCAGGCTACAAAAAATCAATTCATAGTTAAAGAATTGCTTTTAAACATTTATCTAATGCTTTAAAAAATGTTGATATTTATCTGAATTGCTTGGTCGGCTAAGTGGTCGGAAAACGACATTTCATATTACACTACCTAAGATTATTCCATTTAATGACGGAAATGATTCCAGGCTACAAAAAATCAATTCAGAGTTAAAGAATTGCTTTTAAACATTTATCTAATGCTTTAAAAATGTCGATATTTATCTGAACTACATTTTCAACCAAGTGGTCGGAAAACGATATTTCATATTACACTACCTAATATTATTCCAATTAATGACGGAAATGATTCCAGGCTACAAAAAATCAATTCATAGTTAAAGAATTGCTTTTAAACATTTATCTAATGCTTTAAAAATGTCGATATTTATCTGAACTACATTCTCAACCAAGTGGTCAGAAAATGACATTTCATATTACACTACCTAATATTATTCCAATTAATGACGGAAATGATTCCAGGCTACAAAAAATCAATTCATAGTTAAAGAATTGCTTTTAAACATTTATCTAATGCTTTAAAAAATGTTGATATTTATCTGAATTGCATGGTCGGCTAAGTGGTCGGAAAACGACATTTCATATTACACTACCTAATATTATTCCAATTAATGACGGAAATGATTCCAGGCTACAAAAAATCAATTCATAGTTAAAGAATTGCTTTTAAACATTTATCTAATGCTTTAAAAAATGTTGATATTTATCTGAATTGCATGGTCGGCTAAGTGGTCGGAAAACGACATTTCATATTACACTACCTAAGATTATTCCATTTAATGACGGAAATGATTCCAGGCTACAAAAAATCAATTCAGAGTTAAAGAATTGCTTTTAAACATTTATCTAATGCTTTAAAAATGTCGATATTTATCTGAACTACATTTTCAACCAAGTGGTCGGAAAACGATATTTCATATTACACTACCTAATATTATTCCAATTAATGACGGAAATGATTCCAGGCTACAAAAAATCAATTCATAGTTAAAGAATTGCTTTTAAACATTTATCTAATGCTTTAAAAATGTCGATATTTATCTGAACTACATTCTCAACCAAGTGGTCAGAAAATGACATTTCATATTACACTACCTAATATTATTCCAATTAATGACGGAAATGATTCCAGGCTACAAAAAATCAATTCATAGTTAAAGAATTGCTTTTAAACATTTATCTAATGCTTTAAAAAATGTTGATATTTATCTGAATTGCATGGTCGGCTAAGTGGTCGGAAAACGACATTTCATATTACACTACCTAATATTATTCCAATTAATGACGGAAATGATTCCATGTTACAAAAAATCAATTCATAGTTAAAGAATTGCTTTTAAACATTTATCTAATGCTTTAAAAATGTTGATATTTATCTGAATTGCATGGTCGGCTAAGTCGTCGGAAAACGACATTTCATATTACACTACCTAATATTATTCCAATTAATGACGGAAATGATTCCAGGCTACAAAAAATCAATTCATAGTTAAAGAATTGCTTTTAAACATTTATCTAATGCTTTAAAAAATGTTGATATTTATCTGAATTGCATGGTCGGCTAAGTGGTCGGAAAACGACATTTCATATTACACTACCTAATATTATTCCAATTAATGACGGAAATGATTCCAGGCTACAAAAAATCAATTCATAGTTAAAGAATTGCTTTTAAACATGTATCTAATGCTTTAAAAAATGTTGATATTTATCTGATTTGCATGGTCGGCTAAGTGGTCCGAAAACGACATTTCATAATACACTACCTAATATTATTCCAATTAATGACGGAAATGATTCCAGGCTACAAAAAATCAATTAATAGTTAAAGAATTGCTTTTAAACATTTATCTAATGCTTTAAAAAATGTTGATATTTATCTGAATTGCATGGTCGGCTAAGTGGTCGGAAAACGACATTTCATATTACACTACCTAATATTATTCCAATTAATGACGGAAATGATTCCAGGCTACAAAAAATCAATTCATAGTTAGAGAATTGCTTTTAAACATTTATCTAATGCTTTAAAAAATGTTGATATGTATTTATCTGAATTGCATGGTCGGCTAAGTGGTCGGAAAACGACATTTCATATTACACTACCTAATATTATTCCAATTAATGACGGAAATGATTCCAGGCTACAAAAAATCAATTCATAGTTAAAGAATTGCTTTTAAACATTTATCTAATGCTTTTTAAAAAATGTTGATATTTACCTGAATTGCATGGTCGGCTAAGTGGTCGGAAAACGACATTTCATATTACACTACCTAATATTATTCCAATTAATGACGGAAATGATTCCAGGCTACAAAAAATCAATTCATAGTTAAAGAATTGCTTTTAAACATTTATCTAATGCTTTAAAAATGTCGATATTTATCTGAACTACATTCTCAACCAAGTGGTCAGAAAATGACATTTCATATTACACTACCTAATATTATTCCAATTAATGACGGAAATGATTCCAGGTTACAAAAAATCAATTCATAGTTAAAGAATTGCTTTTAAACATTTATCTAATGCTTTAAAAATGTTGATATTTATCTGAATTGCATGGTCGGCTAAGTCGTCGGAAAACGACATTTCATATTACACTACCTAATATTATTCCAATTAATGACGGAAATGATTCCAGGCTACAAAAAATCAATTCATAGTTAAAGAATTGCTTTTAAACATTTATCTAATGCTTTAAAAAATGTTGATATTTATCTGAATTGCATGGTCGGCTAAGTTGTCGGAAAACGACATTTCATATTACACTACCTAATATTATTCCAATTAATGACGGAAATGATTCCAGGCTACAAAAAATCAATTCATAGTTAAAGAATTGCTTTTAAACATGTATCTAATGCTTTAAAAAATGTTGATATTTATCTGATTTGCATGGTCGGCTAAGTGGTCCGAAAACGACATTTCATAATACACTACCTAATATTATTCCAATTAATGACGGAAATGATTCCAGGCTACAAAAAATCAATTAATATTTAAAGAATTGCTTTTAAACATTTATCTAATGCTTTAAAAAATGTTGATATTTATCTGAATTGCATGGTCGGCTAAGTGGTCGGAAAACGACATTTCATATTACACTACCTAATATTATTCCAATTAATGACGGAAATGATTCCAGGCTACAAAAAATCAATTCATAGTTAAAGAATTGCTTTTAAACATTTATCTAATGCTTTAAAAAATGTTGATATTTATCTGAATTGCATCGTCGGCTAAGTCGTCGGAAAACGACATTTCATATTACACTACCTAATATTATTCCAATTAATGACGGAAATGATTCCAGGCTACAAAAAATCAATTCATAGTTAAAGAATTGCTTTTAAACATTTATCTAATGCTTTAAAAATGTCGATATTTATCTGAACTACATTCTCAACCAAGTGGTCAGAAAATGACATTTCATATTACACTACCTAATATTATTCCAATTAATGACGGAAATGATTCCAGGCTACAAAAAATCAATTCATAGTTAAAGAATTGCTTTTAAACATTTATCTAGTGCTATAAAAAATGTTGATATTTATCTGAATTGCATGGTCGGCTAAGTGGTCGGAAAACGACATTTCATATTACACTACCTAATATTATTCCAATTAATGACGGAAATGATTCCAGACTACAAAAAATCAATTCATAGTTAAAGAATTGCTTTTAAACATTTATCTAATGCTTTAAAAAATGTTGATATTTATCTGAATTGCATGGTCGGCTAAGTGGTCGGAAAACGACATTTCATATTACACTACCTAATATTATTCCAATTAATGACGGAAATGATTCCAGGCTACAAAAAATCAATTCATAGTTAAAGAATTGCTTTTAAACATGTATCTAATGCTTTAAAAAATGTTGATATTTATCTGATTTGCATGGTCGGCTAAGTGGTCCGAAAACGACATTTCATAATACACTACCTAATATTATTCCAATTAATGACGGAAATGATTCCAGGCTACAAAAAATCAATTAATAGTTAAAGAATTGCTTTTAAACATTTATCTAATGCTTTAAAAAATGTTGATATTTATCTGAATTGCATGGTCGGCTAAGTGGTCGGAAAACGACATTTCATATTACACTACCTAATATTATTCCAATTAATGACGGAAATGATTCCAGGCTACAAAAAATCAATTCATAGTTAGAGAATTGCTTTTAAACATTTATCTAATGCTTTAAAAAATTTTGATATTTACCTGAATTGCATGGTCGGCTAAGTGGTCGGAAAACGACATTTCATATTACACTACCTAATATTATTCCATTTAATGACGGAAATGATTCCAGGCTACAAAAAATCAATTCATAGTTAAAGAATTGCTTTTAAACATTTATCTAATGCTTTAAAAATGTCGATATTTATCTGAACTACATTCTCAACCAAGTGGTCGGAAAATGACATTTCATATTACACTACCTAATATTATTCCGATTAATGACGGAAATGATTCCAGGCTACAAACAATCAATTCATAGTTAAAGAATTGCTTTTAAACATTTATTTAATGCTTTAAAAAATGTTGATATTTATCTGAATTGCATGGTCGGCTAAGTGGTCGGAAAACGACATTTCATATTACACTACCTAATATTATTCCAATTAATGACGGAAATGATTCCAGGCTACAAAAAATCAATTAATAGTCAAAGAATTGCTTTTAAACATTTATCTAATGCTTTAAAAAATGTTGATATTTATCTGAATTGCGTGGTCGGCTAAGTGGTCGGTAAACGACATTTCATATTACACTACCTAATATTATTCCAATTAATGACGGAAATGATTCCAGGCTACAAAAATTCAATTCATAGTTAAAGAATTGCTTTTAAACATTTATCTAATGCTTTAAAAATGTCGCTATTTATCTGAACTACATTCTCAACCAAGTGGTCGGAAAATGACATTTCGTATTACACTACCTAATATTATTCCAATTAATGACGGAAATGATTCCAGGCTACAAAAAATCAATTCATAGTTAAAGAATTGCTTTTAAACATTTATCTAATGCTTTAAAAATGTCGATATTTATCTGAACTACATTCTCAACCAAGTGGTCGGAAAACGACATTTCATATTACACTACCTAATATTATTCCAATTAATGACGGAAATGATTCCAGGCTACAAAAATCAATTCATAGTTAAAGAATTGCTTTTAAACATTTATCTAATGCTTTAAAAAATGTTGATATTTATCTGAATTGCATGGTCGGCTAAGTGGTCGGAAAACGACATTTCATATTACACTACCTAATATTATTCCAATTAATGACGGAAATGATTCCAGGCTACAAAAAATCAATTCATAATTAAAGAATTGCTTTTAAGCATTTATCTAATGCTTTAAAAAATGTTGATATTTATCTGAATTGCATGGTCGGCTAAGTGGTCGGAAAACGACATTTCATATTACACTACCTAATATTATTCCAATTAATGACGGAAATGATTCCAGGCTACAAAAAATCAATTCATAGTTAGAGAATTGCTTTTAAACATTTATCTAATGCTTTAAAAAATGTTGATATTTACCTGAATTGCATGGTCGGCTAAGTGGTCGGAAAACGACGTTTCATATTACACTACCTAATATTATTCCATTTAATGACGGAAATGATTCCAGGCTACAAAAAATCAATTCATAGTTAAAGAATTGCTTTTAAACATTTATCTAATGCTTTAAAAATGTCGATATTTATCTGAACTACATTCTCAACCAAGTGGTCGGAAAATGACATTTCATATTACACTACCTAATATTATTCCGATTAATGACGGAAATGATTCCAGGCTACAAACAATCAATTCATAGTTAAAGAATTGCTTTTAAACATTTATTTAATGCTTTAAAAAATGTTGATATTTATCTGAATTGCATGGTCGGCTAAGTGGTCGGAAAACGACATTTCATATTACACTACCTAATATTATTCCAATTAATGACGGAAATGATTCCAGGCTACAAAAATTCAATTAATAGTCAAAGAATTGCTTTTAAACATTTATCTAATGCTTTAAAAAATGTTGATATTTATCTGAATTGCATGGTCGGCTAAGTGGTCGGAAAACGACATTTCATATTACACTACCTAATATTATTCCAATTAATGACGGAAATGATTCCAGGCTACAAAAAATCAATTCATAGTTAAAGAATTGCTTTTAAACATTTATCTAATGCTTTAAAAATGTCGCTATTTATCTGAACTACATTCTCAACCAAGTGGTCGGAAAATGACATTTCGTATTACACTACCTAATACTATTCCAATTAATGACGGAAATGATTCCAGGCTACAAAAAATCAATTCATAGTTAAAGAATTGCTTTTAAACATTTATCTAATGCTTTAAAAATGTCGATATTTATCTGAACTACATTCTCAACCAAGTGGTCGGAAAACGACATTTCATATTACACTACCTAATATTATTCCAATTAATGACGGAAATGATTCCAGGCTACAAAAAATCAATTCATAGTTAAAGAATTGCTTTTAAACATTTATCTAATGCTTTAAAAAATGTTGATATTTATCTGAATTGCATGGTCGGCTAAGTGGTCGGGAAGCGACATTTCATATTACACTACCTAATATTATTCCAATTAATGACGGAAATGATTCCAGGTTACAAAAAATCAATTCATAGTTAAAGAATTGCTTTTAAACATTTATCTAATGCTTTAAAAATGTTGATATTTATCTGAATTGCATGGTCGGCTAAGTCGTCGGAAAACGACATTTCATATTACACTACCTAATATTATTCCAATTAATGACGGAAATGATTCCAGGCTACAAAAAATCAATTCATAGTTAAAGAATTGCTTTTAAACATTTATCTAATGCTTTAAAAATGTCGATATTTATCTGAACTACATTCTCAACCAAGTGGTCGGAAAATGACATTTCATATTACACTACCTAATATTATTCCAATTAATGACGGAAATGATTCCAGGCTACAAAAATCAATTCATAGTTAAAGAATTGCTTTTAAACATTTATCTAATGCTTTAAAAAATGTTGATATTTATCTGAATTGCATAGTCGGCTAAATGGTCGGACAACGATATTTCATATTACACTACCTAATATTATTCCAATTAATGACGGAAATAATTCCAGGCTACAAAAAATCAATTCATAGATAAAGAATTGCTTTTAAACATTTATCTAATGCTTTAAAAATGTCGATATTTATCTGAACTACATTCTCAACCAAGTGGTCGGAAAATGACATTTCATATTACACTACCTAATATTATTCCAATTAATGACGGAAATGATTCCAGGCTACAAAAAATCAATTCATAGTTAAAGAATTGCTTTTAAACATTTATCTAATGCTTTAAAAATGTCGATATTTATCTGAACTACATTCTCAACGAAGTGGTCAGAAAATGACATTTCATATTACACTACCTAATATTATTCCAATTAATGACGGAAATGATTCCAGGCTACAAAAAATCAATTCATAATTAAAGAATTGCTTTTAAACATTTATCTAATGCTTTAAAAAATGTTGATATTTATCTGAATTGCATGGTCGGCTAAGTGGTCGGAAAACGACATTTCATATTACACTACCTAATATTATTCCAATTAATGACGGAAATGATTCCAGGCTACAAAAAATCAATTCATAGTTAAAGAATTGCTTTTAAACATGTATCTAATGCTTTAAAAAATGTTGATATTTATCTGATTTGCATGGTCGGCTAAGTGGTCCGAAAACGACATTTCATAATACACTACCTAATATTATTCCAATTAATGACGGAAATGATTCCAGGCTACAAAAAATCAATTAATAGTTAAAGAATTGCTTTTAAACATTTATCTAATGCTTTAAAAAATGTTGATATTTATCTGAATTGCATGGTCGGCTAAGTGGTCGGAAAACGACATTTCATATTACACTACCTAATATTATTCCAATTAATGACGGAAATGATTCCAGGCTACAAAAAATCAATTCATAGTTAAAGAATTGCTTTTAAACATTTATCTAATGCTTTAAAAATGTCGATATTTATCTGAACTACATTCTCAACCAAGTGGTCGGAAAATGACATTTCATATTACACTACCTAATATTATTCCGATTAATGACGGAAATGATTCCAGGCTACAAACAATCAATTCATAGTTAAAGAATTGCTTTTAAACATTTATTTAATGCTTTAAAAAATGTTGATATTTATCTGAATTGCATGGTCGGCTAAGTGGTCGGAAAACGACATTTCATATTACACTACCTAATATTATTCCAATTAATGACGGAAATGATTCCAGGCTACAAAAAATCAATTAATAGTCAAAGAATTGCTTTTAAACATTTATCTAATGCTTTAAAAAATGTTGATATTTATCTGAATTGCGTGGTCGGCTAAGTGGTCGGTAAACGACATTTCATATTACACTACCTAATATTATTCCAATTAATGACGGAAATGATTCCAGGCTACAAAAATTCAATTCATAGTTAAAGAATTGCTTTTAAACATTTATCTAATGCTTTAAAAATGTCGCTATTTATCTGAACTACATTCTCAACCAAGTGGTCGGAAAATGACATTTCGTATTACACTACCTAATATTATTCCAATTAATGACGGAAATGATTCCAGGCTACAAAAAATCAATTCATAGTTA
Organism: Brachynemurus nebulosus; assembly: GCA_035578155.1. NCBI lineage: Eukaryota > Metazoa > Arthropoda > Insecta > Neuroptera > Myrmeleontidae > Brachynemurus > Brachynemurus nebulosus. The sequence continues at coordinate 2,279,517 of JAPWDM010000011.1, read as the reverse complement.
AAGAATTGCTTTTAAACATTTATCTAATGCTTTAAAAATGTCGATATTTATCTGAACTACATTCTCAACCAAGTGGTCGGAAAACGACATTTCATATTACACTACCTAATATTATTCCAATTAATGACGGAAATGATTCCAGGCTACAAAAATCAATTCATAGTTAAAGAATTGCTTTTAAACATTTATCTAATGCTTTAAAAAATGTTGATATTTATCTGAATTGCATGGTCGGCTAAGTGGTCGGAAAACGACATTTCATATTACACTACCTAATATTATTCCAATTAATGACGGAAATGATTCCAGGCTACAAAAAATCAATTCATAGTTAAAGAATTGCTTTTAAACATTTATCTAATGCTTTAGAAATGTCGATATTTATCTGAACTACATACTCAATCAAGTGGTCGGAAAATGACATTTCATATTACACTACCTAATATTATTCCAATTAATGATGGAAATGATTCCAGGCTACAAAAAATCAATTCATAGTTAAAGAATTGCTTTTAAACATTTATCTAATGCTTTAAAAAATGTTGATATTTATCTGAATTGCATGGTCGGCTAAGTGGTCGGAAAACGACATTTCATATTACACTACCTAATATTATTCCAATTAATGACGGAAATGATTCCAGGCTACAAAAAATCAATTAATAGTTAAAGAATTGCTTTTAAACATTTATCTAATGCTTTAAAAATGTGCTATATTTATCTGAACTACATTCTCAACCAAGTGGTCGGAAAACGACATTTCATATTACACTACCTAATATTATTCCAATTAATGACGGAAATGATTCCAGGCTACAAAAAATCAATTCATAGTTAAAGAATTGCTTTTAAACCATTATCTAATGCTTTAAAAAATGTTGATATTTATCTGAATTGCATGGTCGGCTAAGTGGTCGGAAAACGACATTTCATATTACACTACCTAATATTATTCCGTTTAATGACGGAAATGATTCCAGGCTACAAAAAATCAATTCATAGTTAAAGAATTGCTTTTAAACATTTATCTAATGCTTTAAAAATGTCGATATTTATCTGAACTACATTCTCAACCAAGTGGTCGGAAAATGACATTTCATATTACACTACCTAATATTATTCCGATTAATGACGGAAATGATTCCAGGCTACAAACAATCAATTCATAGTTAAAGAATTGCTTTTAAACATTTATCTAATGCTTTAAAAAATGTTGATATTTATCTGAATTGCATGGTCGGCTAAGTGGTCGGAAATCGACATTTCATATTACACTACCTAATATTATTCCAATTAATGACGGAAATGATTCCAGGCTACAAAAAATCAATTAATAGTTAAAGAATTGCTTTTAAACATTTATCTAATGCTTTAAAAATGTGCTATATTTATCTGAACTACATTCTCAACCAAGTGGTCGGAAAACGACATTTCATATTACACTACCTAATATTATTCCAATTAATGACGGAAATGATTCCAGGCTACAAAAAATCAATTCATAGTTAAAGAATTGCTTTTAAACAATTATCTAATGCTTTAAAAAATGTTGATATTTATCTGAATTGCATGGTCGGCTAAGTGGTCGGAAAACGACATTTCATATTACACTACCTAATATTATTCCAATTAATGACGGAAATGATTCCAGGCTACAAAAAATCAATTCATAGTTAAAGAATTGCTTTTAAACATTTATCCAATGCTTTAAAAAATGTTGATATTGATCTGAATTGCATGGTCGGCTAAGTGGTCGGAAAACGACATTTCATATTACACTACCTAAGATTATTCCATTTAATGACGGAAATGATTCCAGGCTACAAAAAATCAATTCATAGTTAAAGAATTGCTTTTAAACATTTATCTAATGCTTTAAGAAATGTTGATATTTATCTGAATTGCATGGTCGGCTGAGTGGTCCGAAAACGACATTTCATAATACACTACTTAATATTATTCCAATTAATGACGGAAATGATTCCAGGCTACAAAAAATCAATTAATAGTTAAAGAATTGCTTTTAAACATTTATCTAATGCTTTAAAAAATGTTGATATTTATCTGAATTGCATGGTCGGCTAAGTGGTCGGAAAACGACATTTCATATTACACTACCTAATATTATTCCATTTAATGACGGAAATGATTCCAGGCTACAAAAAATTAATTCATAGTTAAAGAATTGCTTTTAAACATTTATCTAATGCTTTAAAAATGTCGATATTTATCTGAACTACATTCTCAACCAAGTGGTCGGAAAATGACATTTCATATTACACTACCTAATATTATTCCGATTAATGACGGAAATGATTCCAGGCTACAAACAATCAATTCATAGTTAAAGAATTGCTTTTAAACATTTATCTAATGCTTTAAAAAATGTTGATATTTATCTGAATTGCATGGTCGGCTAAGTGGTCGGAAATCGACATTTCATATTACACTACCTAATATTATTCCAATTAATGACGGAAATGATTCCAGGCTACAAAAAATCAATTAATAGTTAAAGAATTGCTTTTAAACATTTATCTAATGCTTTAAAAATGTGCTATATTTATCTGAACTACATTCTCAACCAAGTGGTCGGAAAACGACATTTCATATTACACTACCTAATATTATTCCAATTAATGACGGAAATGATTCCAGGCTACAAAAAATCAATTCATAGTTAAAGAATTGCTTTTAAACAATTATCTAATGCTTTAAAAAATGTTGATATTTATCTGAATTGCATGGTCGGCTAAGTGGTCGGAAAACGACATTTCATATTACACTACCTAATATTATTCCAATTAATGACGGAAATGATTCCAGGCTACAAAAAATCAATTCATAGTTAAAGAATTGCTTTTAAACATTTATCCAATGCTTTAAAAAATGTTGATATTGATCTGAATTGCATGGTCGGCTAAGTGGTCGGAAAACGACATTTCATATTACACTACCTAAGATTATTCCATTTAATGACGGAAATGATTCCAGGCTACAAAAAATCAATTCATAGTTAAAGAATTGCTTTTAAACATTTATCTAATGCTTTAAGAAATGTTGATATTTATCTGAATTGCATGGTCGGCTGAGTGGTCCGAAAACGACATTTCATAATACACTACTTAATATTATTCCAATTAATGACGGAAATGATTCCAGGCTACAAAAAATCAATTAATAGTTAAAGAATTGCTTTTAAACATTTATCTAATGCTTTAAAAAATGTTGATATTTATCTGAATTGCATGGTCGGCTAAGTGGTCGGAAAACGACATTTCATATTACACTACCTAATATTATTCCATTTAATGACGGAAATGATTCCAGGCTACAAAAAATTAATTCATAGTTAAAGAATTGCTTTTAAACATTTATCTAATGCTTTAAAAATGTCGATATTTATCTGAACTACATTCTCAACCAAGTGGTCGGAAAATGACATTTCATATTACACTACCTAATATTATTCCGATTAATGACGGAAATGATTCCAGGCTACAAACAATCAATTCATAGTTAAAGAATTGCTTTTAAACATTTATCTAATGCTTTAAAAAATGTTGATATTTATCTGAATTGCATGGTCGGCTAAGTGGTCGGAAAACGACATTTCATATTACACTACCTAAGATTATTCCATTTAATGACGGAAATGATTCCAGGCTACAAAAAATCAATTCATAGTTAAAGAATTGCTTTAAACATTTATCTAATGCTTTAAAAATGTCGATATTTATCTGAACTACATTCTCAACCAAGTGGTCGGAAAACGACATTTCATATTACACTACCTAATATTATTCCAATTAATGACGGAAATGATTCCAGGCTACAAAAAATCAATTCATAGTTAAAGAATTGCTTTAAACATTTATCTAATGCTTTAAAAATGTCGATATTTATCTGAACTACATTCTCAACCAAGTGGTCGGAAAATGACATTTCATATTACACTACCTAATATTATTCCAATTAATGACGGAAATGATTCCAGGCTACAAAAAATCAATTCATAGTTAAAGAATTGCTTTTAAACATTTATCTAATGCTTTAAAAAATGTTGATATTTATCTGAATTGCATGGTCGGCTAAGTGGTCGGAAAACGACATTTCATATTACACGACCTACTATAATCCCAGATAATGGCGAAAATGACTTCGGGCTACGGGAATTATATTTACGATTACAGAATTGCTTTTAAACTTTTCTTTAATGCTCAAAAAAGTGTCGATGTTTATCTGCATTACATGGTCGGCCAAGTGGTCGGAATACGTCATTTCATGTTACACGACCTGATGTTATTCCAATTAATGACGGAAATGAGATCAGTCTACAGAAAATCAATTCTGAGTTAAAGACTTACTTCTAAATATTTCTCTAATAATAAACAAATATTTTACTTTGCAAAATACCACTTTACCAGACGTCAAATAACCTTGCGCATGCCCTATATGTTACATGCATATCCTAATATCAATAATAAATACAAAGCATAGTTAATGGCTAGTGAAATTAAGAAGCAATTTATTTTTAAATCAAACAATTCGACTTCAAACTTCTGAGTCATTTGTGCCTCAAATTTACCATTTCTAATTCATGTATTCATTTTCAAATTCAAGATTAGATAATGTCTAGTGATGAGCAAAATTAATCTTGCAGTCTTGGTCTTGGTCTTGCAAAAAATACAAGACCAACATTATGTATACCAAGAGCAAGTTTAAGCCCAAGACGATAAGTATGGCTGCAAGACCAATACCAAGACTCAAGTGGGCAAGACCAAGACAAAAGCAAGGAAAAAGCAAGACTTTTCTAAACTATTTTAATAGTTTGAAAGTATAATTAATACCGTAAAGAGAGAAAATTCTGAATTTAGAAGGAAAAAGTTCGCTAATAAAAAAATGCAAGAAAGTGCAAGATTTTTTAGCAATACCAAGACCAAGACCAAGACTGCATTTTGCAAACCCAAGACCAAGCCCAAGACTCAAACTGCTCTAGCAAGACCAAGACCAAGATTCTTAATGCAAGAACAAGACCTAGACCAAGACTGCTAAGTCTTGGTCTTGCATTTGCTCATCACTAATAATGACGAGCAACTAAGTTAACACCATGATATGGTAATAACCTATAACGATAAAACGCTTAACTGGCACACTATTTTGACAGCTAATACACTTTATATAGAATTGTTGACGTCCTACGGCGTGGTGTGTGGGTTAGCAAGGTTTCACTTAGCGTTTTATGACGTGAATAACCATCAAGATATTAAAATGTTTTGTAAAACTTTTAATTAATATTGTTGGGAAAAACTTATTTTAAATTCGGGACTTATTTGAAAACTAGCTGTCACCCGCGGCTTCGCAAGCGTGAATTTCGTAATTTAGTAAAGATAATTCTTTTTAGGTAGTTTGCTAAAATATTTTGCCCCTATTTTCTTATCATAAGGTGAAATGATAGGTTTATTTATTGGTAAGCTCACTCATCAATCCTCTTTATTTTTAATTTCTCCCTTTGGTTAGTTATCTAGGAACAATTGAAAATTTTCAAAAATTAATTGGTCATTTCTTCAAGCATATAACATAGATTAAAAATCTAAAGTAAGCCTATTAAGAAGGTGTCAATGAATTTGGTATAGAAGTAAAAACAGTATCTTGATTTACAATACTCAAATATTACATTTTTTTTAAAATACCTAATATTTTGTAGACTTTATTGTAAATAAGTATCCTCCCTATTCCTATTGGAAAATTTAAATCCCTATATCCCCTATAAGTCTGTTTGCATTATATTTGAATATTTCCTAAAGTAACTGACTCATTGTTGGAGACGCTAGAACAGTATACGTTGAAAATGTAAAGTTTGACCTCTCCCCCATTTCTTTGTGTTTATTCTCTATTTTACTCTTTACAGGGTTAATTTTCAAAAAGTGATGAATCATCTATTCATTAATTAATTTTTGACCTGGTGGACTTTTTAAAATTATGTTCAGTTACTCCGTAATTAAACTTTAGTACTGTTCTTTTCTAAAGGGAAATTTTAGTAAAAAAGTTTTGAAGTAAACGTTTAAATTTTTAAATATTATTTTTATTGTAACTTAGGTAATCTTTTGTTTTTTTTTTTCTTTTGTTTCCGTTTATTGTTAAAGGAGTATTTTTGATACATGAAATTTTGTCTTGAATATATCAACCCCCATAAAGAATATTGTGATAATTTTGACTAAAAATGTTGTCGATGTTGAGATGGTGAAGCGTCTAAGGAATAAATTTATAAAGTTTCATTGAAATCTGTCCCGTGGTTTTTGTGTCAGCCGTGCCCATAGTAAACCTAACTGCTCATTTTATTATATAAATTCTATGTAACTTCCAAAATATCAGTTTTAGGTATAAGAATATCTTATAGTAATAGATAGACTTTACATTTTTCTATATAATTATGATAAAAATATAGGTGAGTCATTTGAAAAAAGAAAGATTTGCACTATAAATAAAAAATATTTAAAAATAACAATTTCCAGCGAATTGAAATTTGCTCTCAAAAACACTTCAAATAACAAATTTGGTGTCAACTTCCGGTATAACCGGAAATGGAATTAAAATCTTCATAATTGAAAACATCTATAACCAAATTTTCAAAAATCTACTTTATTTAGAAGACCATAAACTTTTAATGAAAGTTCTATTTGAATCATGCTGTACATAACCATTTGGGAGATCACATTAAAATGTGGCTAAGATTGATCGGGAGGTTAAGATCTATATTCCCTGTGAATTTAAACTCAATAACTTTAATAGTTTTTGAGTTAAATCGGTTCTTACAAACAGACAGACAGACAGACAGACAAAATTTTTTTTAAAGGTATATATAGGATATATCGCGCATACTCTGTCTCAACCTCGTATCTGAAAACTCCCAATTTTTGGACACAAAAAAAAACATATTTTAAATCCGTGTTTTCATCACTATGAGCTTAAGATTTATGCTAATTACACCCTTTGATGTTGGCTACCTATATATATATATATATATATATATATATATATATATATATATATATATATATATATATATATATATAGATAAGTATATATTATGTAAATACAGTATTTAATATGTTTTTTGTGTGTCCTAAAACATGTAGCTTTTGATATACGAGGTAGAGACATCCAACGCGCGATATGTCGAATTTACTAACTGAAAAACATACTAATACTTAAAAATTCGAAAATTACAGACAGAGACCCTTCTATTTTATTTATAGGTATTGATAAAATTATTTGAGAAATTATTTTTATTTTTTTTTTAAATTTTTTCGAGACACGTTAGCTGAAGCATTTTTGGAAAGAATTATTTTTAACTTCTTGACTTGGTGATGTTCAATAGAGAACTCAACTAGATAGGGAAAGTAATACTAATTTGATAAGTATAATTTATTCATTATATACAGGGTGTTAGTGAATAAGTGCGAAAATTTTTTTACTGAGGGATTTTTTATGTAAAAATATTCATATAAACTTAGGTTCAAAAACGCTTAGTTTCCAAGATACAGAGTGTTAAGTTTCTGGTTTTTTTATTGGAAAACGTTTTGATATTCACACAAAATTTGGGACACGCTACGATAGGATAAATACCCATTTACTGAAGTAGACAGAATATTTCCACTCAGACCAGTGGCGTCTGTACGGCTATGTGATGACATATTATTGATGAAAAAAGGCACACCAATGATTTTTTCTAATTCGAAAATATTTTTTTAAATGTTCGATAAATTGTTGACAAAAATGACCTCTTAGTATTTTGTCGCTTATGTAACCGTTTTCAAGATAAAAAATAATTTCCAATTATTGTATTTATCACAAACTGGTATGTGCTACTAGTTGCCCATCTACTTTGTATTTTGGAACTAAGACTTTTCAGAGCTGGGTTTATATGAAACTTTTTACACAACCTCAGCAATCACCTATTAAAATATTTCGCACTTATTGACTAACACCCTGTATGTGTATTTTTCAAACAATTTCAAACAAATTTCCACAAATCTCAAACAATTTTTTTTTTATCCAGAATATAAATTTATTCCCATTTGTTATTGTCTGAGCTCCAGGCAAAATCTTAAATAAATTTTAATTAATAAGACAGGATATCTGTTGAGCCTCCGTTAGACACAATAAATTTTTTTAACAAGCATTAGGGCCTTTTCTACATTTATTGTAAAGTAGTCTGTATTGTGTCTGGTTGGGACATCACGAAAAGTATTTTTAATCATATTTGAACATCAAGAATTGAATGCAGAAGCCAAAAAAACGGCGATTGTTCCTTAATGTTTTAATTTGCGTATCTTTTCTCTAACAAAAAATAAAATAAAAAAGTAGATATTATTTATGAAATTAATTTTTGTTTCTTGTATCATTTTATAATGTTAAATGAGCACGCAGTTTGTACAACAAAAGTAAAATGTCGTGACTAAAGACAGAAGTTTGTAGCTATATCCGGTAATCCGGTGTAACCAATCGTATAATCACACTCGTCTCATCTTGAATCCGTTGCTCACGTATTCGACTCCTCTATTCCTTTATATTATGTAAGGTACAGGGTGTAAGTGTGTACATATTATTATATATATAGGTGTGTAAGCATTTGTGTATGTATATTGTATATACAAAAGACTGCACGTATTTAAATTGCTTTGATGGTTTGAAATTTCACTGTCTACTTCGGTGAATGTTGGTATTAAAAGTAAACTTAATTTTAACCGGATAAATTAAAGTTTTGTTTTAATAACTGGCTAACAAAAGTAATTTTCCATGGTGCCGAGGTAAAAATATATGGCTTAAGACGGATTTGTATGATCGCATGATGATAAAAAACAATACAGTTAACAATATTTGTGAAATTGAACACGACATGAAGTGGGACATCACAATTTTCTAATAAATTAATTAATATTAATTCTAGTTGTTCTCAGAGAGGGCGCAAAGGGTAGGTGAAAGGGTGATCGCCTATAGCGCGTTTGGGGGCCTCACATATGTAAGAAAGCTAGTCAGCTTGATGAAAATTGTTGTCGGTTTATATGTGTTTTTTTTTTTCTTGCTTCATTTTTAAGGGGACATTTTTTGAAAAATCGGAGCAAAAGGCCTCGTAGAAATGATTAAAACGATTATGGAGACGATTTTTTGGCTTGTCGTCTAATTTTTATGGAGAAATTTTTCAAAAAACTGAAAGAAGGGGACCTTGCAAAAATTATCTTGCCCACTGCCCATTTTATTTTTGCACCGTTTCTAGTTGTTCGGACCTCCTACCCTGATTAAAATTTAATTCTGGGGCCACCACTAACTTTCTACATAATTAAATTTTTATGAAGAATACAATGCTGGGAGTGTTTATATTAAATCAAACAACTAATATTTTATGAAATAAAAATGATTTTTAATTAGTTTAAATTAAAAATTAACAAAGCAATAAGGATTTTCCGATTTCGTCATTTTTACAGATATTTAAGTATAACCATTAACACTAAAGTTTAAACTAAAAACACAAATTATATAGTTTTTTTTTAAGTGTTTAATGTCGGATATGCCTCCCTCTTTTTGAAACACACTCTTGGAGCTTCGAAGGCATGATTTTGATAAGCTGTCTGAAGTTTTCTTCAGGAATCTCTTCCCAACACCTTCTTAGTAGGTCAGTCAGCTGATGTTGAGTGTGCACATCCTCTTGAGCTGCTCTGACACGCTGTTTCAGTTGGTTCTAAAGATGTGCAATTGGATTTAGGTTAGAACTGTTGACCACAAGGATTTTGTGTCGTCCGCCCGTTGTAAAAACGCGATAATATGGGGCCTGATAACACGTTCGACGGAATTTCGAGTTGTTATGGTATCCTCGTTCAGAAAAACAAGTTTAGTTTCCCTGCATTTTAATAGCAAAAATTTACTTTTGGCACGAAAGTGTTTTAAAACTTTTGACTATAGGAATCCTTTAATTTCGTCTACTACTAAGGTACTATATGCTCTTATCTGAACAGTCGTCTAGTTAAGTCAATATTTTAGTTGTATTAAAAATGGCAACTCTCAGATTGTTCACACTGTACAATCATTTGAAAGTACAATTTTAGTACAGTAAAAAAAATACCCCTATCGCAGCTTCTGCATAATATAGCGAATTTCCTCCTATTAACTTATTTTAGTTCAAAAAATAATTTTTCAAAAGATTACACGACATAATAATTAATAATAATAATAGTAGAATAGCTAGGCCGGTACGGTGACACCGTAGAACCCCAATTTTCCGGACTACTTTTTTGACGATGTTAAGAACCGTGTAGTTTGGGGTCCTACTGTACCTAGAGTATGAATTGATCTCTGACCCGGCACGTACCAAGTACATGTATTTAAAATTTGTTGTTGACATTTGACCCCAACACTCGCTCATACTGTTGGCCTTGAAATTCCTAAGAGGTGAGTCATCACCAGCAACCAAATTAATTTATGTTAACCCATTATGCGTCATCACAATTTACTTATCACAATTTGGTTTTGTGTTAACCCATTATGCGCCGGCACTAATGTAGTTTTTGAATGCAAACCTAACGCATGCGCAGACTGAATTTAAGTACACGACGCATGCGCAGACTGAATTTTAGGTTACAATTTGATAGATGGGGTACACTACCGCGTCAAAAATGTGGGGTTACCCTAACTCGGGGGGTGGCCCCAAACTTTTGACGCCGTACTGTACTTAAATTTTTGGTACACTGCCGTGTCAAAAGTGCGGGCCCCCCTGACCAAAAAGGTATCCGATCACTTTTTTAAGCGTACTGTACGTGCAAACCTTGGCCCCAACACGCGCTTGCCTTAATTACATCATCTTAAACGAACTATCACGTCAAAAAATGTGGGGAATACCCTAACTCGGGGGTGGCCCCAAATTTTTGACGCCGTACTGTACTTAAATTTTTGGTACACTGCCGTGTCAAAAGTGCGGGCCCCCCTAACTAAAAAGGGTATTCGATCACTTTTTGAAGCGTACTGTGCTTATTACGTGCAAATCTTGGCCTCACTTAACTGCGTCATCTTAAATTGGGTGCGGTCGCTAACGATAAATTTTGTCGGGGGCGCACTGTACCAAGCGCTAGATTTTAAGATTAGACTCCGGGGTCCAGATTTCTGACCGCTACTGTACTGTAAATCGAGTGTCTACTGTACTTTTCAACAAGTTTAAGCCTGTTTTCAGCAAAGTCAGCACTTTTTTAATTTGTTTATTTATATAAGTTTTAATTTAAAAAAAATGTTTATTTAAGATTTTGATGACTCAGCAATTTTTTTGTTTGGATTTCAAATACGAAATAGTCTTCTTGGAATTTTTAATTTATGGCCTGATTGTTGAATTATAATTATAGTATGATTCATACAAGCGGGGATTTTTGTTATATTTGTTTATTTATATAATAATTTTGGATCATGTAATAATTTTAAAATTGTTTATTTAAGATTGGGAGGCCGCTAAATTTTGTGGGGGCACTGTACCAAGCGCTACCGCAAAACTAACTTCAGACTCCAGGGTCCAGATGTCTGACCGCTACTGTACTGCCGGAAATTTGGGTGTCAACTGTAACTCAGGGGTTTTTTTTGTATATTTAACCTTGAAAAATTCCAGGAATTTTTATCAGTTTTAACATAAACAAACAACCAATAATTAAATGTTTGTTTTAGCTGAATTTTGATCGTAAGACTCATATAAGGAGTTTTTTTGGTATAAGAAAGATGACGTCATGGAATATTAATGAGTTAAAAAATTGTTTAGTAAAAAATATCACCCATTGTAGGCCTCAAGCAAGAAATTATTTTTATCAGTTTTAATACTTTAACATTTAACCTACAGTGACCAATTTTTTAGTTAACTAACAGAAGTTCTTGAAATTTTAACAAGTTACAAAAAATATTACTTCTTATGGTGCACAACATTTTTGAATTTGACTGTAGCACAAAACTGTTTCTATATCAAACGAAAATTATCTGAAATAATTCAGTATGTACATATGTATAGACTCTGTATATTAAAAATATTTTATGTATACACTCTGTATATTGAGAATAAGAAAGAAAATTTGTATATAATTTTAATTTTTATGAATACTAGTAAACGAATTGTATAGCCATTTATGAATAAGTATTAAATCTAATTATAAAATAATTTATAAATATTGCAAAAAATTTGTTTAATCAGCAAAATCAATGTATATCATTTTAATACTGATACATATTTATATTAGGGTATAATAGTATTGTATTTATCATTTTTAAACAGAATAAAAGTTCAATTTTTGGTTTTAAATTACTATAAGTTAAACACGTCGCTTAATATAAAAATGATAACAGCATTGAGTTTTACTAAATTTTTAAGTCTGTAAAATCAAAATTTTTTATAGACTAGAAAATTTTGAATTTGCTACTCTATCATTAACATACAAATAATATCATGTATATATAACGGGTGTATATTTAGTATTTTTAATAAATATTTTAGTATACAGGGTGTATCATGAAATATGCTTTTCAATTAGAACAATAAATTTCATAAGATTTTTGTTAATACTCTTATAGGTTAACGAAAGAAACTTTTTGCTGTAAAAAAATAGGGGAATGCAGGGTAATAATTAAATAAAACGCACATATTTTTTTTTTAAATTTTATTTATAGAATATGTATACAAAAAATTAAATTGCTTAAATCTATATATTACTTAAAATCTATTTATTTTCCATATAAAAATTTTTTAAAAGAATACAATTTTCTAATGAACAAATTTTATCTGAATGAAGCATACAGCGTCTTGAATAATATTCATCTCGCAGAATGGAAATCTTCGGTACATCAAATATTTCTTCCAAATTCAAAATCCACGGCTGGTTTTCGGTACCATCAAACAAACTTGATATCCATTTCTTCTTTTCACCACCCTTGACGTATATAACATCATACTTCTTTAATATAGGTTTCAATATGGTATGAAGTTTTTTGTATGGAATAAATCCATACGACCAAGGTATCCCATGCCAATTTCGGTAAAGCCAACTGGCTACTCGTTGATATTTCTTCGGCAACTCGTTGAAATCAAACGGTGCGTCGAATATAAGATGTAATATATCATCCGAATTTTCTGCAGCAATACCAACTTCTTTAAAATAAAATTCGTTGTTAGCTCCTTGATAGCCTTGTATGTCAAGAAACGCCATTTTTTACCGCCACCGTAGAACTGAATTTATTCACACAATCCACAACTTTATATAGAATAATTAAAAGTGGTGGGGGTAGTTAGTTAATTTGTGGAACGTATTCGAAAATGGCTATTAATAGCTATTGCTAGTTTACCATCAAATTACAAACTGTTAATAATATTTAGCACATTTGTGAGTACCAGGTTCTTTTCACTTTAAGACCTAGTGATTTAAGGAATGCTAAATTTTCAGGTGAAATGTGTTGTTGCTCAAAAGTTTTACGTTTAATGATTTTAGGTTTCGAAAGTCCTTTGCTAGGTTCTCTAGCGGTGGACTGCGCTGAATTGTAAATTAACATGGTTCCAAAATGTAATTGTTTTACCACGAAAGTATAATTTTCAACGAAAGAGATGTTAACTCTTTGACAACCACCGGTAAATAGATAATATTTTATGTAAGTTCAACTATTTTATACCCTTCAACCATGATAAGGTGTATAAGCTGGAGTATAACTCAGCAAATTATATAGCGGTGGTGACGTAACACACAAATGCTGTGGTTGTGTTGCGGTTGTGGCGGTGGCGGTGTTTGTGTGGCGGTTGTGTGGTGGTGGCGGTGGTGTTTGTGTGGTGGCGGCGGTGGTGTTTGTGTGACGGTGGTATTTGTATGGTGGTTTCGGTGGTTGTGTGGTGGTTGTGAGGGTGGCGGGGTAGCAGCGGTGTTTGCGGCTGACGTGCACAACTTTATCATTAATTCAATCGAAGCAGCAATTTACTGTAGACAATAAATCGGTGGTGACATCTCGCGGTGTTTGTTGAACGCAATATCTAAATTAATCATCATCATAATCGCTAGCATCTTCTTTATCAGTTTCATCCAGATAATCACCTAGTGGCTCAATAACATCAGCCTTTTGAAGTTCACGAAGTATAGAGAATATTTCTTGACCGACAGTAGTTTCTCTTAAAGCATCTAACTCTTCGATTAAAGCTTCACTATCGTGAACGTTAAACAATATGTTTTTATTTTCCTCTATACTCCGAATAATATTGAGTATTTTTTCACCAGTCTCTGAAGTCTCGTATAAACGTCGTAATTCATCTATTAAAGTATTAGGATTATGCCAGTATTTTATTTTTTTCGATTGCCCATTAGCATTTTCCGAGTCGTTGTATTTGATACGCTTAGCAAGTAGCTCTTGGTCCGTTGAATTGACTGGACGTTTTATTGCTATTCGTTCATTAGAATCCTCAACTTTATTTTGAGTTTCTTTGATTAATAAAATATCCAAAAGGGTTTGCAAAGCTGTAGTTAACTTGGGAATGATAACAGTTCCACTATCAGAAGTGGTTAAAACCCTGTTATTAGACTCATCGCTGGGTGTGTAAACATTATTTTGATTTCTTAAATTATTAAATTTAGTTTGAATTGCTTTTGATGCAGCTTTAATTCTTTGTTCAAGTGGATTGACCCTTTCTTCAACTTTATTGTTTAGAAATTCATCATCAATATCATTCCTCCCGGTATCATAACTAGATAAGTCATCAGCTGTGTCTAATGTTTGTCTTTTTAGCGGATCAAGAGAGTAACTATTTTCAAACCTTTTTGGTGAAAATTCCCGCATATGTGTATTTCTTATATGACGTGAAAGAGAATCTTTCCGCGAGAAGCTTTTATAGCACCGCGTACACTCGAACATTATAATAGATGTGTAAAGCTCAACTAGTCTTACAAGATTAATTCAGAATTGTGTTAGCGATTACTTATATACTCCACCACCACCACCGCCGCCTCCACCACCGCCGCCGCAACCACCACCACCACCACCACCACCACCACCACCCCAACACAACTACAAAATTTGAGTTGCTCATTTTACTCCATGAAGTAGCTGTTGACATCCGGCTTACACATTTTACACCCATTACGCTACTTCGGTTTGGAAATTAGTTCAGAAAAATGAATGAAGAGCTATATGCAAGTGTCAGGTGACTCAACACCAACATTAAAATACTTGCTCCTGAATATAGGCAATTACATTGCGTTGCCAACTGGGTCCATACCTACTGAGAGTCTTATCATAATTCAAGATATAATTTGGGAGGTTCTAGTGTGTTGTAAAATAAGAACAATATAAGAATTTATACGTAAAATAATTTATTTTTTAATGAAATATACGTTTACAATATTAAAATTAAAAAGTAAATCAATTCATTTTCATATCTGACAGTTACCTTAATCTTACATCTAACATCATACATGTGATAGCTATTTACTAAATTCCACAATATGTAAAAAACCACTCGAATCAGTTCCTTTATATGTAATAAAATATTGTCCTGTACGTAAACATTGAATGGTCTGCTCATCCAAATCCGCGAATCGTTTTGGAAGGAACACTTGAGCATCTGCAAGTTCCACCGCAACCGCTGGCCCATATCGAGTTTCCATGCGTCGTACGTCAAGAATTTTCCACGTTTCATACGGTTTGAGTGTAGATAGCGATTTGAATGGTTTACCAGCACCAAGTTTATTCAACTTCTCCAAAACCGGATCCATTGTTGTATCAGTGGCAGTAAAAGTGGTCCACAGATCACTTATACTTAACTCAACACCGTGTTGTTCAGACATTTTGCCAATAAACTGCCAATTTCTGTTACAGCACGTCGCTTAAATAAATTATGAGTTGCCACCACAAAAAACCACCACCACCACCACCACCGCCGCCACCACCACCACCACCACCACCACCGCCACCACCACCGCCACCACCACCACCACCCCAACACAACTACAAAATTTGAGTTGCTCATTTTACCCCACCGGTATGTTTATTCCCACACAGCTACAAATTAAGTTACTCTAAAGCAACCACACCTTCATATGATCAGTGTTTATACACCACAACCAATGGAAAATATCAAATAAACATTAACATTTATTTAGTAATAAGGTATAATGCATATTTTGAGTATTCAACAAAAACTTTAATACTGATTAATAGGTATTGGTCAATTCCACTGTTACTCAAAATATACGTTATACCTCATTACTAAATAAATGCTAATGTTTGTTTTAACAACCGTGGAATTGGTCAATACTTATGATGTGGCAATCAGGTGATTGATTTTACTAAATTATTCGCAATTGCAGCGGCTTTTACATGTGGGACAGTTTACATAATTACAAACACAGTTTGGAAATGGCATCATACATCGTTTACAACACATGCAAATTCGTTTTTCGTTTCGACACCTATAACAATACTCGGGGAAGGAACACTTACACTGTGGTGGTTGAAATTTACAAATACCACAAATCGGCATGTTGTTTTTGTTTACTTTCTGGAACTTAACCTACAAATGACATCCGGTTAATAATTCAGTTGTATTTATAGTATTTTGACTGAAACCAAATAATCCAATATTTTATAAAAAATCGATATTTAATCGATATTGACCAATTCCACTGTTACACAAAATATCCATTATGCCTCATTACATCGCTGGTCATTGCCTTATAAATAAATGTTTACGTTGGTTTGAGCAACCGTGGAATTGGTCAATATGTATTAGGTGGCAATCAGATGATTGATTTTACTAAATTATTTGCAATTGCAGCGGCCTTTACATGTGGTACAGTTTATATAGTTGCAAACACAGTTTGGAAATGGCATCATACATCGTTTACAACACATGCAAATTCGTTTTTCATTTCGACACCTATCACAGTACTCGTAGAAGGCACACTTACACTGTGACGGTTGAAATTTACAAATACCACAAATCAGCATGTTGCTGTTGTTGTTTACCTTCTGGAACTTAACCAACAAATGATATGTGGTTAATAATTCAGTTGTATTTATAGTATTTTGACTGAAATATTCCAATATTTTATCTAAAATGGATATTTAATAATCTTCCATTATAAGAGCAGGGAACAGGAACGTCACCAGATTGATTAATTTAGATATTGCGTTCAACAAACACCGCGAGATGTCACCACCGATTTATTGTCTACAGTAAATTGCTGCTTCGATTGAATTAATGATAAAGTTGTGCACGTCAGCCGCAAACACCGCTGCTACCCCGCCACCCTCACAACCACCACACAACCACCGAAACCACCATACAAATACCACCGTCACACAAACACCACCGCCGCCACCACACAAACACCACCGCCACCGCCACACAAACACCACCGCCACCACCACACAACCGCCACACAAACACCGCCACCGCCACAACCGCAACACAACCACAGCATTTGTGTGTTACGTCACCACCGCTATATAATTTGCTGAGTTATACTCCAGCTTATACACCTTATCATGGTTGAAGGGTATAAAATAGTTGAACTTACATAAAATATTATCTATTTACCGGTGGTTGTCAAAGAGTTAACATCTCTTTCGTTGAAAATTATACTTTCGTGGTAAAACAATTACATTTTGGAACCATGTTAATTTACAATTCAGCGCAGTCCACCGCTAGAGAACCTAGCAAAGGACTTTCGAAACCTAAAATCATTAAACGTAAAACTTTTGAGCAACAACACATTTCACCTGAAAATTTAGCATTCCTTAAATCACTAGGTCTTAAAGTGAAAAGAACCTGGTACTCACAAATGTGCTAAATATTATTAACAGTTTGTAATTTGATGGTAAACTAGCAATAGCTATTAATAGCCATTTTCGAATACGTTCCACAAATTAACTAACTACCCCCACCACTTTTAATTATTCTATATAAAGTTGTGGATTGTGTGAATAAATTCAGTTCTACGGTGGCGGTAAAAAATGGCGTTTCTTGACATACAAGGCTATCAAGGAGCTAACAACGAATTTTATTTTAAAGAAGTTGGTATTGCTGCAGAAAATTCGGATGATATATTACATCTTATATTCGACGCACCGTTTGATTTCAACGAGTTGCCGAAGAAATATCAACGAGTAGCCAGTTGGCTTTACCGAAATTGGCATGGGATACCTTGGTCGTATGGATTTATTCCATACAAAAAACTTCATACCATATTGAAACCTATATTAAAGAAGTATGATGTTATATACGTCAAGGGTGGTGAAAAGAAGAAATGGATATCAAGTTTGTTTGATGGTACCGAAAACCAGCCGTGGATTTTGAATTTGGAAGAAATATTTGATGTACCGAAGATTTCCATTCTGCGAGATGAATATTATTCAAGACGCTGTATGCTTCATTCAGATAAAATTTGTTCATTAGAAAATTGTATTCTTTTAAAAAATTTTTATATGGAAAATAAATAGATTTTAAGTAATATATAGATTTAAGCAATTTAATTTTTTGTATACATATTCTATAAATAAAATTTAAAAAAAAAATATGTGCGTTTTATTTAATTATTACCCTGCATTCCCCTATTTTTTTACAGCAAAAAGTTTCTTTCGTTAACCTATAAGAGTATTAACAAAAATCTTATGAAATTTATTGTTCTAATTGAAAAGCATATTTCATGATACACCCTGTATACTAAAATATTTATTAAAAATACTAAATATACACCCGTTATATATACATGATATTATTTGTATGTTAATGATAGAGTAGCAAATTCAAAATTTTCTAGTCTATAAAAAATTTTGATTTTACAGACTTAAAAATTTAGTAAAACTCAATGCTGTTATCATTTTTATATTAAGCGACGTGTTTAACTTATAGTAATTTAAAACCAAAAATTGAACTTTTATTCTGTTTAAAAATGATAAATACAATACTATTATACCCTAATATAAATATGTATCAGTATTAAAATGATATACATTGATTTTGCTGATTAAACAAATTTTTTGCAATATTTATAAATTATTTTATAATTAGATTTAATACTTATTCATAAATGGCTATACAATTCGTTTACTAGTATTCATAAAAATTAAAATTATATACAAATTTTCTTTCTTATTCTCAATATACAGAGTGTATACATAAAATATTTTTAATATACAGAGTCTATACATATGTACATACTGAATTATTTCAGATAATTTTCGTTTGATATAGAAACAGTTTTGTGCTACAGTCAAATTCAAAAATGTTGTGCACCATAAGAAGTAATATTTTTTGTAACTTGTTAAAATTTCAAGAACTTCTGTTAGTTAACTAAAAAATTGGTCACTGTAGGTTAAATGTTAAAGTATTAAAACTGATAAAAATAATTTCTTGCTTGAGGCCTACAATGGGTGATATTTTTTACTAAACAATTTTTTAACTCATTAATATTCCATGACGTCATCTTTCTTATACCAAAAAAACTCCTTATATGAGTCTTACGATCAAAATTCAGCTAAAACAAACATTTAATTATTGGTTGTTTGTTTATGTTAAAACTGATAAAAATTCCTGGAATTTTTCAAGGTTAAATATACAAAAAAAACCCCTGAGTTACAGTTGACACCCAAATTTCCGGCAGTACAGTAGCGGTCAGACATCTGGACCCTGGAGTCTGAAGTTAGTTTTGCGGTAGCGCTTGGTACAGTGCCCCCACAAAATTTAGCGGCCTCCCAATCTTAAATAAACAATTTTAAAATTATTACATGATCCAAAATTATTATATAAATAAACAAATATAACAAAAATCCCCGCTTGTATGAATCATACTATAATTATAATTCAACAATCAGGCCATAAATTAAAAATTCCAAGAAGACTATTTCGTATTTGAAATCCAAACAAAAAAATTGCTGAGTCATCAAAATCTTAAATAAACATTTTTTTTAAATTAAAACTTATATAAATAAACAAATTAAAAAAGTGCTGACTTTGCTGAAAACAGGCTTAAACTTGTTGAAAAGTACAGTAGACACTCGATTTACAGTACAGTAGCGGTCAGAAATCTGGACCCCGGAGTCTAATCTTAAAATCTAGCGCTTGGTACAGTGCGCCCCCGACAAAATTTATCGTTAGCGACCGCACCCAATTTAAGATGACGCAGTTAAGTGAGGCCAAGATTTGCACGTAATAAGCACAGTACGCTTCAAAAAGTGATCGAATACCCTTTTTAGTTAGGGGGGCCCGCACTTTTGACACGGCAGTGTACCAAAAATTTAAGTACAGTACGGCGTCAAAAATTTGGGGCCACCCCCGAGTTAGGGTATTCCCCACATTTTTTGACGTGATAGTTCGTTTAAGATGATGTAATTAAGGCAAGCGCGTGTTGGGGCCAAGGTTTGCACGTACAGTACGCTTAAAAAAGTGATCGGATACCTTTTTGGTCAGGGGGGCCCGCACTTTTGACACGGCAGTGTACCAAAAATTTAAGTACAGTACGGCGTCAAAAGTTTGGGGCCACCCCCCGAGTTAGGGTAACCCCACATTTTTGACGCGGTAGTGTACCCCATCTATCAAATTGTAACCTAAAATTCAGTCTGCGCATGCGTCGTGTACTTAAATTCAGTCTGCGCATGCGTTAGGTTTGCATTCAAAAACTACATTAGTGCCGGCGCATAATGGGTTAACACAAAACCAAATTGTGATAAGTAAATTGTGATGACGCATAATGGGTTAACATAAATTAATTTGGTTGCTGGTGATGACTCACCTCTTAGGAATTTCAAGGCCAACAGTATGAGCGAGTGTTGGGGTCAAATGTCAACAACAAATTTTAAATACATGTACTTGGTACGTGCCGGGTCAGAGATCAATTCATACTCTAGGTACAGTAGGACCCCAAACTACACGGTTCTTAACATCGTCAAAAAAGTAGTCCGGAAAATTGGGGTTCTACGGTGTCACCGTACCGGCCTAGCTATTCTACTAATAATAACAGTGAGATTCTACGTCCGTTTTTCAGACTTTTGTCTAATACAGACGTCACTTAGAATTATTTTTTTTATCTACAAAATCATCAGTCTACAGAATTTAATTTATTTGTTAAGAAAATAATTCAAATATCATTAACAATAAATATCTTAAATGAGTTTAAAAGAATCAAAACGACACTGTTTATTAAATTGCGTAAGATCTGATTCTGACTCGTTAAAAGTGGTCAAGTGGGAGTAAGCTGATAAATGCGAATTTATAAGGATTTTATTGTACTACAAAATCCAAAAAAGCGGGAAGGCGTACTTTTTTTTAATTAACTGCACTTTGTTTTTTTACACAAAATTTTAAAATTACTTTATTTTATTAAAAAACTAGCTGACCCGTCCACGCGTTGCTGTGGCTCAGTAGTTATAATTGATTGAATTAATTTTTTCTTATCATTTTGATACAATCAAATCAATATTTACTAATAAAGCGGAAAATAGTTTAGCCAATTTTAAATCATATGGGATTGAGAATAGGCGCGAGAATAAAGTGCTTCGCTTCGCTCGCTAAGCAGTTCAAAATTCTATAAAAGGTTAATTCAATGTAATGCTTCGCTCCGCTCGCCATACGATTTACTGATAAAGCTGAAAATAGTTTAGCCAATTTTAAGTCATATGGGATTGAGAATAGGCGAGAGAATAAAGTGCTTCGCTTCGCTCGCTAAACAGTTCAAAATTCTATAAAATGTTAATTCCATGTAATGCTTCGCTCCGCTCACCATACGACTCCCCTATAAAGTGCTTCGCTTCGCTTGCTAAACATTTAAAAATTCTATAGAAGTTTAATTCCAGGTAATGCTTCGCTCCGCTCGCCATATGACTCGCCTATAAAGTGCTTCGCTTCACTCGCTAAACAATTCAAAATTCTATAAAAGGTTAATTCCAGGTAATGCTTCGCTCCGCTCGCTAAATTTATTTATTAAAATAAATAGTAAAATTTTTTATTAATTTATGTCAGTTGTAAAAGATGTTTAGATTTTTGCCAATGCATACTTTGAAACTATGGAAACAAAAATCAATAACAAACATACGTATGTATGTATATTTTCAGATTTATGTCATATGCGTTTTTGTTATACCACGTTTTATACTGACTTCATGGAAACGCGTTCGAATGGGATAAAATCCTATGTCCGTCTCCTGGTTCTAAGCTACCTCTCCACCAATTTTCAGCCAAATCGGTTCTTCCGTTCTTGAGTTATAAGTAGTGTAACTAACACCACTTTCTTTTATATATATAGATGGTGGAACCCTAGTCACCACATATACCTATAAAAAGTTATCCTAAAAAAAAAAACGCGGTGAGCGGCGGGGCCCCATCACGGAAGTCGAATTTTTTCCTTCATCTTCGGTATTGAATGTCTACAAGCGAAATGTGATTGAAAGTCTACAAGCGAGTTGTCATTTTGGTGGTTTCAAAACTGATGATGAGTGTCCGGCTGATAGGGGCTTTAAAAAAAGGTTTTACGTTTTTAAGGGCTGAATCTCAGTAAATTTCAATTTTGTGCCGATAGCAGTCAGCAGGTAAAGAGCCAACACAATTCGTATGAGGGTATTCCTACCCATGCTTATCCGCCAATTGTCTTTGTGTTTTATTTTTAAATATTAAAAAAGGACCTTAAATAGTAAACTGGAAGGCCTTTATGAAGGTATTTTTTCTTTCCAAAAAAACCCAAAATTTTTATTTTATAAATAAAAATGCAAAATTAATCTATCTATATATATATATATATATATATATATATATATATATATATATATATATATATATATATATATATATATATATAATATATATATATATATATATATATATATATATATATATACACGGAGAGAAAATTCCTATAAAAATTACTGTGCTCAGCACTACAATCGACGTGTAAAAGACGAACATATTAAATTCTGTAAGGTAAAAATATAAAGATTATAATTAATCATAAAAAATTTAAAGGATGGAATGTTCTTTTCGTAATATTATCTCCGTAAAATTTGTAAAACAGCACAGTAAAAAGTTCTATTACCGACAAAAAAATAATTTTTAATTGTGTTTATTAAAAAAATTTCCATGCTAACATGCTAATAATAGAAAGAAAAAAAACAGAAAGAAGGTTGGTTTTGTTGGGATCGCTGTAATGAAATGTACCTCAATCAGCGAGTTAGTTACATGGGTTACATGCGAACCATAGGTGTGGACTGTGGAAGAAACTTTGTCACACAGCTCCCACCAAGCACCTTGATGCAGCTTAGTAGTCAGTTGCTTTTACACTCTCTTAGGATGATGTCATCGTTTAATTCATCTTTTTGTTATTTATCTATCTTTAGTATATGTATTACAATATATTGTTGGCAATAATTTTTGTATACATGTTTTTACAGGTACAGTGCAACCAATATAAGGTCGCGAGTCAGATGCGCAAATGAAAGAGTACGACAACAAGAATTAAACTATAATATACATGCATAAGAGTGTGATAAAAGTTGTGTTAGCACCACATTAAATTTTACCATGCTAGCACATATTTTTTATTTTGGTCGTCGATCGCGTACGGATTATAGGGGAGCATAGTAATTTTTCTGAAATTTTGTCTACAAAAATTATAGGATTTTTCTCTCCGTGTATATATATATATATATATATATATATATATATATATATATATATATATATATATATATATAAAAATGAATCCCTATTTCCCTTGGTCACGCCATAACTTGAGAACGACTTCACCGATTTCATTCATCTTTTTTTTTTAAATTTCCCAATACTTTGTAGAAGTTGCAGAAAGAAAAACGAAGAAAATTGCGCAGAAAACTGGAAAATTTCAGAAAACTTAACGGCTATTTTAACTTCGCGCGTTTGATGGCTGTGAATTTTTACCATGGTGACTGATTGTTTTAATTCTATAGCCTTTGAATGTGGCTGTACTTCAGAAGTATTTATATCGCGAAAAACCACCAAAAAATATTTAACGTGCATTAATTTATTGAATCAAAGTCCTCTGGTTTAACAAAAAATTCATCACTACACAGTCGATTCGATCGGAACGTTTATCCAGTTTTCAGTTTGTTCAGTTAGTTTTTTGTTTTTTCGCGTCAAAAACATTAGGTAAAAGTGAGAGATGTTATAAATAGGTAGCACTGATATTTTATTATTATTTTAATTCAACTATTTTTGTAAACAGTTACAGAAACATACTCATAGATGAAAAACGTGTAAAACATTTCTGTAAGCCAAAATTATAAAATCTATATATATATATATATATATATATATATATATATATATATATATATATATATATATATATATATATATATAAAATGAATCCTTGTTTCCCTTGGTCACGCCATAACTTGAGAATGTCTTCACCGATTTCATTCATCTTTTTTTTTTTAAATTTTCCAATACTTTGTAGAAGATTCTTACAGAAAGAAAAACGAAGAAAATTGCGCAGAAAACTGGAAAATTTCAGAAAACTTAACGACTATTTTAATTTCGCGCGTTTGATGAATGTGAATTTAGAAGACAGCTGTTTGTTTTTTTTTTTATTTTTGGAAAAATATAAACTTAATAGCTATAGAAACAGAAAAAAGAAAAATAGCACATAAAAATTTTTTGAAAATTTCCATGTGCATCTTTATACATAATTTATTTTTTTAACAAACGAATTGCTTATAATTTTTTTAAAAATTGTCAGATGTCTGCTACATTTACATTCACCGCATTTGACAGTCCGCGCGCCGCAAATGTCGTTTAACAGTTTCATCGATCGACATCTGTCAATACTGGCGTTTGCCAGAAAATTTTCTTAGCCTAATTTTACGCAACAGAGCTTACACCGTTACAAACCAGAGGGCTGCATTCAAAAAATAAACTTGCATTTAACATTAAAACAACAACTTTTACCATGGTGACTGATTGTTTTAATTCTATAGTCTTTGAATGTGGCTGTACTTCAGAAGTTAAGTATTTATACCGTGAAAAACCATGAAAAAATATTTAACGTACATTAACTTATTGAATCAGAGTCCTCTGGTTTGTAACGGTGCAAGCTCCTTTAGCTAGCGTTAGGTTAACAAAACAAAAAATTCATTTATTCATTTGCATTTCTTTGTGCACACTGCACAGTCGATTCGATCGGAACGTTTATACAGTTTTCAGTTTGTTCAGGAACATAAACCAGCCACGTCTTTTTAATGGCACCCGGCTTGCGGTGAAGAAATTAATGAACAGCATCATTGAAGCCACAATTTTGAAAGGGAATTACAAAGGCGAAGACGTCTTGATTCCACGCATCCCCATGATTCCGAACGACATGGCATTCAACTTTAAACGGTTACAATTTCCATTACAGCTTGCATTTGCATAATGTCGACAAATAAATCGCAAGGGCAATCATTAAGTGTTTGTGGCATCACTCTTGAAAATCCATGTTTTTCACACGGTCAATTGTATGTCGCCTGTTCTCGTGTCGGAAAACCATCAGCATTATTTATTTACGTGCCAGAAAACAAAATTAACAATGTTAGGTATCGAAAAGCATTACAATAAGCACTATGTTTTGAAATAATTTTTTTTATATTGTTTTTTCCAGTTCGAATTGAATACTCATAGCTAAGACAGGACAACGTCTGTCGGGTCAGCTAGTACTTTATAAATAAACTTTAATAACATTTTTAAATTACTTAATATGTATGTATTGCATTTGCAAAAGTACGTTCATATTTTTTAAATTTTTAAATTTACTATTCGCCTACTTGTCTTATAGTATAAATATAAAGCATTTTAAACACATTTAACAATACCATTGAATTCCGATGTAATAATGGGAGAAGTGGGAGGAAAAGTAATGTGGAATCCCTAAAAGGCACTAACTGGATACTAACTCAATACATGTACAAAATTTCAGTCCTCTACGTTTACTCAGAGAGTGTCTAGGCGTGTTAGAAAAAAGGCAAAATTATCAAGGAAATATTGGCATAAAAATCGTGGGGGTAAGGGTTAAACGTTGAAACCTCCAAAAAGCAGTGGCTGGCTATTAACTTAACCTGTACACAAAATTCCAGCTCTCTAGGTTTATTTGGGGAGATTTTAACCCGAACGAAACTGTTAAAAAATAAGAAAAATCATGTTCTTTTTGGTATAAAAATGGTGGGGGTAAGAGTTAAAAGTTGAGACCCCCAAAAGGCACCCCCTTGATACTAACTCAATCCGAATACAAAATTTCAGCCCTCTAGGTTTATTTGGGTGATTGGTAAGAGTGATACAAACTTCGAAAACGTCGAAAAAGCATGAATTGTAGCTTAAAAATGAGGGGGGTGGGGGTAAAATATTAAAACCTCTAAAAAGCATAACCTAGGTATGAACTCTATCAACACACCAAATTTCAATTCTCTACGTTAATTCTGGGTGGCTGGGGGCGTGTTAGATCCAGCCAAAATCGTTTTTCCCCCTCAACTCCCTCCAAATCATCCTAGGAAGGTGAATTTTGGACATGTTGTAGATAATTAACCGAAACATTATTCCAAACATTTATTTGGAAAAGTTTTATTGTTTTGTTGCCCCCCACCACCCCCTTGAAAGTTGGGTCGGATCCAAAATTTGCCCAAAATCTGGCCCCACTTTGATAGTATTTCAGAATGAGCCCCACTTACCAAATTTCAGCTCTTAACTTCCATAGGGAGGCCCTACAAATATTAAAAGGTAGCGGGAATATATATATATATATATATGGGTAGTTCTTCAAACTATGGAATACGGCCCAACGCATTTTGTATATTAATATTTTGAAAAATACATTTTTTCTAGATGGAAACTGTAAACCATTACTGCATCTAACTGGTCACTCAAAATAACCCGGTTTCGAAATATATTTTTTTATAAAAAATTACACTTAAAATGTAAAATTCTCAGTCTCTTGGCATGTCTCCTCTCCAAAGTAAAACATAGCCGACTAAATAATTATTTTTTCTGAAATTTTTTTTTTGATAAAAAAAATTTACACTGCAGTAGTAATCTATAATATTGGTACTTTTTTATTGTATAAATAATTTTTGAATTTTTTTATATTTTCTTTAAGAAATATTCTATTGAATTTTGTCTCCCGACCTTTGCATCATTCTCCAATCAAACCAAAACACTTAAAAAATATAAAAAAATTATATTCTGATTAAATCATCGTTTGTCATAGTAATTAACTCAAATATAATAAATAAAATAAAGTACATGTTTTATTTAATTTGGGGTTGTATCAATTAATTCAGTTAACATTGTAAGTACTTGGTCCAGTCAATTTCTCAGTATCCTGGTCAGCATTTTCGTGAAAAATACTGTGGATATAAGAAATTTTTCAGTTGTATGAGTTGTAAATATGCTGTATTGGAATAGCGGACCTGTATTTTTTTTTTTTATAAAACGTTATTTAGCCGATTTTTAAAGAATATTGAAGAATTTTCAGTCTCCTGGTCTCAGTCTCCTGGCAGCTCCGAAAACGGGGATTTAACTTAAATAATGTAAATAAATTAGGTAAATGTCATTAGAATACTGTAATAAATGACTCCATATATTTTTTAATAAAAAATAAATTCCCATTTTTTTTTTTTATAATACCTATATACTATATAATTAATATAACTACTGATACATATTATATACTACTAATGTAATATATAATATGTATTAAACTGTAATAAATGACTTCGAATATTTTTTAATAAATAATAAATTCCCAATATTTTTATTTATTTATTTAGTTATTTTTTTTATTTTTTTTTTTTTTTAATTTTGTTTTTTTGAAAATTTTTTTTAATATTTACATATATACACTATATAACTACTAATATATATACTACTAATATAATATATAATATCTATTAAACAAATAATAAATTGTTTAATAATTAAAAATTTAATAATAAAAATTGTTTAATAATAAAAATTAATAAATTGTTTAATAGTTTAATAAATTGTGTTTAATAATAAAAATGAATATAAGAAATTCTCTTTTGTTAATTTTAGTTTTTTACTCATTTTTTCACTTTCCTGGATGTTTCTTTTTTTTATAATGGCCATAAAATTTATAATTTTTAATATTTTGACTGGCCACTTTCAAATAGTGTAAAAAATGTCATCACCTTGAAATAAAACTACTTTCCAAAGCTTATGCATGAAAAAAATGTGTGGCCGAAATTAAGTCTATTTTCTTCCATTGTTTGAAGAACTACCCATATATATATATATATATATATATATATATATATATATATATATATATATATATATATATATCAGACATTTTTTTCTACTTATCGTGTTCTACGGGTCCGAAAACGGATAGCGCCCCTACTCTCGCCTCTCACCGTTCTTATCGTATAGGCTGTACATGTCTAATTTTTGCAGTTGTAAAATTCGACTAAAAAAAAAATACCATATAACCTGTAAGTCTAGCAAGTACTTAGCACATTAATATTTTTTGTATATATAAACATCTAATAGTATGTTAGGGGCTAAAGTGTGAGTTTTAATCCCGAGTGTGAAGTTTGTCGCCAGAGGGCCTGTAAGGCCCGAGGGCAAAAATTCACATGAGGGATCAAAATAAACACTTTAGTCCTGTGGAGTATATACTATTTTTTGCAATTTCAGATTATTTCAAGTAATAAATATCAAATAAAGCAAAAAGTTGCTAATAAGGTTGTAGAAGAACGGCTAACAAAAAAATAAAAAAAATATATGAAGAGAAATATAAAATATTTATTACATGGTGCAGTGAAAGAAAATTGTAGAATTATTATAATGAAGATGTATCGCTAGCATTCTTTTATGAAAAGTCAAAATCAATGGGTGCATTTGCCAAACTGCTTCAAAATGTAGCCACGTTTTTAAAACTGGAGAATTCATCCTCATGCACTGGGCATTGTTCCAGGCGTACATCTGCATCTTTATTAGCAGATTTGGGGACTAACATCGATATTGCCAAACGACATGGGGGGTGGAAATCTTCGACAGTGGCAAATTCAATTAATAATAAAAAGATATAGCAGACTAAATTTTTGGACAAAAGGATGTGAAATCGATTTCTGAATTAACCCTTAGTGGAAATGAATCTTCCAGCTTAAATAATCATTTATTTAAAATATCGAGTTACAGTAATATAAATATAAATGTGAACATTAATTCTAGATAAAATTTTCTCAAGACATACATATATCTGTTCTGTTATTAGGGTTGCCAACTGTCCCGATTTAATCGGGATGTCCCGATATTAGGTCTATATGTCCCGCGTCCCAACGACAGTAGTGGCGGGACGTTAATTGTTCCGATTTTTAACATCTACAATTTTTTTACTTTTTTAATCCCAGCAGTCTCGCTATTGCTGTTTCCAAATTACCGCGCTTGTATATCATGTCGTCGCCCGGCCAAGGAAGTATGTACCTACACTTAAAATGTACAGTGTTGCCAGTTTGACTCATCAAAATTCCCCCAACAATAGTCAAAATCCCTCCAAAAAATGCATTTTAGGTAGAAAAAATCTCCAAAAAATGAAATAAATTATTTAACATACATAAATTACACAAGTGGTATCTGAGTAACCCAAAAATAGCCAGTCTCTAAGGCTACATTTTGAAAAATGTCTTTCTTAAAAAAAAAAAGTTCACAAAAAAAAAAAAAAAAAATAATACGAGTAATAATAATAATAATTTCTCGCAAAATAAAAAAGTATAGTAATTTTATCTTCAAGAAATGGTTTATTGTAATTTTTTAAAGGATAGATGTCTTAAAATACGATAGCAAATACGATAGCACACATTAAAATTTTAATGGTTGATTTTAAACTGATTATTGAGTAAGAATGATAAATATATTCGTATTGTATGTACCTACTAAATAGTTCTGTGCATTGTATAAAGTTCTAGTGGAAATTTTGACCTTTTGTTTATTAATGATTAAAAACGTTTTTTTTTTAGCTGTCCCGATTTTTTTTTTTCATTAAATCCTGAAATATTTATTGGAAGAGTTGGCAACCCTATCTGTTATCCTTTTTCTACATAATAAGTTTAAATTAATTTGTAAATTTATAAGTGCTGTGGTCTGTAAATTAAACTTACTGACTGGTGCCATTTTATAAATTCCGTTTGCTGATTGGCTTAAAAGCGGCAACAAAATAATTTTTTTAGTCCCTTGGGAATAAAAGTGGCACTTTACTCCCTGTTATGAGGGACTAAATCATGTCTTTTAGTCCCGGAATTGCAAAAAACATTTCAGTCCCTTTTTGGCAATCCTAGCAGAACTAAAACACTTTTTTAAATTTTTTTATTGTTAAAATCGAAACTTTCTTTTGAAAACTGTTACAATTACTATATTTTACATTCAAGTGCCGACACAATCCCCCTAGTTAACCACCCCTAGACCTAATGCCTTTATTGGTTAATTAGTGAAAAATATTTTATTTTCAGTCATTTTTTAGGTAAATTGAGCAGTTGTATATGGCCTTTATTAAACAAATTTTAGTTTTCTTTAATATATTTTCCACTCATTTATAATAGAATAAAATGTGTGATAAATTGTAGATATTACATAATCATTTGATATACGCGGCTATAATTTTGGCTCGAAGTGAATTAGACGACGAAGATTTTCTTCCGTAAAGAATAAAATTCTAAAAAAAAAAAAATAATAAATTAGTAAAAGAAATAAAAAAATTTATCCTTGAATTACTTTTCTAATACAATTGTTGTAAGTACTTATGTCAAATGTAAAAAGTTTATTACATTTTTTCGAAAAACTGTAAAATTGTCACATTTTTAAAAAATATAAATGTTTGCCTTTAATTTATTAGTTTAATTCTTTTTAAATGATTCGCGTTAAAATTTTGTAATATTTCCAAAACGAAATGACAGAATACTATGTCAAAATAATTGTTTTTTTAACAACAACAAAAAAAAAAAAAAATTAATATCCAAAATTATTTAAGATTAAAATGCTATGTTTATACGTTGTAATCATAACTGTATTATTAATCAGGCAAAAATTTACGTAAAAATATTATTTCAGTATGGTTTAATGTAATTTTTATCCATTTGTAGCAAACTCTTAATAATTTTAGTAAGGTGTAAACATAATATAAATTCTAATCATATTATATAAAACAAATATGCTTGATAATTTTTCTATAAACAATGGAATGGATATATTATAAAAACTTTACAAATGAGAGACATAAAATATAGCTGAATCGTTAAATTGGATTAAAGAAATCATGACACGCAACTTATAAAGCCTTTTTTTTCGAATGTAGCATCGCAAAATATGAGACAGAAAAAAAACTGTGAGTGCGAGTGAAATGGAGAACGACATATTTCCTAATTTTTATCGCAAAGTAATTAACCTGGAGGAATGGTTTAAAAACATTTTTTACGTAATTTGCCTCGTCCTTTCAATTAATGTAAAAAATAATTAAAGAGTTGCTTATTTCTAGCAAAAAACTCATTTTGTTGACAAAATATGCCCGAAAAACCTACTTCTGGGCCTCCGACGTGTCTGGCTAACGAACTTATCCAAGAGTTTTGAATTTCGAAACTTTTCAACAAATTTCATAAAAATTAAATGTTCCGTTCGAGAGTTATCGTGTTCATATATATATTTCTGTTATAGCCTCTGGCTTGGGTCGCGTCATGAGACCTACTGTAATAGCTGAAATTCTAATTCTAAAAATTCGCTAAAATTGCATATATGTACATTACATACAAAATATAACATTTTAAGTTATATTTCACCACATAAATTAATTAGCTTGAATTAATTGTTCTAACGAAACTATTAAAGATGATTTAAAACTCATTTCTAAAAACAAATTAATTTTTAAATAATATATTCGAAATATATTGTTAGCAGCCTAATTTATATATATATATATATATATATATATATATATATATATATATATATATATATATATATATATATATATATATATATATATATATTATTGTATAAAACCTAGAAAGGGTAAAATATATATTTTGTTTTGTTTTTATAATTATCTCTGTTTATATATATACCTATGTTACAGTGGCGCCAATGGCGGTTTATTTCTCATTAGTGTAAAGTTGAATACGAACATAATCTGTCATAATAAATAATATTTTATTTACAATTGCCTACAGAAATATATGTATATTATTTTATAAAATCTGTTCTTTATGTATTTTATAAAATTTAGAATCGGAAAAACCTATACCTGTGTTGATTTTTTACAATTATGTTTATTTCCTCATGAGTACAATTATTATTTTAAATATTACAATTAAATTAAATAATTTTGTTTGCTTTTCATACCCCCGAAGTCAGTATTATTGAAAATGAATTCATTCATTCAAACATTGGTGAATTATCATAGTTTATCATTTTTATTGTTTATATATATATATATATATATATATATATATATATATATATATATATATATATATATATATATATATATTATGAAAGGTCCATTGAGATGCCAAAATCTTGGACAAAATTTTGAATTACATCTCTGGAATTTGAATTCGTACTACCCATTCTGTCAGTTTCCTGAATTTTTTGGTTTAAATTAATATTGTATTCATAATATACTCCCCAAAAAAAAAAAAACAATACAATAAATAAATAAATAAATATATAAATAAATAAAGTAAAACATAACTAAAAAAATAAACTTCAATTCCTTGTTACTTTTGTTTTATAGGTACAACTCTGTACCCCATAATTTTAAACACACAAGTTTAACTTAATTTTTATTGTAAATATACTGATGGGAAAAGCTTGTAGGTACATACAATTATTAGATTGTCGATGCAGACGTCGATACATTCAAATAATCATTGATATAAATAAGCTTACGTATCGTAACGGCAGATATTCTAGCAACGCAACGTTAAATAAAATGCTATAAAATAAACTCCCGTATAAAATACACCCTCGTCAAACAATTGCCGACATCACTCACCAACAGGGGGACAACAATAGCAATATTAACGTACATAACAACAAGAAATTTGTCATATTATTCTCAGTTGGTGAATTTTGTTGATAATCTGTAATTAAGTTATCTGCTTGTTAAATACGTGATTTACTCCCAGTTTACTTGCTTTTTGATTCATTTATGCATATACAGTGTCATTAAAATGAAAACTGAAAACTCACTTTTCCAAAATATATGACTCTAATATAAGTGGCCCCAAATCCAAAAGAAATTTGGAAAAATTCTTAATATTTATTGATGTGCTTATTCATCAAAAAATAATATAATTATGTACAATTTTTTAGTTTTTTTTTTTTTTTTTTTTTTTACAAAGAAAAGTCATGTTTCAAATACCTGTAATACTATATATAGGTATTAGACCAGGTGCCAAGAATTTTTAAGTGGAAAAAATTCAGTCCATTTTTTTTTTTTTAAATTTTTATAAAATAATTAGTTTAAGTGTCATTAATAAATTTTGAATCTCGCTCCTCCAATGAATACAGCGTACCCTTCTTCAAGAATAAAGACAGTTATGTATCAACAAAGCTTGTAAAATTGTTTACAAAAAGTGAATTTTTTTACCCGTTTGTATACCGGACCAATCCTTTAACGGTAGTTGGGAGGGAATTTTCTATTCACTCATCCCTAGACGGTGTGATCACACCATATTTGTGATCCAAATTGTATTTAGGCTTCATTATGTCATTTGTCATTTTGGTAATGGCAAAGATTTCCCGAAGCTCGGATAAAGCGGCTCAATATCCCTTTTCAGGATGTTTAAAAGACTAACACTGTTGACTCCAGAATCTGTTGGCACATAACCTGGCTTGTCTCTGCACCTCTAGGTGCAAACTGCAGAAGATATAGTCCAATCAATATCTTTAGAGCGACCAGCGGCATTGTACGTCTCACCTCCATTATTCCGAAACACGCTAGTCTTTAGGTTTTGTTCAACTTTGACTTAGCACTGGTCGTTTTTGTATCCGCCCACCAGATCACGGAAGCACAGGTGGGCGATAACTTGATAACTGTTATTATAGATGCATCCCTATTAGATCAACATCCCTGCATTAGTGTTCAACAGTGATAAGACCAGAGATTGTACCTGGAAAACGATCGATGGAAATAATACATATCGCGACGGTTTTATGTCGAATTTTTTGAGTTTTATACTTTTTCACGAGTTTTACATTTTAATGTCTATTTACGTAAATTTAAACTTAATTAGAATTTCTCAAAAAACGGTAAAAATCAAAGAAAACTCACAGTTCCATCTCCTAAAGCTATAAATAATTATTAAAGGGTCTATGTTTTAGATACAACTTTGATATTCTAATTAGAATTACTTTTTTATTTTATTTGTTAATTTATTGTTTTACCTAATCCTTTGATAGGCTGTAACTTGCCTATACATGATTTTTTAGAAGTTTTTATACTGCAGTTATGGCAAATATCATATGTTGTCTGTTATTATGTTTTATTATTGTCAGTTAGTAATATTATGTTAGAGAGAACTTAGGGAGGTTTTTATATTACTCTTGCATGTACCACAGTTATTAAAAAATAGTAATTTTAGGATCTCAAATTTTGTAATTCATACCAAAACTACCCCATGCATTTATTTTATAAATTTCATTAAGATTTGTTGTCCTGTTAATTAAATTAAATTAATAATTAAATTTTAAAATTTTCTATTTTCTATTATTATAAAACGACTAACATTAGAGTTACTTTTATTTTCTTTATATTGATAGATCTAGGATATCCGTTGATATAGCTCTATATAAAAAAAACGCCGTGAGCAGCGGAGCCCCATCACGGCAGTCGAATTTTTCTTTTCATCTTCGGTATCGAATGTCTACAAGCGAAATGTAATTGAAAGTCCACAAGCGATTTGTCATTTTGGTGGTTTCAAAACTGATGATGAGTGTCCGGTTGATCGGGGCTTTAAAAAAGGTTTTAAGTTTTTAAGGGCTGCATCTCAGTAAATTTCAATTTTGTGCCGATAGCACTTAACAGGGAAAAAGCCAACACAATTCGTACGAGGGCATTTCTACCCATACTTATCCGCCAATTGCCTTTGTGTTTTACTTTTAAATATTAAAAAAGGAACTTAAATAGTAAACTGGAAGGCTTTTACGAAGATATTTCTTCTTTCCAAAAAAATCCAAAATTTCTATTTTATAAATAATAAAAATCCAAAATTCCTAATTTATAAATAAACAGTGACTTTAATAACATTTTTAAATTACTTAATATGTATGTATTTCATTTGTTAAAAAATTATATTCACTTTTTTTAAATTTTTTAAAATTACTATTCGCCTACTTGTATTTAGAATAAAAATAATGCATTTAAAACACATTTAACAATAGCATTCAATTCCGATGTAAAAATGGGAGAAGTGGGGGGAAAAGTAATGTGGGCTCCCTAAAAACTACTAGCTGGATACTAACTGAATACACGTACAAAATTTCAGCCCTCTAGATTTCCTTAGAGAGTCTCTAGACGTGTTAGAAAACAAGCAAAAAAATTAAGGAAATATTGGCGTAAAAGTCGTGGGGGTAAGGGTTAAAAGTTGAAACCCCCAAAAAACAGTGTCTGGCTATTAGCTTAACCTGTACACAAAATTTCAGCCCTCTAGGTTTATTTGGGGAGATTTTGACCCGAACGAAACTGTTAAAAAACAAGAAAAATCATGTTCTTTTGAGTATAAAAATGGTAGGGGTAGGGGTTAAAAGTCGAGACCCCCAAAAGGCACCCCCTTGATACTAACTCAATCCGAATACAAAGTTTCAGCCCTCTAGGTTTATTTGGGTGACCTGTGCGAGCGGTACAAACTTCGAAAACGTCGAAAATGCATGAAATTGTAGCTTAAAAATGAGGGGGGTGGGGGTAAAATATTAAAACCTCCAAAAAGCACAACCTTGGAACGAACTTTATCAACACACCAAATTTCAACCCTCTACGTTAATTCTGGGGGGCGGGAGGCGTGTTAGATCCAGCGAAAATAGTTTTTCCCCCCTCTACTCCCACCAAATCATCCTGGGAAGCTGAATTTTGGATATGTTGTAGATAATTGACCGAAACATTATTTCCAACCGGTTTGGAAAAGTTTTTATTGCTTTTCCGCCCCCCACCACCCCCTTAAAAGTCGGGTCAGAAAAAAAATTTGCCCAAAATTTGACCCAACTTTGATAGTATGAGGTGCCTCGAAAATGAGCCCCATTTACCAAATTTCATCTCTTAACTTCCTTAAAGGTTGGGTCGGATCCAAAATTGGCCCAAAATTTGACCCCACTTTGATAGTATTGTTGTGCATCGGAATGAGCCCCATTTACCAAATTTGAGCTCTTAACTTCCATAGGGGGGCCCTACACATATTAAAAGGTAGCGGGAATATATATGTATATATATATATATATATATATATATATATATATATATATATATATATATATGTATATATATATATATATATATATATATATATATATATATATATATATATCAGACTTTTTTTTCTACATATTCGTGTTCTACGGGTCCGAAAGCGGATAGCGCCCCGACTCTCGCCTCTCGCCGGTCTTGTCGTATAGACTGTATAAGTCTAAATTTTTCAAGGAAAAATTCGACTAATAAATAAAATTCAGGATTATCATTATTTCCATACGAAACCATTTTATGAAAATAGAAAATAAAATTAAATACACTATATAGTTTGGAAATGAATTAAAAAATTTGATATCCTAAAGTGTCTTTTATTTTCTTTGCCTAATTCCTGACGTCTTCCGTGTGGAATATTTTTACTGATTTAATGGTATTTAGTTATTTTACTATATCAATAAATCCTATATGCTGATGATATTGTACATAAAAAAAAAATATTAATGGTGTGGGTGGCGTCTGTATAAAGTGTGGAGATAAAATCCCGTTGTTATTACCTGATTATTTTAAGTCTTATAATATGTATTTTGAAAAATATAAGCCTTTGGGAATTCGCTATATTATGCAGGATGTTACGACAGGAGTATTCTTTTTACGTTACCACGTGTGCTCTATTACATGATTAGTTGACCATTTTTAGCCGCGTAGCAAATTTGAAGTAAGCTTAGCCCTCGGTTATGAATATTTACTATTGTAGTTTTGTATTAGTTCCATCTTTTCTGTTTACCATCTCTGTATGTCCCACGTTCCAAGTGTCATTACCCTTTAGTTTTAGTTTAACTCACCTATGTTTTATATCATCTTTTGTTCATTTTCAAGATTCAAGACATTCAGAGATTTTTTACGAATGATACTAAGATATTTATTCAAACTTCGACCTTAAGGGCAGTGTAATTCTTTTTCTTGTGATACATATCATTTATCAGTTTGGCAAGTGAGGCTCTGACACTAATAATTTTAACGCTGTGCTAGTACTCAATGTCACAGATACATTAGAGCTTAACCACTCGTCAAAAAAGTTCTGAAAAGATCCAATTATCAACAAAGGGATAGACAAAAACTGTTCGTATTAAAAAACTGGAATGGTAAGCGAGGTAGCAGTTATTTAATAATGAGGAAGACCATAGGAAACATCCTAACAAGACAACAATTTTCAATATTTAATAACTCATCAGTAGGTACATACATAAATACATGCTATTTCAATAGTGGATGTTATCATATAGTATCAGTAGGATGTATAACGAATGGAAGTAATATTGATTCATATTATTTTACCGTATACAAATTATATACCCACCAAAATTATCACAGCTTGGCAACTTTTGCATTTAATTATATAATTGTGTATTATATGCGTTATAAGTGGCAAACAATCTAATTCAACATACATATACTCTAATACAGGCTGTATTATACAGACTGTCCCGATTTTACACATTTTATACATATCTACTTATTATTTACATGTTAATAGCATTGAATTCTTATAAAGAAAAAATTATCTCTAAAGGGTTGCTTTGGATTAAAATATTTCTATTTCCCATAATTTGTTTTTTTTTTTTTTATATATAAAATAGGAGAGCTTTATCTACTAACTAAAAAAATAATTCCACAAATTGGTCCAGAAATGTGGGAGAAATCGGTGTACATATATAAAAAAAAAAAAAACATACGGATTGAATTGAGAACCTCGTTTTTAAAGTAGGTTAAAAATAATTATTTTGTGTTTTATTTT
This sequence comes from Brachynemurus nebulosus, assembly GCA_035578155.1. Taxonomy (NCBI): domain Eukaryota; kingdom Metazoa; phylum Arthropoda; class Insecta; order Neuroptera; family Myrmeleontidae; genus Brachynemurus; species Brachynemurus nebulosus. The sequence continues at coordinate 2,241,267 of JAPWDM010000011.1, read as the reverse complement.
ATCACTGGCTGTTGCTCGTGGCTTTGTTGGTGTGAATTTCGAACGCTTCCTGAAGTAACTGACTGATTTGTCACAAACGGAGAATTTTCGAGATTAAAAATTAAATGTTGCTTCTCCCCTTGTTTTTTCTCTTTAGTTTTTACTGGATAAATTTTGAAATTTGGAAAAATAAATGTTTTATATTTTATTCAGAAAGTATTTCTACAGTACTAACTCCAAAACCTATCAAACCTAATTTTTATACTTACGTCTTGAATAATGATCTAATTATTCATATTTTTCAGTGTTTTTATTATTGTTTTAAAGTCGGTTTTATTTTTATTTTTTCCTTAAAAATGTTTTATCTTTCCCTTTTTAATAACTCTGAACTTCTTAGTAAACATGATTAGTTAATCACTAGGCAAATAGGTAATCAAATCAATAAACAGGTTAATGACCGTCAACCGGTTAAAATAGGTACCTAACCAGTAAGTAGTAGTGATGGCGGTTTTTCAAAAACAACCGGTTTCTGGTTATTTCGGTTTATTTTATGCTCGCTTTAACCTAACGGTTAAAACCGCAAAAAATAACTGGTTTTTGAAAAAGCCGGTTTTCGGTTTTTTCCTATATAGGCAAAAATTTTTATTTTATAATTATATTTATTTTTAAACGAATTTAATACCGTAAATACAAACAAAAACAAAAAATTAAGCAATTTAACGAGAAAAATAACTATCAGCTAACAAAAATGCGAAAGCGAAGTATTGCCTTTAGGCAACAAAGAGCTGTAGGAAACACAAATTTATTTAAATCACTATATTGAGCCGTACTGTGGGCTGGATTATACATAATAATAAAGTTTTTCCCCTTAAGGGGAAAGACTTTATTGTTACGTACAAATTTATTTAAAAAAAAAAAAAAAAAATATATATATATATATATATATATATATATATATATATATATATATATATATATATATATATATATATATATATATAGACCCATTGTCAGTGTAATACGGTAAAACAAATTAACCGATAATTTCATATATTATTATATGTAATTACTAAACATTCAATAGTGATATACGAAAATTTTATTCATTTTTCTAAGTTTCTCATGATCTAGAAGTTTTTAAAAATTCTAGTAATTTACTAATTAATAAGCCATTATGAAAGTTTGATAACAATATCTGGTAAATTTTCTTGTTGCTTTCCTCTTTGTTTTATTTATTTAATACTTGGTATTGGTCTGTCAGGTTGGACCGAGACAATCCATTTTATTATTGAGTATTGAAGCAAGAAAATAAATAAATATTAAAAATAAAATATGATTTCATTATTACCATAATAATCATAATTAACTAAATGCATTAGAATTTTAAAGAAATTAATTAATTATTTTTTTTAATAAAAACAAATCACCGGCCACTGAATAATGACTTAAATTTTTAAATTCTTTAAAATAATTTGTCCGGTTTTTTCTCCTGATTAAAAAAAAAACACCGGTAATAACCGAGACAAAAAAATAACCGTAATAAACCGGTTAACCAAAACAGAAAAACCGGTTTTCGGTTAAAACCGGTCGGTTTTTCCCATCCCTAGTAAGTAGCCATTGCCTATGATTTTCAGTTCAGTGTTCAGTATAAATAACCCAGTTACGACGTGCGTGCTCATCATCATTAAGGAATTTTGTGGTCTATCTTCGAAATTCATGGTCAGATTCTAATCAAATTTATATAGGACCACCTCAGAACCACTAACCGTGGCTTGTGATTTCACCCGGGTGGAATTTTCTTAATTATAGGTGAAATTTTCTTAATTATAAGTGAAATTACTATTTAAGATAGAAAAGTCAAAATTCTTGTCAAAATCAAGTCTCAAGTTGAGTTTTCCAGAAACTCAAGTCTCAGGGATCCTAATACAGCAAACGGGTCAGGGCCAGAGCAGCCAAGTTGGGCAATTCTCAATAGAATTTTGATAATTTAATCCTAATCCGGTTCTTATTCGAACAACATAAGAGGGCATGCCTTTGACGAGTGTGATTCGGTCGGGACCGACTTAGGACTTGCCCTATTTAATTTCTCCTCGGGTGTGATTAAACTTTTATAAAAGTATCTTAGTAGAAAAGAAAAGAAAATTTAGAATAAGACACATATCGTCATAATGTGCTTTCATAATTATCTTCAACAAAATTCTGTCGATATTTGTATCTATTTATGTTTTTATAGTACATGCACCCAGCCATACATACATCAATTACACGTATATTACGAGCACTCGCGTATGGGGTGTGCAGTTTACGAATATATTTGAAATTTGTATAATGATGATTCCCTACTGTATTGTACTGCTCCTTTTTGGATATAATAAGAAGGAAATTTACATATTCAAATAGCGAAGAGAACTATTACAATAAAAAAGAAAAATTCGTCAAGTGCGTGTCGGGCACACATTTATCCACAGTTTTTCAGTGTTTAGTTTATTTATAGCTTTCGGAATAAATTATGGGACATTTAAGTATGTATACATTTTTTATCATAAAAATAAATAGCGGGACAGTAATTATTGAAAATCCATAAGAATCGTGCACTTTGTGCAAGTTTTTGAAATTTAGTATAGTCTTTGGTATGATCTTAAGGTTTTAGGAAACCATCGCAAGCAACTTGTACGCTACCTCTGGTGACCTGTTTGCTATAGACGGGCTTCTATAAGACACAAAATTTTGAGTAATACCACTTTTTATAGGTTCTAGGATGCGAGGAATCCATTTCTCAGGTCTAATTTGTGTTTCAGTCAATTTCTAGGTCATTTCGTATTTTGATATGACCAATTAAACGATACAATGTAAAGTAAAGAAACAATTTTTTCCATTAATTCAGTGTAACTAATTTAATAATTACAAAATATAAAAAACATGAATGGTTGACACAAACCGCTCGCGGGCGTCATGACCCTCCCCACCTGAACTGAAAGTGTTTGAAGTGTTTGTTACATATTTTTATAATTACATTAATAAAAAATTCAAATAAATAAAAGTAAACAAATTTTCAAATTTCAAACAAACAAAAATGATTAATATTTTTTATTAATGATTAATATTTGTGTTTTCTGGTTAATGTTATTGTATGCGTAGAAAATATTATGCATGAAGAAGTCCTTAAATTTTAAAGGACATAATAATATATTTTTTTTAAAAAGCGTCTTACTGAATATAGGTATATCGAATATATCGTAGCGTCTGAATTGAATATATACTGAAATTGACCCTCATAATGTTATCAACCGACTCCTGATTCGCTAAGAAAAAAAGGAAATTAAATTTTGCCATTTAATAAAATAAATGATTTTTAAATTGTACGATTAATTCCATTTCTTTAGTACAAACATTCATAATTGCAGCTTTTCCAAAATGGCAAATCTATATTTTATTTGTAGTACAGAATTTGTATATAGGTTTCACATAAAAAAAATTCCATACAAATTTCGGCACTCTGTTAAATTTGCAATAACAACTAAGGTGTCATGTCATAAAAATTGATCCCCCCCTGAGTTGAAGGCTGGATCCGCCCCTGACACAAATACGATGAAATCCGACGTAAATTACCGCTTTGTAACATGACATAATACTTGTTACTTCATGTGTTATGTAAATTGTTTGTGCATCCTTCTTAACACTTGCACAATAATGGGTTGACTTTTCTCGTCAAAATAAAGTTGACGAACAAAAAAAAAAAAAAAGAAAAAAAAACTCAATTGACTAAAAATATTTTTTTGGGGGGGTCACACACATCAGGAACTATCGATGTTTCCTTAAAATTCACTTGATGAGAAAAAAAGTCAACTGTCTTAATAAATAAATGTGGTATCCAAAATTAAATAATATGTATCTAGTATATATTTTTTATTATCGGGGGGGGGGGGTGTCATGACCCCTTGTATACGTGTTTAATACTGGTATTGTATTAGATTACTGAATCATATATCGAATAGAAGCCCATCTATTAAAAATACCAATACAAATGGCAGCCATATTTGATTTATAGCAAACAAGCCACCATAGCTCGTGCACAAATTGCTTGCGATGGTTTCATAAAAATCTTAAGACCATACCTAAGACTATACCAAATTTCAAAGACTTGGCACAAAGTGCACAATTTTTATGAATTCCCCCTAGATGCTAAAAGAAATATTTTCGACAGTATTTTTCACACATGTATTACTAAGGTTACTAATAAAATAATTCGTTAGAAAAATCTCTTAAAACTAGCCGTATAGAGAACCTGCCTGATCTTTGAATTACGACACTAGCGCGTATAGTGCCTATATTGAGCATTTTTTAAATGAAAGAGTTTAATTAATATAAGTAGGCTATTTTGAATTAAAAGTTTGTTATTTTTTTATGAAAAATGTCAAATTGCAAATAAAATTATTATAAAAAGCAGTTTTCGAGATGTCCAAGTGACTGATTTATGTAATTCTTGTTACAAAAAAGGGAAATACTTGTGTCAAAATGGTCATATGGACACGAGATTTAAGAACTATTATATATTTGTGTCCGAAGCGGAATAACAGCCAGTTATGCGACAAACAAATATAAAACTCCATTGTAATATAACTATTAAAGTAAATGGCTAATTATAAATTTTTTAAAAAGATTTAATTTAAATTTTTAGTAATAAATAAATATTTATTTGTGCGGTTACAATGTTGCATTGGACGTAGTCAATTTATCTGTTGTATTTAAAACAACAACAATAACATGTAAAAAACTTATAAATTGACTTATAGAGACGTCACTAGTGACAATGGTGATAATGCAGGTTCTCTGTATTTACTATATTTAATATTTATATATTAAAATTATAAATATTAAAAAGTAATAATTAATACAAAAGTATAAACTTGTTAATGAATTTATATGAAAATCTATGGTTACAAAAAATTTGCGCTGGCATGCTCACGCATGTACTTATAAAATTATTGAAAAAAGCGCCACTTGTCTTTATGCAGCTTCTCTATACCTGATGAGGTTTCCCATCGACAACATCTTTTTATTAGGTACTCACTTTCTGATCACTTTTAATGTTTTTCAAAAACCTAAATCAATATCCACGTTTCTAACTTCAAAAATGACGAACTTGCCATACGGACTGTCATTTTCTGTTTTAACCCCTTAGGAAATTTTCCAGAAACGTTTACACAACTGACTTTTATTTATAAACAGAAGCCTAAACGCCAATTTTCATATCTCTTGTGCTAAATTTCGTCCTTCTAAACCCAATAGTTTAGGCTGTGCGTTATCTGTCAGTCAGTGTTAAAAATTTATTATTTAGTAGAAGATATATTACTTATTTTAATAGCCATAGTAACATATTTGTATATACCACTAACTTCAAAAATAACGAATTCCATACAATTTTTCATTCCCTATTTAACCCACTTAAGGGACAAATTTTCAAAAATCCTTTCTTAGTGCTCACCTGCATTACATAGGGAACTCCTGTGCAAAATTTCATTCTTCTAAACCCAACAGTCAGTCAGTGTTAGAAATTTATTAAGTAGATGAAGTTGACGTTTCTTTAATCACTTATTATTGTTTTTACAAAAATTTGTTATTACAAAAATTTGTTGTCTAGCAATTTAACGAGAAGAACTGTTAACTAACAAAAACGCGACAACGAAACTGAAGCGTTTTTGGGTTGACAGTTCTTAGAGTTTTTTTTTATGTAAAAAAACATTGGCCGTTGGATTGATCGTCCATTACAGCCATTAGCAGTACAATATGATAATAGTACAATAGAAATAACAAAAATGATAATCACATATATGTATATACAAGGTATATCGTATGTTTTATATGAATACATTATAAAAAAATAAAATATTATTCTAATCAAGTTGATACATATTATAAAGGTAGCAAGTGATAAACAAAGCACAGGGATCAGGAGGACATCGTCGCGGAAACCTATCGGGACTTTCACAAAAAAGCAAACAAGTGTGGGGAGTCACGGAAAGGTTAGAGAATGCAGTGTAGTATACGCCACAGTGTAAAACCTAAAGGGAGATAAGACAAACACAGTGTATTAAATATTAATTTTTGTTAATTGAAAAAGCCGGGAGATAGCGGAGAAAATTGTAGTGCGATTTACCGAAAGAAGGAAAGATAAGTTTAGGGGGAAAGTTAAGTTTTCTTTAAAGATAATGTGGAAGAATAGACTTCTTGGTTGAGCTAAGAGGGTACACAAAAACAGAAGATGGTTAGCATCACAGAAATGGGCTCCGCAGCTGCAGCTTGGTGATGGCCTCATACGAAGATGACGTAAATGGACTGGCAAGGAGTTATGCCCAGTTCTAAGTCGACTGATTGTGACAATGTTATGTCAGCTTCTCATGAAATCAAGGCTGAAGCGTATCAGTGGGCTGGATGTTTGCCAATGTTCGTCCTTTAAAGTTACCGAACGCCTTCCGTTCTGTATCCCATTTCTCTAAAAGATGACACCGGCATTTTGTTCGTAGGTCTGAATAGGGAATGAGGTAGTTTTTTTCAATGCCATTGGTGATCACCTCCTTAGCTAAAATATCGACAAATTCGTTTCCGTGTATACCAATGTGTGATGGGCACCACACAAAGGAAACCTCTGTTAATGATTTGATCCATATTATGTCTAATTTAGGAAAGTAAATAGGAGTGATTTAAATTGAAGGATGGATTATTGATTAAGGTAAGGACACTTTTGGCGTCAGATATTATCACAGTTCTTTCTATGTTGTGTCTAAGGATTGTCACTAGTGCATCCTCTATGGCAACACACTCAGTAGTAAAAATAGAGAGATTATTGGAGAGTTTAATTAGTTTTTGTTGGCCTTTGGGTTGTTAGGAACAAAATCGGGGGTAAGTTTTTTAAGAAATTCTGTAGTCCAAGAATTATTCTGTGGGGTAGCTAAATAGGGAGAGCAACTCTTTCTATAAATTTTCCTTTCTATTTTCCAGGTATTCCCAATGGGAGTGTTTCTGGAGAGGTTTTCACGAAAATGCTTCCAGGAAGCTCTCTTTTTGCTTTGAAAAGCTCTCTTGACCCGTGCTTGTATTTTTTTATATTCGGTATAGTTGTTTAAATTGAAATTACGCTGAAGAGTTTTAGCCGCTGCTTTACGCATTTTTACCAAATTAGTACACTCACTACGTTCGATACTATTATTCATCGTAAACGGATGTGTTTATTATTAAATAATTATTTATGATTATTAATAATAAATAACATTGTTGTGTTTGCACATTCTTATAAAGGTTATCGTTATTGTACCATAATTCATTCTAATTTTTGCAGTGCTTAGTCAGCAATTACTTAACTTTTATTAATATTTTTCTTTTAGCGAATTTCCAAAACTGGAAATTCAGCTTTTACGCCAGGTATCATGGTGCGACCTAAGCCCGGGACCATATCAGAAATATGTTTTGAGGTCCCTAGAATACGGAAATGATATTCACTAAAATTTATATATATATATATATATATATATATATATATATATATATATATATATATATCCGCGCGATAACTCTCGAACGAAACGTTTAATGCTTATGAAATTTTGTGTGCGAATTCGATTTTCCAAATCGTTGGATGAGTTCGTTAGCCAGACACGTCGGATGCCCAGAAGTAGGTTTTCCGGGCGTTTTTTGTCAACAAAATGAGTTTTTGCCAGAATTAAGCAATTTTTCAAATTTTTTTTACACCAAGCCATAGTAAAAGGTAAAATGCATCAAAAATGTTTTTATACCGTTGCTCTAAATTACTTACTTTTCGAGAAAAACTAGGAAATATGTCGTTCTCCATTTCACTCGCACTCGCATTCTTTTTTTTTCTGTCTCATTTTTTGCGAGCTAAATTCGAAAAAAACCGCTTTATAAGTAGCGTGTCATGATTTTTTTAATCCAATTTAACGATTCGGCTATATTCTTTTTCTTTGTCAGTTAAATGTTTTTATAATGTATCTCTATTCCATTTTTTTTTAGATAAAAAAACACGGCGCAGTTTTTTATGTGATATGATCAGAATTTAGATGATGTTTACACCTTCCAAAAATTAATAAGAGTTTGCTACAATCGCATAAAAATTACGTTAAATCATATTCAAACAATAATAGTTTTACGTAATTTTCTATCCAAATGACAATACTACGTTATAATTATATGTATAAACCCATCATTTTAGTGGTAAATAAATTTGCACATTCAGTTTTTTTTTTGACAACAAAACAAATAATTTTAAATTTAGACAAGTTGTATCATACATTTTTGAAAATATTAAATATTTTAAGGCATAAATGTATTAAAGAACTGAAATTTGTTTAACAAAAACCATACATCTGCTCGTTTTACCTTAAAAATCTCGGAAAATAGAATATTTTTCAATAATTAACTCAGAAAAAGCATATATGAGGTAATTTTTATGATATTTTTTTGAAAATTTCAAAATAGTAGGGTTACAATGTTTTTTTTTTTTTAATTATTTTGTAGAATTTGGTAAACACACATCGTGACAAGTACTCGCCTTGAAAAAATCAAACAAGTATTTAAAGAAAAATACTATTTCTTAAAGAAAATATTAAAATTATGTACAAATGCCGTCCTGACCAACTGATATATTGGAACCGATTTTGAGCAGCTGGATTTATTACAGGCAAAAGCTCATAGAGAATACACACATTTTTTAACATCATTTTGAATTTTGTAATTCAATCATTACAAATAAAATCTAAATAAAAAAAATCTATATGACCTGTTTTTTCTCAATTTTCTATACGGAAGAACACGTATAAAAACATCTTTTTTATAAGTACGTATTATCATATAAACACATTTGGTTTGCAATTTTTTAATAATTAGTTTCTACGCTACTGAAATTATCTATCCATTTGAAAATTGGGATCCAGTGATGTACATTGGCACTAAAAAAATTTTGGTTGAAAAATTTCATTTTCACTTTTACTGAAATTATGTCATAAATTCATATTTTCAGAATTTATTCATTTGACAGAAAAATTCTAAATTATTAAAAAAGCCAAATAATTAATAACAATTAAAATAAAAAAAAAAAACAGAAAACATTTATTTATATTTGTATTTTTATAAAAACATGTAGGTATTATATTTTATATGCACTTTAACTAAAATGTCAAATTTCACACGTTGTTAATTTTCAATTTCACTCAAAATACGCTTAAAAATTAAAACTTAAAGTTTATAACATTCACAATCCGTGTAGAGTGTCCATACGTTTTGGTTTTCCCGGATTTGTCACGGTTCTAGCTCCGTTGCTCCGGTGTCCCGACAGACTTTTTCAAGACGTCGGTCGATTTGTTTCGGTTTTTTAAACTACTAATTTTTTATTTTCATCATCTAATAAGTACACAATTTTTCATTTTAAATAATGAATAGTTCAGTATCATATTAAAAGATCAACAGTAGATTCATTTACAACCAAACCTAAAAATATTTAAAAAAAATTAATTACTAATTAAATTTTCCAAGTTTTTTTGATTTTACCTTAAACACGAACTTCCAAAAAAACATTTTCTTTTCTTAACTTTCCATCATATATGTATCTACATAAATAAATTGTAATATTATTTTGCTTGCTTTTATGATACTGAAGGTACTGAAGTTCCTGAACAATTAAAAATTAAAATGACTGGAATTTTATTCGAACTTTTAAAATAAAGTAGTTAACTAACGCGGACATTGATAGCGCCACAATACAGAAATTGCCAACATTTAAATGTTCATGTTTTAATACATTTTTCTTGAAAATAAAATTGTCTAAGAAGCTCACTTTCATAAGAAATTTTATAAAAATTTAAAAAATATATATTTCCTAGAACAGGGGGCGATTTATTTTGAAAAAAAAATTAATATTTTAAATAAAGAGCCATTAATAGGTAATCTATACATATAATACAAATGTAACGAGACCGTTTCTGTATAGGGAATATTTTTTAAAAATTGTGCAGATACTGTAAATAGTTATCGATGTAGATATCAAAACAGCGATTTTTAAAATTTTTGTCTGTCTGTCTGTTCGTCTGTTCACGCATCACACAAAAACTACTGGATGGATTTTAATGAAATTTGGTGTGCTGACAACTTATTACCCGGATCAACATCTAAAATACTTTCTACTTCGAGAAAATGTCTCATTCCCACGGGAAAATGGAAAAACCATGTTGAGCATGTGCATACAGTACGCAAAAACTATTGAACGGATTTTGATGCAATTTGGTGTGGTGATAACTTATTACCTGAGTCAGCATCTCAGATACTTTTATTTCGGGAAAGTGGCTCATTCCCACAGGAAAATAAAAAAACTTTTTGAGCATGGGCACATATTACGCGAAAACTATTGAACGGATTTTTATGAAATCTAGTGTAGTGATAACTTATTACCTGCGTCAACATTTAGGATACTTTTTATTACGGGAAAATATTTCCTTCCTTCAGGAAAATACAAAAATTATTTTGCTTATGTGCATGTATACTTAGAACTATTGTTCTATGCGAATGCTTTATAATTACTATACTTATATACTTGTCATTTATTAAATTAAATTTACCATAATACAAAATTTCTGGAGACTAACTCTATTTTAAATTAATTTAGAAATTTCGAAAATTTAAGTGCCTATATTTCCGAAAAATTCATTTTGGGATGAAACTTGTTATATTTATAGGATAGATACTAGTTTGGGATGCAAATATAATAAAACAATAAAACGTTGGAAGTCCAAAAATTTTGTATGAGTTCTCCAGTCAGACACGTCCGATTCCAAAAACCTCAAAAAAATGAGTTTTTTGCAAACAATTTGCCAAAATTTAAAAGTTTTTCCAATTTTTTTTACATTGTGGTAAAGAACCAAGAAAATCACAGAAAATACATTTTGAACCATTATTCTAGGTAAGCGGGTTTTCGAAAAAAAGTAACTTTTATGATTGGAAGTTCGCTATGTTATGCAGATGCTGCGACAGGGGTATTTTCTTTTTATTTTTATTGTTCAGTATGCTTATTGGGCACTATTTTTGTGTAATACCTAATAACCTAGTTATAGTGAACTAATTAAGTGTTTTATTATGCAATCAGCCAATGGCGGCTCAGATAATGTAACAAGCAGATATATTTACCTACCAGTTGTATCAAGTAAACCTAAATCACTGCTCGATGATTTAAGTGAAGTAAACAGCGATCAACAGTTACCTGGTACATCAGCCATTAGCAAAATAAGGGATAAACTTTCTAATTACAAAAGCCAAGCCGAAAAATTTGAACAACAAAAACAGAATACCATAGGAAGATTAAGCACTTCGTCGTAGGCCTCCATTCTAGATAACGACCAATCGAATAACAAATCGGTCATGGAAAACAATACAACAGCTAGTCAAAAACCCAATTGGCAAGGAGACGACTTTGTTGTAGTATCCCGTAAAAAAAAGAGAAGTTCAGATGATGAAGAGAGAAGAGTTAAGCAGAAAAAAAATTCGGAGACGAAGGTCACTACCAACAATGGCTTTGAAATTCTCCAAAGTGTTTCTCAAGACCCAGATATACCAACCGAAAGCTTGTCCAAAAAAGAACCTGTGCAACCTATTTTTGTAACAAATGTTATTAATTTTAAATCATTTGAGCAGGAACTAAATTCGAACGGCTTTACTAATAAATGCTTGTTTAAAGTTATGAATAAGCAAATAAAAATTATACCAGTAGATGTTTCTACATACCGCTCGTTGATCACATATTTTAAATCACGTAATGTAAATTATTACACTCATCGCTTAAGACAAGAACTACCTTTTTGAGTTGTTTTGAGGAATGTTTATCACTCCACCATACAAGAAAAAATAGCCGCTGATCTTGTCGAACTTGGATACGTTGTAGAAAACGTATCCAATATAAAACATTCTAAAACCAAAGAACCTTTACTTTTGTTCTTTATTGATCTGAAGAATAATGAAAATAACAAATCAATTTACCAGGTCACAAAAATGGGAAATAAAAAAAGGAAAATTCCGCAATGTAAACGATGCCAGAGATTTGGTCACACCCAAAACAACTGTTTTGGGTGTGACCAACTGTATTTCCGACAAATACTTATTAATTCAGTTCTGTATAGAACATTTCAAACTTTGTTTTTACTCTTATTTAAAATTTGTAGTTTCTTCTTATACCCTCCTTATATATTTTTTTAATACAAAATAAATATAATAAATCATTCAAAAATGATAATAAGGAACAATATAATGCTGTCAAACAGAACAATTGAATTTTATATTAGTGAAAGAGTAAATACGATAACTGGTAACAGAAATCGTATACATACATCCTTTTTTTATAAATTAAGCTTGTTTATGGTTCTTTATAGAAATGGGCGTGTTGTTCATTCCGCTTTTTTTTAGTTATCACAACAAAAACTGTATGCATTTCTTTTCAACTAATTTAAAAGTAGTTAAAAATCGTGTGTCGTGAATAACTACATTTTAAAATATTTTTGACGTCATGCAAAAATGGATAGATATATTTAACAATATAGACCAAATTTACCTATTACAAAAAAGCTATTATTACCATAAATCAAAAAGATTAGAGAAGATAAGAAAAGTTGTAAAAAACAGAGAAAGAAAATTGATGACGTGTATTGCAAAGAGAATAAACAATATATAGAAATGTAATCTTTATATTTACAGTAGGTACCTATCGTCGCCTTCCAGGCGTAAGGTCGTCTCTCATTTTAGAAAAGCAACAACTACTGTTACATTTTGTTTTGTAAATCATAAGCGAATGTAGGTACTTGAAAAATATTAGTCTGCAAATACATTGATACCTTAGGTTCAAATTTATAAAATAAAATGTAACAGTAGTTCTTGTGTTTCTGCTCTCCTAAAAGATCTCTAAAAATGAGATATGACCTTATGTCTGGAAGGCGACGATATATAAGCGGATATACCAAATTGAAAATTTAAAATCTCTTTTGAAATAGAGTGTACAATATACAAACAAAGTGTCTAGGACCATAAAACAAACCTTTTTCAAAAAAAAAGATACGAAATATTTTAATGTTTTATGGCAAAACAGTAAACTTTACAATCCCCCAGCTCCCCCGAATTCTATGTCCGTATAACCCCTATCCCCTCTCCCCACTTAAAAAAAATACGTACAAAAAATTATTTTGCATGAATAAATAATGTGTGAATGAATAATTTCATTTATTGGTATTGTAGGTAACTGTTATTTTTTTGTAGGGTGTTTCCAAATAAACTAAATTTTCGACTTTCTGTTAGTACAGTAGTGTTTCATACAGTGTAAACAACCTTTATATAAAAAATATTAATATTCTAGTGACCCATCTCAGGTTACCCCGTGACCGACACTTTGGTAACTACTGACTTAGGCACATTTTTTTTGTAATACGTTTTATTTATTGGCTACTGATCAAATGAAATTCGAATATCTCTAGGTTTCTCTCTATAAATAATTTCTTTCCAAATAATATGCCCTATAGCATTTCAAAAATATATATAACTACATATTATACATATACATGTCATATACAACTGCCGTAGTAGCCTTTTAGGTTTTGCTTTTAAATGCGTAGGTAGATATATGTATATTTTATTTGTTGTCATCATATAAGATATTTATTATTTTATACATTTCTATGGTTATCAGCTTGCTGCCAGTAGGCTAGAGAGGGCAAGATAAAAGAGAAGATGAGAGAAAATGAATTTTAGATACAAGTACAGTACAAACTCGTAATAATATCATTCAACTACATCTCAGTAGAAATTCTACACCTTCCGCCAGACCGTATTATCTCGAGTGCAGGGGCGTATACAACCAAGGTCCTCAGGAGCGAGCACGCGGAAAATGAAAGAGCTAAAAGAATTTTTGTTACCAAGTTTTCCTTCTGTCATAAAGTTGACGTGCAAAAAGAAAAAAGAAGAACTCAATTGACTAAAAATATTTCCTTGGTGGGAGAAGGGGGTAGTCACGGACACCAAAAAGTATCAATGTCTCCTTAAAATTCACTTGATGAGCAAAAAGAAAACGTCACCTGGCTCAATAATCCGAAATTTTGCCGATGTGATGCCCAAAATTAAATATTATTTAAAGTGTATATTTTTAATTCTCGGGGAAAAGGCGTAAACCCCTTGATCCCCCACTCTTGTATATTTGCCTGAGGTATAGTGCATCAAAAATTAAAAACCTTTATTTATTCACTTTCAAAAATGAAAATAAAATAGGATTTTTAGGTTATAATGCATGTACGCATAATAACAAATATGTCGGTAAAGAAGAGTGAAAAATTCCTTGATACGTAGTTTGCCGATAATTTATTGACAGTACAGTACATCCTGAAAACTTTAAACATTTTACTAGGTTTCAATGGGGTATTGAACTAACTTTGCAAAACAGTTTTAAAATACCTACTCTCAAAACGATTCCTTTGTTCAAAAAATAAAAATTTGTTTGATTTTTTTTTATTCAGTTCCTTATTTTTATTCAAATTAAATATTTTTTTGATTCATAGAAATATTTTTTTGATTCAAGGAAAAACAATTTAAAGAAATTTTTAATCTTTGAACAACGAAATCGTTTTATATAGTGTATATTTATGAAATATATACTGTGTGAGTTTTTCGAGAGTTGCCATTTTTATTACAGCCAAACCGTTGATTTAATCGAAAAATTGTTCAAATAAAAGTTGTAGCCACTGGCGGGGGACATTGATTGATATACTTGGGAGCTTTTTAGCTCTTGTGGTTTTCGAAATACGATACAAACTTATCTTTTTTTAAATGGAATAGTATACTTATTTGTTGATAAAAATTATTCTATAAAGCAACAGAAACAAAAAATAAAAAAATAAAAATTTTTATCTTAAGTTTTTTTTCAAATTTTACAACTTTCGCGCTTAAAAGTGATTTATTTAAGAGAATTTTGTTGAGTTTAAGAGCGCCTAGTTCAAACAAGCCTCATAGTTACGGAAAATAGCTAAGCGGTAATTGTATTTATGCTATATAGATGGCTATCTATGTAGTTAACAACTCGTAAAACTCGTGTTTCCAGGTGGGTAAAACAGAAATTTTTAATATTAATAGACTTGAGCGTTACTTTATGGTATTCCATATTTGTAAATAATAAACAAATATTTTACTTCGCAAAAATACCACTTTTATTTTGAAACTGTGACAATATTGTTTCAAACCGTCAGTTCATTTTCAAACAAAATAAATATTACATTCTTTACATGCCTTATATACTAATTTTATCTACCTATACTTATTAAGGGGGAGTGGTCTGTGATGTGGAAGTGGAAAGGGTGAGAGTGATAGGAGAATCCAAAAGTCAAGAAAAACAAGATTACATTACACGTGACAAGAGGCAAACAAACACGTGGCAAAAGATTGAACTTGAAAATGACAAAAAGACAACATTACCGTGAATACAGTTTTAAACAGAAATTAAAAATTAAATAAGTTATAATATTGAAAATAAAGTTGAACTGTAAATATCGGTGTAATCATTTAAAAGGTGATCGGAGCTATGTTTATTTATTTCTATTGCTTCTAGGATTGTTAACTTCTGTCCTTTGCTTGCCTCGTGTAACACAGTAATTTCCCGTTCCGGTGTGTGTCCGGTGTCTATTAAGTGCCTCACAAAAGCTGCTCTGTTTTTGCGAGTGCTGCTCTGCTTTTGCGAGGCACTTAATAGACATCGTACACACACCGGAACGGGAAATTACTGTGTTACACGAGGCAAGCAAAGGACAGAAGTTAACAATCCTAGAAGCAATAGAAATAAATAAACATAGCTCCGATCACCTTTTAAATGATTACACCGATATTTACAGTTCAACTTTATTTTCAATATTATAACTTATTTAAATTTTAATTTCTGTTTAAAACTGTATTCACTGTAATATTTTCTTTTTGTCATTTTCAAGTTCAATCTTTTGAATTATCTTCAATAATCTTGTAATCTTGTTTTTCTTGACTTTTGGATTCTCCTATCACTCCCACCCTTTCCACTTCCACATCACAGACCACTCCCCCTTAATAAGTATAGGTAGATAAAATTAGTTTATAAGGATGCTTTGCTTTCTATACTTTTATAAAAAAAAGTTAAGTCAGTGGGTTCCTGCAATAGTCAGAAAAGTCTTAAACAACAATGATTATTTAGTGACTACTGAAGATAACTCGACCTAAAAACATAATCGTGTTTATCTAAAACCTCAGGTCACGTATACAAAATCTAGCTCAAAACAGCAATGTGAACCAGATCTGCTGAACCTGGAAAAAGGCAACGATTTAAATGTAATTTATACAAATAGTTAGAATTCCAATGATATCGATGTTGACAATGATAACGTGAATGCAGAAATCGCCAGTGGCAACGTTGGCAATGCTGACGTCCACTGGGTCGAAAACGCGGCGCGGTGCAGTTCCGCTTTCGGAGATAATTACATCTGAATAAATGCTATAAGATTCAATTAAAGATAAAATATTTTTAATAAAAACTTTATTATTTTTTTTACATAAACTTTATTATTTTTAATAAAACCGGTTTCATTACAACATTTGTTTGAATTACAGAAACCATTTTTGTCTTTTAAAATACAGAATAAATTTTTTTTTATAAAAATGATACTCGGAAAGTCTTTGGTAATTAAAAATTTTCATCGGGTTCTTTTTTCCGAGAGTAAGCTCATTACACTGTAAATGTACACTATAGAACCATTACTTACAGGAGTAAATTTCGTTTCAAATGGAAATGTTTTTACTCTTCACCATCAGTGATCAACTAAATTTTTTCTATTGAAATTGACGGAAGTTGAACTAAATACTTCAATTTTACACATCGAATGAAATGAATTTTACTGCAAAAGAACATACGATTAGGAAAATGATTATTTACTATATTAAAATTATTGAAAATAAAAAAAAAAAAAATTATATTGACTTACACGATACACTAATGGAAATGAATAAAACCATATTTTTTCCTTTTTGGACATATTGCAAGCTCAAAATGATTTTTTGGACAATTTTCTTACTTTTTCTTTAAACTAGGTTAAGATAAAATATTTGACAATATTTAGTATAGTTACTTGTATTAACATTAAATCATGTCTATGCTGCCATCTACTAGATTTTGACTTCTTTAGTGTGGTGTAATATTAAATATTAAAAATTAAAACTACAGCTATAATTTAATGACTTTTAATTGAATACTGAGTTAAATATTTGAGGAAAAACTACAAATTATTTTGATAATTAATGTATTTAATTAATTAATTTTGTTTTATGCTAACAGATTAATACGAATATACCATTACAACTTATGTTGTATTTTTTTTAATTTAAATTTAAAATGAACCGTATTTTTTGCGGTCGTTTAAACAAACTTGACCACGGGTTTTGAAAATTAAAACTTAAAAATGCAATTTCTCAAAAATATGAAACAAAATAATGAAAATTTTAGTATAATTGGTAATTTGAAGTAATAAATTAATTTATAAAAACATCTCAACATATGTTTCCATTTGAAAAAAAAAATTTTTTCTATTCCAAAAAAAACCATAGGTCCTAGAAGTCTGGAACAATTTTTCATTAATGGTTCCCTCTATTTTGAATATTTTGGTATAAACTTTTTTTTGATTAGATGCATATTTTAGGAATAAATCGAATGGCAACTCTCGAAAAACTTACACGGTATATATATATATATATATATATATATATATATATATATATATATATATATATATATATATATATATATATATATAATTTATTCCTAAAATATGCATCTAATCGAAAAAAGTTTATACCAAAATATTCAAAATAGAGGGAACCATTAATGCAAAATTGTTCCAGACTTCTAGGACCTATGGTTTTTTTTGGAATAGAAAAAAATTTTTTTTTCAAATGGAAACATATGTTGAGATGTTTTTATAAATTAATTACAGTAGCCGTCCAAGATAGTCACTTCCGAGATAGTCACATTTCGAGTGAAATGGACATACACATATCTATACGCACATATGCGTCACATGTAATATTTGTTTACTCAGCACATTACATACCCCGTGTACCTACCGTGTGATACCTTGTGAGGTAGCTACCGTGTAATGTGTGTGATGTGTGTTGTGTGTGATACATATGTACATATATTAGTCTATGTAGACTTCTAGAGTGAAATCAGTCCGTACAAACATGATGACCAATTTTTTATAGTGGGCTCTAGCACACACTACGTTTCACACTACAAGGGTCTCGTAGACTAAAAATTTTTAAATTTTATTGCATACATATATGCACATATTCTGCATACGTAATATGCAAAATGCAAATGCAAAATGAGTAACATAAAATTCTAAAATATTCTAATCGTCAACTAGCAGAGATATCAAAAAACAAACTTCACTATTGAATTGGTCACTAAAAATGCGATTAAGCAGCACAGTTTGATAAAAATTCTAGAATGTTCTATTTGTTAACTAGCAAAGATATCGAAAAATCAATAACAGCATTTAATTGGTCATTGAAAAAGAGGCCAAACAGCCTATCTTGATAAATATTCTGGAATATTCTATTCGTAAACTAGCAAAGATATCCAAACACAGACGTTGCCATTGAATTTGTCACCTAAAAAGAGGCGAAATAGCACATTTTGGTAAATGTTCTAGAATATTCTAATTGTCAAGTAGCAAAGATGTTGAAAAATTGATTGCACCATTTGACTGTCCAACCAAAATTAAACTAATATAAACTAAATGTTCCATTTTGGCCAACATTCTAGAATGATCTGTTCGTCAGCCAAAATAGAATATTCTAAAACATTTATCAAAATGTGATATTTCGTCTTTTTTATGACCAATTCAAAGGTACAACCGGTTTTTCGATATCTTTGTTAGCTGACGAATAGATCATTCTAGAATTTTTCTCAAATTGCGCTGCTTAATCTAATTTTTAGCAACTAAATCAAAAGTGAAGTCTGTTTTTTGATATCTCTGCTAGTTGACGAGTAGAATATTCTAGAATTTTTGTCAGCTTCGGCTATTTGGCGTCTTTTACGCTGATGAATCCGATAGTGAAGTTGGTTTTTCGACATCTTTGCTAGTTTTCTAAAAGTCGCACTTATATTCATTAATATAACATTCAATTCCGTTTATCTATAGAACTGAATTTTTGGTGTAAATTGTTTCTTAGAATAGTTTTGTTTTAAATAAATTCAGATAAATAATATTTACTAACCCCCCGCATAAAATTTAGCCGACACCCCTGATCTTCCAATTTTATGTACTTCCCCTTAAATTTGCACCGACCACTACGTACCATTGGATTCCTGCTGTAAGCGTTTACCCCACCTGACGGACGTCTATGACTTCCAAGACAGCCACTAGAGGAACATTTGTGTGACTATCTTGGACGGCTACTGTATATATATATATATATATATATATATATATATATATATATATATATATATATATATATATATATATATGTATATATATATATATATATATATATATATATATATATATATATATATATATATATATATATAATATAGTTATAGAATGACCACATCCGCCAAATACGCTACATCAGCATCTTCACACAGTTGTCTATACGTTTCATAGAATTTAGCGTCATAGTGCAATTATAACGAAACTATGAACATTAACATATTATCCTCTTATAATGTTATTCATATCATCATTTTATTTTTATTTTCTAAAATTCTAATTATAATATATAATATGTATTAATTGTTTATGCTTAATAATCATTATAAAACATGTATAAACGATTAAAACAAAATATACATTTTAACTTCCGATTTAGTAGTTAAACTAGGCGTAATCTCTGTTCGGGCATTATTCAATTCTTTGTAATATTTTATATTATTCCAATTAAAATTGTGAAACTTAGTTAAAATAAATTTTTTAAAAATCAATTTTAATTGTAATACGTAAATATATATATATATATATATATATATATATATATATATATATATATATATATATATATATATACATATATATATATATATATATATATATATATATATATATATATATATATATATATATGTCGTGACCGAAACTTTAATGAAACTTATTAAACCCGGACGACACCGGAGATCCCGTTTGGAATGTTGAGGATCGCCACTTTATTTTATCGAAAACGAAAGAAACGGAGCTTTGGCTTGAATTAAAGTCCTTATTGATTTACTTGTTCACTTTATTTAAATTTTATTTATTTTTATTAAGTTTTATTTACTTCACAGATTTCATTTATTTATTTTTCGTTAACTTATAATTGTCTTGTTTGATGTGATTTGGTATTGATTAATAAAACGAAGTTCAAATTAAATTAATTTTATTAAAGTAAAGTTATTATTACAACAATTAAAATAATTAAATAAAAAGATCTGAACATAACGACGAAAAGACTATCAAAATTTATTAAAATGGCCAAAACTGAAAATAATGAATTTACATCGAATTTATAATAATTTTTATGTTTAGTTAGCAAAACTTATTTAACAAAGATAGAATTTATTTTTATATTCAAATACATTGTATGAAATAGAAAATATATTTTATTTTAATATGTCTAGGGAACATCCGGTAGTTGGCTCGTGGATTATGCTGTTTTCTGCATTTTCACATCCTGTGTGTAGTTATGTTGCGTTGATCTCACGGTGATAGATTTTGTTGAAATTTGCAAATTTTATGTGTTGTGCATGGCAACACACTCCTCCCCCATTAGAAAGGTTCCTGCGGGACCTTAGAATTTGACTGGGCGAATGGGACGGCGTCCAGATACACATGATGCTGAAGTTTGGATTCTTCGGTCCTTCAAAAGTACTGTTTGGCTGCTGGGCTCGAAGACCACTTCGTGATTGTACGGCTGGACTTGATTCCTCCGGTTCTCCCCGAATAGACAATTGTAAAAATTAAATGTGTTGCCTCCCGATTTGGTGCATGGGCATAGGCATTTGAATAATCTTGCTAGTAACGTCGCTATTACTTTGAATATTCCATATTTATAAAAGTAGTAAAGTAGTAGTACAGCTATGATTCCCGTACCAATGTAGCATAACCAGTTGTAAATGACGTTTTCGTACTTGATTATAAATGGTTTGTTTAACTGGCTTTGAAGATTTTCGTCCATCTTCTCCAATTGATGTTGAGTGTATTTGACTTCGTTGAGGTCCAGATTTGTTAATTTTATGGGCTTTAAGTATTGTGGTTTTAGGGCCTCTTCTTTATGTAGATATTTGCAGCAATCATCTTCCAGGATGTCGACTGCTGGAATGTGTATGTAGACAGATAGGTTTTTGATTGACATTTTGGGCTGTAGTACGACGTTGTGTGTTATGAAGCGGCAGTTGTTTGGAATTTTGAGAAGTCCAATTCCATGTAGGCTTCTTTCTTCATCTGGATACTGTGTGCAGAGTACGGTTCCCTTTGTCGGTTTTGATAAGATGAACAACCATTGATTTTGGGATATTTGTTTCCAGACTTCGGACTGTGCGTATATGGTAGTTTTCTTGCATGACCTGGGAATGGATGCTTCTTGAAGATCGAACATTTCTAACTCGCAAATGTTGTCGGTTCTTCTTTGTAGTGTGTCGATATTTTTACAGATGTACACATCATTGACTAGTGTACATGGATCGAGCTGTTTTAGAGTAGTGAATTGTGACTTTCCTCTGCTGGATATTATGTAGGGAAAATCTATGGTAATATAGGATACTTGTGAGGAATTTTGTAATGGTGTTGGAAGTGGAAAGGCTTGATATAAACTGTATTCAGTAATTTGCGCTATTGGGACTTTTAATAAAATTACTAAAATGTTATCAGTCATAAAAGCTTTAACTTCCATTAATTTATAATAATTTTCAATAGTCTCTGTGCTAACTTGAATTGGTAATTCAAGAGAAGAAATTTGACTTAATTCATTCATAAGATTTGTAGGAGTAATTATATTGTAATCAATTATCCCGTGTCTTATTAATGTTAGTGTCATACTATAAGATTGTAATTGTTTTAGATTTAAATCATTTATTTGTTTTATTAGCAATAAATGGTCTAAAAGCTCGATTTCAAGTGAATTGCGATTAATTATGCTAGAAGAATTAGATATGTATTGATTAAAAGTTTTAATATTAATATTTAATTCTTGTTCCGCGTCTTGAATAGTATTTAAAGTTTTATTTAAAGTATTCATTGTTTCTGATAGAATTTTTATTTGATCTTTCATTAATAGATGTGTTGTTTTCCTATCATTAATAATAGAATTTATCGAATTTGTATAGAATGTTGCGTCATCAGAATCCGGTGATCCGATAAGCCACTTTAATATTTTAGAACCTACATTTAAAAGTCCTCTTCGTCTACGTACGTGATGAGCTTGAATAGTTTTGATTAAAGTTTTTATTTCTTCCATTTGCTGTACTAATAATTTTTGTTGTAATTTACAAGTCCCGGCGTTGGAGTGATTACTTGGTATCATTTTGCAGAAAATGTATGATTTGTGATAGTATTCTTGAGCCTTTTCTAAATTTTCTTCGAATGTAGTTGTATTGATGTAGTGCATTAGTGTGAATTTTTGGTTACATATTTTCGCGTCCCCTAGTTTCTTGAATAAAATTCCCGGCGAGGTGTTAATTTGTTCCACCTGTATTTCTGCCGTCGTTTGGTGTATAAGCAGTAGTATTGGTAACAACGTTGATAACTTCGCCATCTGAAACGTAAGGTTTCAGGTTATTTTCGTAGAATGTTTTATTTGTATTTCTATATCTAACATTAACTGTGTGGGTATCAGGATGGACAGATATGATTTTAAATGGACCTTTGTAGCGACAGGATAATTTCTCTGGAGCGGATTGGCCTTCTTTTACTAGGACGTATTCTCCTACTTGGAAATTTCTTACTTTTGTTTGCTTGTCGTATTGAGCTTTATTTTTGATTTTGCTTTGTTTTAAATTTTCTCTTGCAGCTAATCGTAATTTCTTGATTTTTTCTTGCACTTCTTGTGATAATTCTTGATATGTTTTTGCATTTGTGTTTCTTTCAAACGATGTTGGAATATTCGGATCGATTCCAAATACAAGTTTGTATGGTGTTTCGTCAGTGGAGCGATTTTTGTGGGTGTTGAATGAAAATGTGGCTAAATACAGCATTTCATCCCAGTCGTTCATTTCAGTGTTGATATATGATCTTAAATAATTTTCAATGTACGAATGTGTTCTTTCTAGCGAACCATTTGTTTGAGGATGATATGGAGATGTGGTCTTCTGCTTGATGTTGAATAATTTATTGACTTCCTTGATGACGGAGCTGGTAAAAACAGGATCTTGATCCGTTAGAATGGATTTCGGAAAACCAAATGTGCTTGCATATTTCAGGAAATAGATTGCTGTTGTTTCTGCTTTTCTATCCTGAAGTGGATAAACTTGAAGGTGCTTTGTCAGATTATCCTGGATCGTAAGGATGAACTTATTTTGATTCCTTGTTA
The DNA here is from genome assembly GCA_035578155.1 of Brachynemurus nebulosus. NCBI lineage: Eukaryota > Metazoa > Arthropoda > Insecta > Neuroptera > Myrmeleontidae > Brachynemurus > Brachynemurus nebulosus. The sequence continues at coordinate 2,217,687 of JAPWDM010000011.1, read as the reverse complement.
CCGGAAGTGGGCCTATAAAATCCATTGAAATTTCGTCATTGAAGTTCTTTGCTGTTGTGGTGATTACCATTGGTGCTTTTCCAATACGAGTTGTTTTTGTTTTTTGACATATGGGACAATTCTTGATGTATTTTTCGACGTATGTTTTCATACCTTTCCAAAAGTATTTTTGTCGAAGTTCGCTGTATGTGCGGGCAATGCCTGGGTGACCTCTTAATGGTGAATCATGGTATTCGCGTAGTAATTGTTGTTTTTCCGCTTCTGTTCTGACGATGATAGTTTCCACTGTTTCTTCATTATTTGTTTCTTGATTATTTATTTCTTCGTTAGTTGTTTCTTCATTTATAATTTCTTCATTAACAATTTCTTCGTCACTTGTTTCTTCATCTATTGGTATCGTTTCGATTGCGTTATTCATACCTGAAGTGCTTGGTATTGGTCCTTCATTTTCTTCTTGATTGTTAGTTTCGTTGTCCATACCTTCTTGTTGAATTTCGTTCAATTCTTTTTCTAATATTTCTTGTATTTCTTCTTCTGTTAAATCTTCTTCAATTGTATTACTGCTTACACCTAATTCTTTTTCTAATGCTTCTTGGATTTCCTCTTCAGTTAATAGTGAAGAAAAACCAATATTATTTATATCGATTATTTCGATGTCATCGTTGAAATGATACGATAGTAAATTATTTATGTATTTTTCACTTATTGTTTTATCGATATGTTTTAAATTAATAATTGTATTATTTTCGGATGTTAAAGATATTTCTTCTAACGCTTGATATAATATTTTAAGATTTAATTTATCTTTTATTTTAGGTTTTAATATTAATAAAATTATGCTTTGATTATTTTTATCTTTTCGTATTATTTGACCTATATTAGCATTTGTAATATCATTTTTATTAAAATTATTTAGAATAAATGTTTTTAATTCTTCTTTTATTTGAAGATCTTTTGTAATAGGTATTATTAGTGATTTAATATTATTTATGTCATTACCTCGATTAATTTTTATATTGGGGTTACATGTTTTATTAAATCTTTGGAAATTTTCAAATGATTTTTCTTTATTTAACATAGCTACTAATATTGGACGACTTAAAGTATCTGCGGTGTAGTTGGTTTTGCCTGGGGTGTATTGAATTTTATATTGATAATTAAGTAATTTTAACCTCCAGCGGACCAATCTACTCGTCGGATCCTTTACGGAATTTAGCCATACCAAAGGACGATGATCAGATTTTATTAAAAATTCACGACCGTATAAAAAATGGTGAAAATTTTTAATTGTTTTAATAATTGCAAGACACTCACGTTCAACTACAGAGTAATTCCGCTGAGCTTGATTTAATGTACTGGAGTGATATGCAATTGGCATATCAATCCCGTCATATTCCTGTGTAAGGACGCCTCTTACGCAATCGTTCGATGCGTCCGTAGTAATTGAAAACATTTTATTTTCATCAGGATATTTTAAGATTGGTGTTGAAGTTATTTTATTTTTTAAAGTTTCGAATGCTTGTTTGCAATTATTATCAAAATTAAACTTTTGATCCTTCTTTAATAAATTAGTTAATGGTTTGGCTATTTGTCCATAATTTTTAATAAATTTTCTATAGTACCCGGTGATACCTAAAAAGCTTTGTAATTGTTTAATGTTTTTTGGTTCGTTTAATTTTAATATTTTATCTATTTTTTCAACCTGCGGCTTGATTCCTTCTAAGGAAATTACATGGCCTAGGTATTTTAATTCCTGTTTAAGGAATTCGCATTTATCCATATTAATTTTTAGATTGTTTTCTTTTAATATACTAAATATTTCAGAGAGATATTGTATGTGTTCATCTAAATTTTTACCTAATACAATTACATCATCCAGGTAACACATGCATTTATTTTCTAAGATTTGTTTATGAAATATTTCATTCATAAGGGTTTGAAAAGTAGCAGGACTGTTGATTAATCCGAATGGCATTTTTAGGAATTCGAAATGGCCGTTTCCTACAGTGAAACCTGTCTTGGGAATGTCTTCTTCTTTTACAGGAATTTGGTGGAAACCACTTGCCAAATCAAGTGCACTGAAATATTTGTTTCCGCCTAAGTTTGTTAAAATATCATCGATACGCGGAATAGGGTAGCTATTGGGGATGGTTTTTTCATTTAACTTCCTATAATCAATAACCATTCGATACTTTTGGATACCTGAAGAATCTAATTTTTTATCGACTATCCAGACGGGTGAATTATAAGGACTTTTACTTTTACGAATAATACCATTTTTTAATAATTCATCTACTTGTTGTGCTTCGTCCCTTAATTTTTTTGGAAGAGGGTAAATTTTATTTTTAATTGGTACATTGTCAATTAATTTAATTTCGTGCTCGATTTTTTGTGTACAACCTGGTGGGTCGCCATCTAATTTCACAATAGTATGAAATTGTAAAATAGTGTTTTCTAATTTTTGTTTTTCAATTTCTGTAAGTCCGTCTGTCCTTAAAATTTTAATAATTTCTTGTTTTCGTACAGGATCAATATTAATTTGGAAAACATTAAGTATTGGATCGAGAGAAATTAAATTATTTTTATAATCAATAACTGCGTTATATTTTGCTAAAAAATCAGAACCAATTATTCCATGAAATGGAACTTTATCGCTATCTACTAAATGAAAATAATGATGAAAGTTAAAATTATTTTTAGTCAAAAAGATTGAAACAAGTCCGTAAGGTTGTATTACGCCGTCTGTTATACCGCTAATATTTGGTTTAATACTTGTATCTATTTCAGTACTATAATTTGGATTTATGTTGTCCAATTTTATCAGACTGACACTTGCACCAGTATCGATCAAGAAAATAAATTCGTTAGTTTTTGAATGTGGGGAATTAAAAATTAATTTTTTATCAATTAAGCCATTTGGAATTTTTGTGAAGCCGATTCTACTTGTTTGCTCGTTGTTGCGGCTTCTGTCAACCCGAGCGTTTTTAAGTTTAAATTATCATTTGCATGTGCTACTTTTGGATTAGGGTTATTTAATCTTTCGTTATATTGTTTTTTTCTACACTCTTCAATAGTATGACCCTTAAAATTGCAATATGTGCATTGTTTAATTACTGATCGATTATTATCCGATCGATTTGGAGGATTGTTATACGATGGGTAATTTGATTTACTCCTACAATCCTTTGTATTATGATTTGAACGTTTACATATTTTACAATATTTACGAGGTTGAGAATTACTAACGTTAAGATTTTTAAATTGATTTTGAACGTTTAGAAATGCTTCTTCTTCGCTTGCTATGCATAAAGCTTCATTCATCGAAGAATAAGTTTTATGACGTAAAATATTTGATATTTCGGGTTTACAATGGTGTGTAAACCGTCGTAATGCCATCTCTTCGATGAGTGCTAGCTTTCCTAATAATAATGATTCTGAAATATTATTTTCTTTTACTTTTTGAATAATTTTTGAATTTAAACTTTCAATTCTTAAGTAAAATTCTTTTATAGATTCATTTGGTTTTTGCCTACACGTTTCTAATTGTTCTTGCAAGTATGTGAGACTTTCTGTTATTTGATAAATTTGTTTTAATTTTATTTTTAAATCATAAAATGATAAAATATTTGTAGCATTTAATTTATTTTTAACGTCTGAAGAGACTTTTGGAAATATAAGTGCCGTTAGCGTTCTTTGTTGTGAATCATTTGCTAGGTTGAGGGCATTTTCGGCGTTTTGTATGAAATTATGTAGTTCGGAAGGGTTTCCGTTGAATGGGGTTACCATTTGCGCAAGGAATGAAATAGGAATGTGTTCCATTGGAACATCGTTATCTTCGGAGACTTCTGGGGATTGTGATCGGGATGGATTTTGTGAATCAGGATTCATGATTGGAAAAATAACTTAAAAGCAGAGAGAAAAATCAACAACCCACCTACCTTTGTACAAGCTCAAGCTGGTAGCGACAAGCTGGTAGCGCACAATGTTTGGTTGCTCGTTATTTTCCTTTTGTACACCGTCTTGACCTGGGCTGGTTCCACAAGCTGGTAGTGCACAGTAAATTCACAGTCTGTATTCACAATGTCCCGTTTTTCACTTATTGTCCTTTTTGTCGACCGAAGGATAACTATCCTGGTAGGATCGCCAGATTTGTCGTGACCGAAACTTTAATGAAACTTATTAAACCCGGACGACACCGGAGATCCCGTTTGGAATGTTGAGGATCGCCACTTTGTTTTATCGAAAACGAAAGAAACGGAGCTTTGGCTTGAATTAAAGTCCTTATTGATTTACTTGTTCACTTTATTTAAATTTTATTTATTTTTATTAAGTTTTATTTACTTCAAAGATTTCATTTATTTATTTTTCGTTAACTTATAATTGTCTTGTTTGATGTGATTTGGTATTGATTAATAAAACGAAGTTCAAATTAAATTAATTTTATTAAAGTAAAGTTATTATTACAACAATTAAAATAATTAAATAAAAAGATCTGAACATAACGACGAAAAGACTATCAAAATTTATTAAAATGGCCAAATTATGTTTAGTTAGCAAAACTTATTTAACAAAGATAGAATTTATTTTTATATTCAAATACATTGTATGAAATAGAAAATATATTTTATTTTAATATGTCTAGGGAACATCCGGTAGTTGGCTCGTGGATTATGCTGTTTTCTGCATTTTCACATCCTGTGTGTAGTTATGTTGCGTTGATCTCACGGTGATAGATTTTGTTGAAATTTGCAAATTTTATGTGTTGTGCATGGCACCACATATATATATATATATATATATATATATATATATATATATATATATATATATATATATATATATATATATATATATATAAATATGTTTTTGATTCAAAAAATGTAATTAAAAAATAAAACTTTATTTTAATGATCTCCTTTACAAATACCGTTATTACAAGATATAAACGAATTCTAAACGAAAAGTCTTGAACAAACGAATAAGTCGATCGTGTTTATACAATTTTGAAAGGATGCACGTGTTTTATTCGTTTGTCCAACTCAGCAGAATTATCTATAAGATTTCTTTGTTTGGTGTGAAAATATCTGATTTTACAATTACATGAAATTACAGGAAATGAATATTATACTTTTTGATGTACAATAGTTTGATGAGAAAATGCTGAATATTGATTTTACATAAAATATAGAAAATGAAATAGGATCTATTTAATTTATTTAATTCTTAATAAATCGAATCCATAACTCCTCCCCTCTTAGTGAAGCGCCGACCATAGAAGTTTTACTTCGCCTGACGGTGCTTATGGATGGTCGGTCGTAGTGGTTGTAGTGGCCAAGACTGGAATTTCGTGTTTTCCTGACTTCGTTAAGTAACCAAATATGATGACGGCTATAGCGATTATAATAAGTCCAAGTATGATGTAGGTGCTGGAAATGTGGATGATTCCGTGCGTTTTCAGTAGTTGAATTTCTTCTCTGTTTTCAGGATGATAATTTTTTAGCTTTTCCATGTTGAGCGGTTCTTCAAACTTCGTTTCGTTTATGGATAAGTTATGAAGCGGTAGGATTCTAAGGTTGCTTTGGAATAGTTGTTCCCTATTTTCGTACACAATTCCATTTATGGTAACGGTGCACTGCTGGAATTTTATTAATATTGTCCCATTTATTTCACGTTCCTTGATACCACATGTCGTAGATAATAACGTATTTGGAAAATTGATTAAGAGTAAGTACTCGTTGAACAGGAATTTAAGTTGTTCCGGTTTGAGATATTCGGTGTAGACACAGTGTCCTTCGTTGTTAAGTAGAATGTTTCCAAGACATTGGTTTTCCTGGGTTTTCGTCAATGTTGTGAGATCGTTATCGCAGATGAAGATGTTGCAAATTTTTCGACATGCTTTTTTCATTAAGTACAAACATTCCCCGTTTACGAGTGCATAATTTTTATTAAGTTTGATAGTTTTTTGATAGACATTAGGAATTGATTCGACGTAGTCGAGTCGAAAGGGTAGTTTATGAAATACTGGGATTTGAACGTTGAAAATTATGTTGGTATTGTTATAGTATGCTTGGACGTTAAGAAATTCATAAACTTCTTCCAAAGAATTGATAGGAATACTTTGTTCGGTTAATAATTTTAAAGTATAGTCTAATTCGTCAGGTATTAGAATATTTTTCGGCATAATGTTCAGTTTAGTCATGTTAATTGTTTGCATTACATCTTTGATATGAGAGTTTAGGTATTCGATATTGTAAATTATTTGTGTCAAATACTGAGAATATTTAATTAAATGTTCCTCCCTTCTAACTTCATTTGCTAAATTACCGGAAAAATGATTTAAGTATGCATTAATTACATCTTGTTGTTGATTTATGTGTTCAGTTATTTTATTAAATCTATCAATCATTTGAGTGTTGATTTTTACTTGCTTATTTAATTGTGTTGCCATATTATCCTGATTATTTTTTAGAATTTCAATGTAATTGTTTATTTTTATGGCGTCATTATCGTCCATGTTTCCTGTTATGTATTTTATGGCTGATCCGAGGCCATTGATGAGACCGCGCCTGTTCCTTTTAATTTTTCTTGGATAAATCATTTTAAAATTATTTTGGAGTTCATTAAATTTCAGTTGTACTGTAGTTTTTAAATCCTTAAATTTTATATCATCATGAATAAGCTTAATATTAGAATTTAGTTTTTCGATATTTTCTTTATAATTATCTAAGTTAATAATGTGAATAAGGTTGGAGTGAGATTTGATCAATTTTGCATTTCCCAAATTAATCGCGAGAAGTCCCGGGTTGTGGGTCAGGTCTTGTATGTCTATTGTCTGCGTCGTTGTTGTCGTTACTATTGTTAACCTGCAATTTTAAACGTCTTTTTAGCTTCTGTTTGTGTAGTTTTCTATTGTTTACGTCGATTAATGTTTTTCCATTGTCTTCTTTAACTTTTCTTTGTTTAAATTTTGGTGTTAATTTGTTGTTGCACCTTTCATGTATTTCAAATATTTTATCACCTGGGTTCAAAGCTATTGGATCTTCCCTACCTCTATTAAGTTTATCTATGAGTTTAATTTTGTTTTGTTCTACCCTATTATTTACTTTTTCATAGAGTTGTTCTTTATGATTTTGCATTGCTTCTGGGTTAGGTTCTAAGTGAGCATCATATTTCCTACCAAAAAATAACTCGAATGGTGTAAATTTAGTTACCGAATGAATTGAATTATTATAGGTGGCTATTGACATTGATAATTTATCTTCGTGGTTCATTTCTGGATTTTCTTTATGAACTATTCTATAAATTTCTAGCAAGGTAGAATGAAAACGTTCTACAGGTGAATTTGAATTTGAATTCCGAATTGATGTAACATGTAGTTCAATGTTTGCTTGGCTAAGGAATTGTCTGAATGTGATAGAATTAAATGAATTTTCAGAGTCGGCAACTAGTAATTTTGGTGGACCGTAATTCGCAATAAATTTCCTAATTTGGTAAATTATGTGAATCGTATTTCTAGACTCTAAGGTGTATGCCTGAGCAAACTTGGAAAATTTGTCAACTAAAGTTAACATATGTTCATTATTTAGGTAAAATATATCAATGTGAATTATTTCCAAAGGTTTTTTGGGTGTTTGTGTTAATGAATATTTTATTTTCGGTGGTCGTCTGTCATATTTTACGGAATTGCAAATATTACAGTTGTTTATATGAAATGAAATTTTTGATTTTAATGAGGGAAAATAGTATTCGCGTCTTAAATGTAAAAACGTTTCTTGTATTCCGCGATGATTACTTTTCTGATGGTATTCCTGAATAATTCTATCCTGTTCGTCTGCGTCCTCTACGTCGATTAAAATTTTTGTGCAACGAATTAATCTGAATTGTTTTGATCGGCTAAAATATTGAGAGTAAATATCTTGTAGTCTAAGGAATGTTTCCTCATCTTCACAATAAATTGCTGTTAGTTTTTTAGGGGAAAGGTAGCATTTAAATATATTAACAAGGACTTGATTGGTATATTGGGGAAATTGGAAGGTTTGTCTTCGTTTTTTGAAAGTGACTGAGATAATTCTATTCGGACGATTCCTACTGATGATCAAAACTAATTGTTCGCTAAAATCGTTGAGTGGGTTTTCGGATATACGAATGTAATCGGTTTCATCTTCTTGTCCACTATGCTGAGTCTGAGCGTCGCTTGAGGGTGCTTCATTTTCGATGGAGCTTATTTCGTTGTGTTCTTCGTTGATGTTTATTTCAGGTTTAATTCTTGATAGAGCGTCAGCATTTGTATTGTATTTCCCGGATTTGTGGATGATCTCATAATCAAATTCTTCCAGCTTCAATCTCCAGCGAACTAATTTTGAGTTTGGCTCCTTTAACGACATGAGCCACGTTAAAGGTTTGTGGTCGGTAATGATTTTGAACTTCCTTCCGAAAAGGTACGGCCGAAAATAGTTCGTTGCCCAAACGATTGCCAAAAGTTCTTTTTCAATTGTAGAATATTTCTCCTCGGTGGATGTTAGCGTTCTTGATGCGAAGCAAATGGGCTTGTCCTGGCCTATTGGTCCTTGTGAAAGGATTGCTCCAATCGCATAGTTGCTCGCGTCAGTAGTGAGGTTGAAAGGTTTGGAGAAATCAGGATAGGCCAATATGGGATCTGTTGTTAATAGTTTTTTACAAGTTTCAAAACAGTGTAGATATTCTGGTGTAATTTTGATTTCTTGTCCCTTTTTTAAGCACTTTGTCATCGGTTTTGTGATTTTGGCAAAGTCCCTTATGAATTTACGGTAGTAGCCCAAAAGACCAAGGAAACTTTTTATCTCTTTTTGGGTTTTAGGTAAGGGATAGTTGGTAATTGTTCTAATTTTATCAGGGTTCGGTTGACACCTGCACTTGTCACTATGTGACCAAGGAAAGCAATTTCTCGATGTAGAAACTCCGATTTATCGAGTTGAACTTTCAAATTTGCCGATTTTAGTGGTTGAAATACTTTCTTGAGGTTCTCTATATGTTCTTGCAACGATGTTGAGAAAATAATGATGTCGTCCATATAAACAAGGCAGATGGTGCCTTGTAATTCCCAGAGGACATTGTCCATCACCCGTTGGAATGTAGACGGCGCATTTTTCAATCCAAAAGGCATCCTCACGTACTCATAATGGCCATTTTCGACTGAAAAAGCTGTTTTCGGAATATCCTTTGGGTCTACCTCGATTTGATGGAACCCACTTGCTAAGTCCAATATCGTAAAATACATACATTTTCCAAGCTTATCGAGGATGTCGGTGATATTCGGGATTGGGTAACGATCATCAATGGTCTTCTCGTTGATTTTCCTGTAATAGACGACCAGTCGCCATTTCTGTTTTCCAGAAGCGTCGATTTTTTTGGAACTATCCAAATCGGCGATGATCATGGTGAAAAGCTCGGTCGGATGATTCCCTGTTTAAGCATTTTGTCCAGTTGTTGTTTGACTTCTTCTTTATGGATTTGTGGGTACCTGTATGATTTGGTATAAACTGGCAAATCATCCTTTGTTATTATCCTATGTTTTATTTGATTGGTGAAGGTAAGTTGTTGTCCTTCTTTGTAAAATATGTCTTCAAATTCACGACACAATGATATGATACTTCGTCGTTCTTCTGAATTGAGATGGTTTACTCTAATTAGAGATTCAATTGGAGGTAATTCGCTGTATTCTTGGGTTATTTGGTGAGTGTTAAATTCGATTACTTCATGATGGAGTAGCTCAACTTTTAGTGGTTGTTCGACGAAGAAGGTTTGTTGAAAATTAGAAAGATTTATAGTAGGAGCAATTATGTGCCAATCCTTTGCTAAGTAGATACCGGCAGGGATAAGGAAGTTTTTATTTATATATGTGTCAGGAAGAATTACGTCACCGTTTTGGATGTCTACGGGTAGTTTAGTGATAATTTTGTTATTAGGTGGAATCTTGTATTGTCCGCTCATAAAATTTGGTTTGTATAGTAGTTTAATTGTCGTGTGAGGTGTGTATAAGCATTTGTGAAATGTATCTATCTGTATTTTTAATTTACTTAAAATATCAAGCCCAAGTAAACCGTCCAAATAGTTGTGAAATTTAAATACAATAAAGTCTAATTGTCCTTGTGTTTTGAATTCGTCAAAGATTGGTAATGTTACTCGTTTATTAAGTTTATGTGTCGTTAGAATTGTTTTAATTTCAACAGTCTGGGTTGTTTGTAAGTCGTCGGGGTGCACGTATTCGGGGTTTATAAAGGAGTTTGATGATCCTGTGTCAATAAGGAACTTTAATTGTTTTCCGGAAGGATGTAGGATATGAATATATGGGAGTTCTAAGCCATGCAAATTTTGATCTATGTATCCTCGTTGCTCGGGCAGGTCGATTGAAAATTTCCATCGTCAATTTCAGCTTCGATTTCGTATGAGTAGTCGTAGTTTCCATAATCGTTCGTTTCCTGACATTCAGTTTGATATCCGGTTACAGACTGTTCCCAACTGGCGTTTTGAGGAATATTTTCATTCACGTATTCGTCCAGTTGATATTGAGCTCCTTCTGTGTGATGAATTTCTTGACTGGTGAAAGTTGGTTTACTTTGTTGTCTGAAGAAAGAGTGTCCCATTGGTTTTGGTTGATTTTGTTGTGGGTTTCTAATTGACATCCTGTTACTTCCGATGTCCATCGGTGTTGGAGTGTAGTGAGATGGTCCAGGTCTTTGCATAAAATTATTATGTTGAGGTTGGGGCGGTGGCAGTTGCCTTTGCACTGGTTTAGGTGGTTGATATGTAGGTTTAGGGAAATTATAATTGTTATGTCTAGCAGGTTGATGATAAAATTGAATTGGATAATTAATTGGTTTGGGTTTTGGTTTGACAGCAATTTGTTGTTTTTGAATATAATTACTTCTAGCATAATAGATATTTTGTTCCTGAATACACATTGAAAATGCTTCGTGAAGGGTTTTGGGTTGGCGAGCCCTAATGGCACTACCTATTGGTTCTTTAAGTCCTATTAAGAATGCATCCTTACATAAATCTGAATACAGCTTAATTTTTGCCCTAACTATTATCTGGTCTGTTTCGTGTAACTTTATAAAATTTGTCATGGCGGAAAATGTTTCGATAATTGAACCGTAAAATTGTTCAATGGTTTGGTTTGTTTGTCGTAAATTATGTAAGTCGCGTATTAGACTAGTCTCGTTTCGCTTGTCTGCGTAATGGGAAATAAGATTACTTTTAATTTCACCCCAATCTATGCTAGTTCCGTACATGTTTAGTACTTCGCTAGCTTCACCTGTTATTTTATTTCTAATTGCCCGTAACAATAGTTTACCTTGCGGTGTCCCATTGATTCCGGGTACTAATGCTAATATTTCTTCTACGTTACTAAATCAAATAATTGACGTGGGTTACCGTCAAAAGGAGTTAAATCTTTAATAGTATCGGGTAATCTTAGAGCTTCTAAATATTCACTAGCTTCATTTCGCGTCATTGTATTATTTGTATTATTTATTTCTAAATCTGAACAATTATTAATATTTTCAGTATTTGTTTCGATATTTAGATTAATTGGTTCTAAATTAATATTAACTAAGCTAAACTGGACTTCCTCAATCGTATTCAGCGAAGAGGAAGTGTTTTCAACACTTGCGTTTACTGCGCCGGGAGTGTTGGAAGACTCTCGTTTGTGGTAAGGAAAAAATTTTTTGGAGATTAAGCACTCGCAAAAAGAGAAAGAATGTAAATAATGTACTTACATGCACAATATTACACCTTTCATCGCCAGCGATATGTTGTTGCTGGATTGTGTGTTGATCCAATTGACCGTTGTCGAATAGTTGTGAAACCACTGGTCCAAGTAAGCCGCCTGGATTGAACTCGTTACCGGTAAACCGCCAGTAATTTGTCCACAATTTCACGAAGTTTTTATAAAATGGCCGGTTGATTTTTTAATGTCCGTGTAGATTCTTTGTTTTGAAAGGATTAAAATCCACGCACTGTTGAGATGTGTATCACTCTTCTTGAGAAACCGTCAAGACCGAATTGTTGTCTTGATAACCCGTCAAAATACAATTCGCGATAGCACAAATTTCTTCAACAATGTTAACAAACTCCGTACGACTGCGCCAAATATATTTTTGATTCAAAAAATGCAATTAAAAAATAAAACTTTATTTTAATGATCTCCTTTACAAATACCGTTATTACAAGATATAAACGAATTCTAAACGAAAAGTCTTGAACAAACGAATAAGTCGATCGTATTTATACAATTTTGAAAGGATGCACGTGTTTTATTCGTTTGTCCAACTCAGCAGAATTATCTATAAGATTTCTTTGTTTGGTGTGAAAATATCTGATTTTACAATTACATGAAATTACAGGAAATGAATATTATACTTTTTGATGTACAATAGTTTGATGAGAAAATGCTGAATATTGATTTTACATAAAATATAGAAAATGAAATAGGATCTATTTAATTTATTTAATTCTTAATAAATCGAATCCATAACTATATATATATATATATATATATATATATATATATATATATATATATATATACATATATATATATATATATATATATATATATATATATATATATATATATATATATATATATAAGGGTGTGCCCAAAAAAATTTTTTTTGTTTTTTCCTCGCTTTCCGCTCAAAATATTGTAGACTATGTCTAAACAAACATCCTCACTAAAGCGCAGCTTAAAATTCCAATTTTTAGAGGTGCATCATCGAATCTAAAGTTTTCCCATTTAAATAACACAGGAAAAACGAATTTTTATGTTATTTACTCCTGCAAACTATGAAGAAATTATTTTTCCATAAAATGAATCAAAGCACCTTATTAAGCATTAAATTTTTGACAAAAAATTTCATTGAATCAAAAGTTAAATGATAATTTTGTAGTCCAATTGACGCTTTACAAAAAAGTTCTTTACAAATTTTTCGTATTACAAACAGTTACAAAGTTACAGACCCTCAAAATTTATTTTACTTTTTTTTCTCCAAAATGGAAATTCAGCTGTTACAACTGGTGTCATGAAACAACTAACTTCAGATTCCAGATATCCGACTCCAGAGTGCAGATTTCGGACCGCTACTGTGCTGCCGAAAATCGGATGTCAACTGTACTGCATGATATTTTTATATATATTTAACCTTGAAAAACTTATTAGTTTTTAGAATTTTATCAGCTCAAGCAAGTTTATTTTCGCTAAATGTTTCTTTTAGCAGACCTTTAAAGCAGACTGTAAAAACATCATTTAAGAATTTGACTATAAAACAAACTATTTCTAGAATAATTTATAAATCAAATGAAAATTATCTTAATACCTACACACCTGTATTTTATGTATACATCCTGTATATTAATAATATGTTTTTATGTAGCATCATTCTATTTCTTATTTATGATTAGATTGAAGAATAGAGAATCTAATTAGAAAATAATTTATAAATATTGCAAAAAAATTTGCTTAATCAACAAAAATCATTATATGTATATCATTTTAATACTGATTCATATTTATATTAAAGTATAATAGTATACAAGTTATGTATTTATTAATATGTTAAACAGAATAAAATTTCAAATTTTTTGGTTTTAAATTACTATAATTTAACTATGTTGTTTAATATAAAAATTAAGATGGGGCATTGAGTTTTGCTAAATTTTTTTTTATAAATTAGTAGTTTTGAGATAAAAATATTTATAGAATATCATCTTAAAACTTACTCACACATACATAATATAATTATAATATACAAATGTATGTATACGGGTGTATTCTTATACAGGGTGTATCATGAAATATGCTTTTCAATTAGAACAATAAATATCATTAGATTTTTTTCAATACTTTTATAGGTTAACAAAAGAAACTTCTTGCTGTAAAAAATAGGGGAATTTAGGGAAATAATTAAATAAAACACACAATTTTTTTTTTAAATTTTATTTATAGAATATGTATACAGAAAAATTAAATTGCTTAAATTTAGTTACTAATATATTACTTAAAATCTATTTATTTTCAATATAAAAATTTTTTGAAAGAATACAATTTTCTAATGAACAAATTTTATCTGAATGAAACATACAACGTCTTGAATAACATTCATCTCGCAGATTGGAAATCTTCGGTATATCAAATATTTCTTCCAAATTCAAAATCCAGCTGGTTTTCCGTCTCACCAAACAAATTTGAAATCCATTTCTTCTTTTCACTGCCCTTGACATATACGACATCATACTTCTTTAATATAGGTTTCAATCAGGGTTAGCATGTTTAAAACAAAGTGTTTTAAATCACATGTACCATATGATGCTAATAATGAAACACCTGATGATGTCTCCGTATCTAGATTTGATGATAATGATGATGCTTATAGTGTTAAAGCAAAAAATGTTTAAGAAAATACATCTCAACTACAGCATAATATTGATTACTCTGAAACAATCTTGAATCCATTTGACCAAAAAAGGATAGCTGCTGCAACTGAAGCAATTCAATCCAAATTTAACTCTTTGAAAAGAGGAGAAAACCGTCGACAATCTGAAAACGAGAAAGATAGTTGGTCTAATGAAAGTGAGCAAGTAAATCACTTAACAGCAATTAATAGCAATTGCAATGAAACAACCTCCTCTTCACAACTAACTAAACTTTTAGGAACTGCTTTAAATATTATAATGTTAAAAGAGGTTCGAAAAGTTGGCTCGGAAAATGAAGCGAAAATTGTCAATTCGGTTAAGTCAATAAGCTTAAAACGTCATATAGCTTCAAATGAAAATGTTGAAAATGGGGTCTCAGCTAAGCATTTTAAGCAAGACAACTTGAGAGAGTTTAGAAATGTTAACATATAATCAAAAAAAAAAAAAAATAAATAAATAAATAAATAAAATAAAATGAAATACTGGCATAATCCTAATACTTTAATAGATGAATTACAACGTTTATACGAGGCTTCAGAGACTGGTGAAAAAATTGGCAATATTACTCGAAGTTTAGAGGAAAATAAAAACATGTTGCTTAACGTTGAAGATCGAGAAGCTTTAATCGAGGAGTTAAATGCTTTAAAAGAAACTACTGTTGGTCTAGAAATATTCTCTATACTTCACGAACTTCAAAAGGCTGAAGTTATTGAGCCACTAGGTGACTATCTGGATAAAACGTATAAAGAAGATGCTAGTGGTTATGATTATGAATAAAAATTTACTGAATTTTTGAAGAAGAAGACCGTATAAGAAGCAGCAGTTATCTATCATTGAAATGTATATTTTATTTTTATATTTATTTTTATTTTTTAACCCTGTAAGATAAAAAGGTTTTTTTCAAATAAATAACACAGGGTAAAAGCCCCCTTTGTGGAACAGTATCTAATTATGATCATTTACATATTAATGAAGTTATTTCTGAAAGAAACGTCTGATAACAAAAATTATTATTAATAGAATGATTGTTTTTCAATTTAGATTCACCTCGCATTTAAAGTTTCCTTACTTAGTTAAAGAAATAAATATGTAAATGTCAAAACTGTTCCAGTATTAGATACCGTTCCACAAAGGGGGCTTTATCTTATATGTAAATACTTATTGTTCTTTATTTTTAAAATATAAGTATGAATTCAAAATATCTTCACAACAAATGTATATGAAATATTTTTTTTTTTTTACAATAAATGTATGTATATGAAATGTTTTTACAATAAATTTATATGAAATATTTTTTTACAATAAATAAATATTAAAAAAAATTGTATGATTTGTTTATATATTCAATAACACCGGAACGTAATTGTTTCATGTTTTCAGGTAACTGATCCCATACTTTACAAATTCGTTGTGCATATTCCTGGGTATCATATATGCATATAAATGTTGCACCCAAATATCATATTTCAATAATTGTTTTGTTAAGTAAGTATAATAACATATCGAAATTTCTGACTTTTGTATACACAAATAAGGATGAGTCAGAAATATATCTTCAACGTGTGAAATCCGTGTTGTAAATGTCAATGGTTCACCAACGGGCGGTTGAAAGTTTTCCTCCATTTTCACGCTATTCTTACACAGCTCGTAGCGTATCTTCAAACCAGGTGGTCCATCAATATGCTCTTGTTGCCGTGGTCGATTATAATGTTCAAAACATGGTTCACATTCTTGAAACATGACTCGATAATCGGATGGTAACCAAATCCAGGCTCGTTGTATGATTTTCGCACCATAACTTTTCAGCACATTCAAACTGATCCACTTGTAGATTTGAAGAAATGTTTCCAAAGTCAGTTCGTTCAGCAGCATTGGTTCATGTTCGAAAAATTCACCAATTGAAGTATCCATTTTATCCCAGTCCATTGAATTCGGTTCAGACAATTTCAAATTTTGAATTTTTACAAGAGTATCGATTGTTTTTTCGTAGGTATCAATCCGTTTACGTAGTTTATCCAGTTCACTTGAAAATATTTGTAGCCGTTTCCAGTAAGCTGACGATGATGACGATGCCATTTCCACTTGCATACTAAATTAACGTAGTTGATGCTCAGTATTTTAATGAGTAACCATGCTAAAGTATCCGTTTCGCCCTCCACAATATGTCGTTTCGTATCGTACGGGCTGAGCGCCACCTCGTTCTGAATCACACCATACACGTTATGTTTCCTCGATTGTATCAGGTTTTGTTGCCGGTTTATGATCGTATTGTATTTTAGACAGTCCACGTAATCGTTGAAAGTTTTTTTAACCACATATCTCTTTACACATTTCGCTTTCTTCCTGTGATCCTCGCCGTCCACTTGGCAACTATACAGTTTTGATCTTAAGCCCACAAACTTTGTAAAAATTCGTCTATATAGCTCGTCCTTCATTAACCCGGGTATTTTCTTATTTAGTCTAGGCATGTTGTATTGATTATTTGCGATGTAATCCGACGTATCAAAGTATTCAATATCACGTTTCATTATCTCGTAAACATCTGCGCACTTTATCTCGTATATCAGGGAATCGGTATCCGTGTAGAATAATTTGCTGTTGTCCCCGAACGTTGGCTCTACGTAGTTATAATGGAAGTTGTAGACACACGTTTTTGAAATATCCAGAATTGCATGCCCGACGTATATTGGTTTGTTGATAATCACTTTCATTTTGCGTAGTTTAACTGCGATGAGATTCTCGTCAAATATGGTGCGGCTGTGGAAATTCGGTTTTGTTATCATAACTTCCGCACCATATCGTCCATAACATTTAGTTAACAATTTCACAATCGAGTGTTTCCGCACATTTTCCATCGTTTTCCCGAAGACCGCGTTGTTTAGTAGTTTGTAGAGATTCTTCTCAAATTCGTTTCCTGCCATTTGTCTTAAAGCCGTGTTTAAATCGATGTAGGATTTGAGCCAAGGTGATTGATCGAATTGTAGCACTCTATGAATTTTCACTAATTTCATCCCGTGTTGTAGACATTGTTTCAGGTTTCGATAGTGTATCACGTATTTCTGTTTGTTGTATAACGTTGTCAGTAACATTTCCTGTTTTGTACCGGGTGCACACATTCTCTCTGGACATAATGGTAAATCGTTGTGTTTATCGTGCAGCTCTCTCGAGTATTCCAAATCCACTTCAAGTATGTGTCCTGTAGGTGAATCGTCGCTTATTTCTCGAACATCTGTCTCGGTATTTTCCATTCATTTGAAATTTCCTGTTGGTAAGTATTATGACATAGCCCATCCGTATAAGTTGTTCACGTCATAGTACATCAGGTATTTTGATTCCTCGTCCGGATCGTAGGTGTTCATATATTTATTGTTTGCTGTCGCGTATCGGTTACTACACTGGCTCAATCCACCTCGAATACCACGTTCAATGAATAATAATTGATCCACGTCGGATAACAGTTCCAATTCCACTTTTGTATATTTTAAGGCTGCATCCCACGTAAATCCCGGCGTCGTGTAGTAATGAGCTGATTCCAATTCGTCTGTTCGCATGCACGTATCCCGAAAATTCTCAAAAAAATCCGCGAGTAGTAATATGTCCGTTTGCATATACAAATCCAAGTATTCTCCAAGCGTTTTTATGTTGAATGTATCCCAAACTTTTTGTGCGTGTGTGTAGTCGTCCACGGTGATATCGTTGTCGTTGAGTTGATTGTAGAATTTCTCCTGTGATGGTAAACATGTTTTTTCTAATTTATCTCAGCCTGATATGTAGTCATACGGAAATACACCTTTGCGCGTAAGTAATTTGTAGTCGGTATTCGGAAATTGCGATTTAACTATGTTGAACTCGTTGAGGTATGAAGATAATTTATCCAAACTTAATGCCATAAATCGGAAAGAGTCGATGAATCCGAATGTAATTTCGCTGCCGGCAACATGTTTAGTAAATGCTATGTATCGTTCCTTGTTGATTGGTAGTAAGTCGACACGTCCCTCGAATGCTGTTGCCATATCTTTGATCACGAAATGTGCATCATAACCACTCAAATTGTGGAATACAATAGCAATCATATGGAAATCCCTATAATTCAAGTTGCATCCCTTGTGTGCAGGTCCGTTGTACTCACCGGTGAAATGGTTATGATCACGAACAACAATATCCTCTGGTTTGAATGGTTTCTCGCAAATGTGGCACCCGGTACTTCATTGTTTAAGTTGTTGTTGTCCTTCTGCTGTTAGCTCGTTCATTGGTATAATGTTTTCAAATATTTTCTAAGACATTTTCACGTAACCAGTTGCTAGTTCTTCCGCGAACCATTTTTCGCAATTGTATCCGCGGTATGATCGATAGTAGCTTAGTTGATTGTTGTAGGAGCAGTGAAAGTAGTAACCGATACTGTATGCACAGATGTTGTTGGTACGTTGTTGTGTTCTTCTTCTGATTTCCATTATCCGTCGCAGGTTGTAGGAACGATTCCACGTCGGCGTAAATTATAAATGGAACACGTTTTTTGTTGCTGTAGTTCTTGAATGATATGTATTTGCTTTTTCGTTCTGACATTATCACCCGACAGTTGTTCATGTTCACGCAGTCTTCCGTATGTTTGATCAGTTTATCTTCTGAACGAAAGTAATTCAGGCATCGATCACAAATGTATTTTTTACTCTTGGTGTTCAATAATTGTCTTAATACAAATCGCGATAAGTCCTTAATCTAGCAGAAATGGTAGCGTAAATCTTGATCGTTGTCGTTATCCTGTTCGTTGTCCTCATCCTCGTAATACCCGTTCTGGATCATTAAAACGTTTATGTGATGTTCTTTCTTCTCTCTCTCTTCTATAACACAAACACGTTGACTGATATAGCTGAGTTCTGTTTCTCAAATTTACTCACTTGTTGAATTGTCATTGAAAATTGAATCCCGTCTAATTTTAGCACCGTTGAGTAGTGTGGGTAAGAGCAGGTTCGATATGGATGTTTACCCCGTCATCGTTGAAGTTTTTAACATTGATACATGCTTTTTTCGTCTTTATTTCCTGCGGCAATTCGATGTAACTTAATCCACGGAAAGGTGTATACTTGTTGATGTTCAGCTCTCCGACTCGGTAAATTCGTTCAGTTTTCTTAGAATTGGTTCCTGTACGTGTTCCACGAAGCATTGTTTTAAGTCTGTTCCACGATCTATTATGATATTCGGCGTGTTGAAATGTTTCATGTCGTATTTATCCTCATCACCATCAGTTTTAACGAATAACCCGCAAAACGTTCTATTTACTTTTATCATTAGATATTGTTTTAATATATTTTTTATTCGCCGGGTGAATGTTGACCTGGCATGTAAATACAACGTTTTGCGGGTTATTCGTTAAAACTGATGGTGATGAGGATAAATACGACATGAAACATTTCAACACGCCGAATATCATAATAGATCGTGGAACAGACTTAAAACAAAATTAAAAAGTCCTTTGGCTCTATGTGCGTTATGTTGATAACCACTCCCGTTTGTATCCGGCTCGGAAATGCTGATTCAATGTCTGTCCATTGGATTCGGTCCGATTGCTTCCGTTGGTTTCGATTCATACCAGCACCTAAAACAATCAACATATCAATATTATAAAAAAATCATTAAAAAATTATTAAATTTATATTTGAAAAAAAAAAAAAACTTACCATGTTTTTGTAGCGCCTTCATTCTGATACGAAACCCTTTCATTTTGTCCGCACATGACTCGAAGTATTTTCGTTGTCCCAAATTTTCCGCTCCACGTATAGCCTTGTTGATTAGTCGTATGTTGGTATTCGTACGTTTCATCCATTTTTCCAGTTCATCTGCATCCCGAATATTCATTTCCAATAATGATAGCGCGTTTCGTACATTTTCCACCATTCTGGTTGTCACGTCGTTTAATAAGGACATTGTTGTATTTTAACTTTAAAAAAATCTTGATACAAATTCTTGCAACAATAACAATATTAACTGTTTGAAGATTGCTGAAGAAGTGATTTGAAGGGGCACGCGAACCTCAATTTATACGATTTTGACTGCTCGAAAAATTCTGGAGGGGAATCACAATAAATGCTAACTCAGAATTTTTACAACGCAAATAACCGAAGGTCAAATGTCAAAGCATAAATTTAAAATTCCGAGAAAATTATTTCGCATTTGAGATCTAATAAAAGAATTGCTGACTCATGAAAATCTTAAATAAACATTTTTAAAATTAAACCTTATATAAATAAACAAATTGAAAAAATTCGTCAAGTGCGTGTTTGACACGCACTAAGTAATGTCCCTCACCATCAGTGGTCATAACTAAAACTTCTTAAAATATAACAGTCCGGACACATACGTTCACGATGTGACACATACGAACACGATCGTTCTGAAATCTAAAAATGGGTTATACTTTAGGAATAAAATTTATTTATTAGGAAAAATATTTTATCCACCTTCACATCCCGTTATAAAAAATTCCTAGAAACAACTGATTGTACGGAACACTGTTAGCGCAAGTACAACTTGCACTTGACGACTTGTTTTTATTAAAGTTAACCCTAGAACGACAAACTGGGGTAGAAATCTACCCCAGGTAAACTTTAAACTACGTTTTTAAATTAGTCAGTAACATTATCGACTGAACACCTATACCATAATTTAGTTCAAGGTTCTAACAGTAGAGTGAGGTCGGGAAACCCTGCGGTTTCTTGTCTACTGCGACGAAGGGAAAACGTGAAGCTAGTATGGGGTTGATATGTACGCCAGTTTGTAGTTTACGTCAGTGTTTTGTTTAGGTAAGTTATTTTTATTTTTCTTGCTAAAATAATTTGGATTCACTTATAATGACCTTATTTTGCAACAAAACATTAGATATAGACATAGATAGGCCGATGCTGCTTGTGTCCTCGAGGAAGACCGCAAAACGCGAATATATTGCACGAAGTGCAAGCGACCGACCTGCGAGAATCATGGAAATATATATTGCAGCGATTGTAGTGCCTTTGAATAAGTTAAATTCTCCTTTTTTTTACATTTTGTATGAAAAAAAATGAAATATATTCTTAAAAACTAAAATTTCATGCATTTTTGTTTGATTTTTCCACATATCAAATTCCCAATTTTTTTAATTATCAAAATCCAAAATAAATCGACTTTTTTGGCAAAACATCATGATGTCATTTGTATGCTTGAAGTCCCTTGTGTCCTCTTTAAAATACCGTCTGAAATTTGAAAATCGGTTCATTAGAAAAATAGTTATCAATTTTTGTTTATTAAATGACAATTTGAGCGTTTTTGAACACTTTTAGCCATTTAAATAGATTTTTCACCGACTAAGCTTTGATTAAATTGAATTTACTCTTCACCATTCTCTTCAGCATGAAAAAACGAACAAATTCGCGTTCTTATAAGTGAAATTGCTGCTGTCAGATCGATTTTACGACCAAAAATCCCGTGGGGTAAATATACACCCCAGTTTGTAGTTTAAGAGTAGAAAAAATAAGTTTGTCGATCTAGGGTTAATTATGTATATAATAAAAATTAGAAATAAATAAAGGTTTAAAAAATATTAACTACGATTTTTTTTATTAGAAACACAAAATTACAAAGACAACGTATTTATTATATCACAAAAGTTATTTCTAATGAGTTTATCGTAACTGGAAGATTTTCTTGATGTAGATTTTATGGTTCCAAGGTAGATAAATGAAACACAGGGAATATTTTTAAAAAAAAATATATAATATTCTCTTGTAGGTTAAACACGAAAGCACATGTATTTTATTAATTTTGTTTTCTTTTGGTTTAAGTAATGATAATATTTTATTTATAGGTTTTCCTTTTGTTTTTATAATTTCAAATATATTGGTTGATTATTTTTTATATTATTTTATTTTTAAATATTTTTTTTAATATAAATTTTTTGTTAATTTTCCAAAACAGTTTCTAACTTAACTCATTATCAATCCGCCATTTCAAACTTCCTTTTTCTGTTCGTCATTACTATTCACTGCTTACTCGGGGTTTGCGTCCCCAATACCAGTTATGTACTTTGAACAATACCAGTTACTTTGAAATACTTATATACATCGCTAGATAGCAGTACTGTTACAAGTCTTAATCGTTTAATCGAACTATAGAGTTCACAGGTACATTAAATACATACAATACACAAGCAATACCTCTTGCGTTTATTCAATATGGATGTAAAACTCAATAATTATTCATTCTACACAGTCCAATCTTATTATGTACCGAACTTGCACGAAGTTGTTCGGTACATAAAAATCCCCGATTATTATCAGGCTATAAATTAAAAATTCCGAGAAAATTATTTCGTATTTGAAACCTAACAAAAGATCTGATGAGTCATCAAAATCTAAAATAAACATTTTTAAAATTAAAACATGTCTTATATAAGCAGATTAAAAAATTCCCCGAATATGAGTCAGCAAAATCTTAAATAAACACATCTTTATTAATGATTTATGATCCCATTAATGTAAACAAATTTATTTTTAATTCCTGGGACTTAATCTTATAAAGCGCTGACACATATACAAAAAAATCCCTGAGGTACAGGCCTCCTGGTTTTCGTTTAAGATGACGCAATTAAGCGAGGTTAAAGGTCAATGTTTGCACAAACACAAAATAAGCACAGTACGCTTCAAAAAGTAATCGGATACCTTTTTGGTCAGGGAGGGTCCACACTTTTGACACGATAGTATACACAGTACAGTACGGTGTCAAAAGTTTGGGGCCATCCCTTGAGTTAGGATAACCCCACATTTTTGACGCGATGTGTAGTTTTCGTTTAAGATGACGCAATTAAGGCAAGCGCGTGTTGGGGTCAAAGGCCAAGATTTGCACGTACACAAAATAAGTACAGTACGCTTCAAAAAGTGATCGGATACCTTTTTGGTCAGGGGGTCCACACTTTTGAAACGGCAGTGTACCAAAAATTTAAGTACAGTACGAAGTCAAAAGTTTGGGGCCACGCCTAGTCAGGGTATTCCCCACATTTTGGACGCGGTAGTGTACCCCCAGCTGTCAATTTGTGGCCTAAAACTCAGTCTGCGCATGCGTCGTATTCTAAAATTCAGTCTGCGAGTGCGTCGTATACTAAAATTCAGTCTACGCATGCGTTAGGTTTGGATTCAAAAACTATGTTAATGCTGGCGGGTATGACTCATCTCTTAGGAATTTCAAGGCCAACAGTATGTGCGCGTGTTGGGGTCAAATGTCAACAACAAATTTTGATACATGTATTCGATACGTGACGGGTCAAAGGTCAAGGTTTGCACATCGATACAGTTTGATGACTCATCAGTTCGGAATCTGTAGTACCGTAAAATGGGTGCAATAGGACCCTAAGTCACATGCTTTAAAACATCGTCAAAAGGGTTCAAGTTACTCCGTTTTGCGGTGGTCCAGAATCCGCTCAGCTATCCTACTTATATATATATATTTCGTTTTTAAAAATAATACTTAAAATTGTTAGAAAAAATTAAAATTTCTTCTCAAAATTTTCGCGGAAACGTTCATTAGTTATCAGTTACGTCACATTCTCTAATTAGCAACAGGCTCGCAACAGATGCTCTTTTTTTACACAACAGAAAATTCTTTCTTTTTCTTATAACTAGGAAACTAAATTGTTGATTTTTGTTGAATTAATTAAGTTTAGATTAATTTCTATATTTATGGTACCTACTGTCCCTAGTGGCAATTAAAATACTAACTCTAGTGGCAATGATGTTGAAGTTTAAGAGAATGTGATGTCAAAGCTCGTTTCTGAGCTACCTAAAAGAATCACTTTTTAATTAAATTTTTAAATTAAATAATAATAGTCAGGATGGATTAGCATAATAAATTGTTGTTTTCTATTTTATAAATTTTCACTGAAAATTATTGTACTCTTAAATACCTTATTCAAAAATTACTGCATGTAATAAAAATAGTTCATTTGCACTGAAAAATTTAATTACTGTTACGCAAGGCACGAATTGTTACATCAACTGTCAACTTTGCATTACGAAAAATTGTACAACGTATAACATTACTCTATCCACTTGGGGTGATATTATTACAACTGACGAAAGTAACAATATTTTGACATATATTAAGTTATCCTACGAATACAAGCCACAATAATTCATTAATTCACTAAATATATAGTAGGATATATCTATCAGTATGACAACGAACTAGCGTTTATGACTATTGTATTATTGTCCTTTTGTTTGTCAAGTAGTACACGTGTCGAGCGTATGTTCCAGAATATTTTATCTACAAATTTTATTTAATATAATATTATGTATGCTATATGCATTGCTACGTACGCTTTAATATTGCTTTACAGATATGGCATTAATTTGGTAACAATAACATATTGCATAACTATAAAGTAAAATCTAGATTCTAAATTAAGAAACGGAAACTGGTGGCTTTTCTAAACAATGTACGACTTGTTTTATGCGGCACATAATATTAAAAATTGAAGGTTCATTAAAGTAATACATTAGTAATTATTGCTTTTTACCATTGTCTATAGCAGTGTTTCCTAAACTTTTTTGATGGCAGAACACTAAGTTCTTAAATTGATACGGAACACTACCCTAGACAAAGTAGACGAGCAAACAAAAGAAAAAAAACACCTCAGTAACTTGGCCTCATCTTGAGATATGTCCAAAATTTTCCACGCACCAGTAGCGGATTCTGCTCTTGAATTAGGAGGGAGTCAACACTCTATATCCGCCTTTGGTCCTACAGACCTAATTTTCGCAAAAATAAAAAAATCGATATCAAAAACCTATAATTTGTTTCCAGTTTCATCATTCTATCATTTTGTTTACAAAAAAAAAAAAAAAAATGATGTAAGTCCTTTGAGAAATTTGATTGGTTTGACAAGTCTTTTCTGGTGATTTCAAATGCTTAATTTTGATAAAAATACAAAGAATAACTTCAAAAAGCTTTTTTAAAAAACCGACTTTAAAAAGTAACAAAAAAAAAATATAATAGCACGTATTTTGAAGTCAAGGGAGGCGTCCATGATAAAATTGCAATCGAATGTGCTTACAAAATTCACGAATTCTTCAAGATCTACATTTTTTTATACTACGCCCCACTTGACTTTAAAATACGTGCTATTATATTATTTTTTTACTTTTTGAAGTCGGTTTTTTAAAGAAGCTTTTATTTCATACCTTTTAGTGATAATGCTTACCAGCCTTTATAGTGATAATTATGTTTAATGAAAGAATAATGGAATAATATTCCAAATTTCATACGTTTAGGTAGAAAATTATTTTTAGGATAGTTGGATCAATATAAATTAAAAAAAATATGTTACTATAGTTTTTAAAGTAAGTGATTTCGCGTATTACCTAAATTTTAAAATTGCCTTAATTATTCATATTATTGAACATGGTTAAAAAATTAGTCCACCAATGTCAATAAAATTTTTATGGGACCACGTGGAGAGCTTTATCTACTAACCAAAACAAGAATGGCGCAAACTGGCCCAGAAATGTGGGAGAAATCGGTGTACATACATAAAAAAAAAATAAAAGAAACATACGGGTTGAATTGAGAACCTCCTCGTTTTTGAAGTCGGTTAAAAAACATATAATTCACTTTCAGTTTTACTGTTCGCTCATTTTATTTATGATTTTTTAAGTTTTAAAGCATGAGAAATTTTACTAAACCGTATGATGTCATCAATTTAAACTTTCTTAAATCAAGCTTTATGGAAGCGATTTGGATTAAAGTGATTTATTGAATTAGAATAATTTGGGTGTGAGGTCAGTGGCGGATCCAGAGGGGGGAGGTCATAGGGGTCATGACCCCCCCCCCCTGAGGTCCAACAAATAAAAGTTAACAAATAAATTTTCAAATTTCAAACAAACAAATTTAGTGGTTAATATTTTTAAACAGTATAATTTTAACTTGGAATTTTAAAATGTAATGTACACACGTAGAAAATGTTATAATTATTGTACATTAAAAGTACTTAATTTTTTTTAAATATAAAAATATATGTCCTTGCATCTAACTCAGTGGTTCCCAAAGTGGTCTATATTGGCCCCTAAGGGTCCATATTGGCCAAAAAAAATTGGGATTCGGTAAGATGTAAATGGGGGTCTATAGCAACAGAGAAGACGTGCACCGAGGCAGGTTTTGGCTTGGTTGTTCTAAAATGTAAAAATGAGAAGTTATGTAAAAATGTAGAAATGAGAGACCCTTTTTTTTTGTTGTCACCTGCATTGATCAAAAAAAGGTCATCCACACCTCATTTTGGACAAATTATATTTTCGAAGTTGTTGCCGAATTTATGAATTTGTACAGGGGGTGTATCTAAAATCGAAAACCATGGCAAGGGATAGGGATCGACGACACCAAGAGGTTTGGAAACCACTGATCTAGCTTTTAAAAATAGGAGGGAATAACATTTTTTTTTAAATGACCATTTATCAAATAACCAGTATAGGTACTGCACATGTGTTTAGCAATCTTTAACTTAACAAAAAAGAAATTAGAAAGTGCATAAATAAAGCAAAATTTTTACTGAAAAAATATAGGTATTGTGATCAAGATTTATATCCAAATATGAGAATATTTTTAAAAATCTTGGTTCCATTTCCAATAAGTGTAGCAACAGCAGAAAGATCGTTTTCAGCGCTCCGCTGTCTGAAGTCCTGGCTTCAAACATCGATGGGTGAGGAGCGTCTTACTGGACTAGCTCTTCTGAATATTCATCGGCACATTGAAATTAACCCTGATAATGTTATCGACGGATTCGCTAAGGAAAAAAGGAAACTAGACTTTGATATTTAATTAATAAAATAAATCATTGTTTTTTTTAAATTAAGTATACCTGTTTTTTTTAAATTAAGTAATGCCGAGTGTGAAGTTTGTTGTCAGAGGGCCTGCAAGGCTTGAGGGCAACAATTCACAGGAAGGATCAAAATAAACACTTTAGTCCCGTGGATTATATACTATTTTTTGCAATTTCAGATTATTTCAAGTTATAAATTTAATATCAAATAAAAATAAAAACAATTCAATAATATTACACCCCTCAATTCAATAATATTACACCCCTCAATTCAATAATATTACACCCCTCCTATATTTTTTCCTTGCCTATAAATTCTCATCATTTATTTTCGTCATTCTACTCTGAGGATGGCCAAAAGGGCTGAAAACGCGTTCAGTAAAAATAATTTTTAATTTCGTGAAATGGACAAAGTAATTTAAACTTGAAATATTTTCAATATTTAAAATGAAATTTCACAAAGTAAATCTCTCAACAGTGAATTATTTAAAAAAAAAATTCTTAAAACACTAGCAGTATGCCCGATGGGATTTCCCATCGACAACATCTTTTTATTAGGTACTCATTTTCTGCTTACTTTAAATTTTTTTCTAAAGCTTAAATCAATATCCACGTTTCTAACTTCAAAAATGACGAACTTCCGATATGAACTTTCATTTTTTGTTTTAACCCCAGAGAATAAATTTCCAGAAACAACTGACATTTATTTATAAATAGAAGCCTAAACGTCAATTTTCATAGCTCCTGTGCTTAATTTCGTCCTAAAGCCAACAGTTTAGGTTGTGCGTTTTTAAAACTGGAGAATCCATCCTCATACAATGGGCATTGTTTCAGGCGTACATCTGTATATTTATTAGTAGATTTGGGGCAAACATCGACATTGTCAAACGACATGGGGGGGGGGGGGGGTGTGGAAATCTTCGACAGTGGCAAAAGGCTATGTTGAAAATTCAATTAACAATAAAAAAGATATAGCAGACAAAATTTTCGGACAAAAGGATGTGAAATCGACTTCTGAATTAACCCTTAATGGAAATGAATCTTCCAGCTTAAATAATGATTTATTTAAAATATCGAGTTGCAGTAATATAAATATATATGTAAACATTAATTCTAAATAAAATTTCCTCAAGACATACATATATCTGTTCTGTTATCTTTTGTCTACATAATAAGTTTAAATTAATTAAACATTCTAGGTCGACCTAGACTGTTTCGAATGCCATGTATCTCCGAACCCTTTGAGATACAAACGAAAAGGAAAAAGGTACAAACGTGTGGAAATGAAGCTCTCTTAAATGCCGTCTTCATATTTTCAATGTCTCTAAAAACACAAATTTAGTTCGACCTAGAATGTTTCGAATACCATGTTTCTCCGAACCCTTTGAGATACAAACGAAAAAAAAAAGTTACAAACGTGTACAAACGAACCTCTATAAAATGTTGTCTTCATATTTTCAATGTCTCTAAAAACACAAATTTAATTCGACCTAGAATGTTTCGAATGCCATGTATTTCTTTTCTTTAGTACTAACATTTGTATTTGTAGTTTTCATAATATGCTAAATTGTAAAAATAAACTAAACTTTGTTATTGACATTGGCGCAAATGTATGAACATTAATTTTTTTTAAGTTTTACTCTATTAAATTTTTAACATAAAAGTTACCTAAAACATTCACATAAAAAATAATTCATGCAGATTTCGGCACTTTTTGTTAAATTTGCAATAGCGACTAAAGTCTGACTTCCCCTTCCCCCTAAATTGGAGGCTGGATTAGTCCCTAATTTTTATTAATATAGAATTTACCTATAAGTTTCACATAAAAAAAATTCTATGCAGATTTGGGCACCCTTTGTTATATTTACAATAACGAACAGTGTTGTCATAAAAATATGCCCCCCCTGAGCTGAAGGCTGGACCCGCCCCTGTGTGAGGTTTTCATTTTTGCTGGACTTTTCAGTATGCTGTCATATTATTTATGATCTTTTAGACATTAAAAGGAATAGTAGATTTAAAAATTTTAGTTCAGGAGGCAATCATAATATCCATGACCACCTTCTTGAATCCACGCTTGCTACGGACGCCATTTTTAAAAAATATTTCGCGGAACACACTTTGGGAACCACTAGCCTATACTATACATTTTTCTTGTTCTATTGTGAAAGCGATGGTATATGACAGTCCTATAACATTCAACGCCAAACTTTTATTATAAACAATTTTTAAAGACCATGGATGACAGACTACTATTTTTAAAACTTTAAATAGCTTAAAATATTAAATTCTTGCTCAGTGCGTCGAGCTCAAATTTTTAATTCGTAAAATTTGAAAGCTCCTAAATAGCTTATAATTTTGCGCTATTATTTGTCTTTTTAATTCCTACACAGGTTTGTTTTTTACGAATGGGAACTATAAAATAAATTTTAAGAAAAGCTTTGGAAGATTCTAAGGTTACTCATTTATTAAATTATTTTATTAACCGACTGAAAAAATTCAACAGTCCCCTATGTAAGTCGAAAATGGATTGGGATGATTTGGTTAATAATTGAATGAATGAATAGCCTGAGAGCGTTACATGACACGACCCTCCACGAGGTATACGATTATTCATACTTATTCATAGTTGACCATGTGTAAGTTAAATACAATTATCGTATTAGCATTCGAGTGTATCAAGCTGACTGCGAATTCAGAGAAAAGCTTCGTTCACCAATCCTCTATAAAATGATAATAATATCTTTGCGACTACTATTTAATAATTATATAAGCACATGCGACTTTCCTGTCTAACATATTATATAAAACATAAAAAGTATTCAATGTTGTTATCTACCTACAGTCGCCGTAATCCATGTAGGTAACTCAAGTATACATTTATACAACAGATTTAAAATAAAAAAAGTACAATGTAAATCTTTTTTGAATTGACTTTAATCCAGTGGGTGTGGAACAGAACCTTGTATTTACATATTATCCGTATAGATTCATTTTATGTAAGTTACGTGTTTTATATATGTTAAAGATCAAAAACGCTCATTGAGCAAAAAAATCGACCACAACATGTGTTGTGGCCTCTTAAAATTATTCACAACACAAAAATTGCACCGTGGCATTTATAATATTTGACCAGTACGTGTTGTGGTCCTTAAGAAAAGCCATAACACGTTCTGAATGGTTGATTGGTTGACACAATGGACAGGTTGTATTATTTAATTCAAAATTATTTTATCACATACTGGAAATGCAGCTTACAAGGGGACGGTTCGATTGAATTTTTGAAAAAATTAAAGGACCATTTTTTTGATCTTAAACTTTCATAATCTTCAATAAAATGAAAAAAAAATTTTTTCTCATCTTTTTTCACATTTTTATCAATAGCAGTATTTAAATTTATAAAAAAAAGAAAATTTCTTAGAAAATTTTCAAAAAAAAATTTTTTTTTAAATTTTTTTTGAAAATTTTTTAAGAAGTTTTCTTTTTTTTTTATAAATTTAAATACTGTTATTGATAAAAATTTGAAAAAAGCTGAGAAATTTTTTTTTTTATTTTGTTGAAGATTATGAAAGTTTAAGATCAAAAAAATTTCTCAGCTTTTTTCAAATTTCTATCAATAACAGTATTTAAATTTATAAATACCCCTGTCGCAGCATCTGCATAACATAGCGAATTTCCTCCTATTAACTTATTTTAGTTCAAAAAATAATTTTTCAAGATTACAAGACATAAAAATTAATAACAGTGAGATTCTTTGTCCGTTTTTCAGACTTTTGTCTAATACGGACGTCACTTACAAGTAAAGGTCCCGAGGCCGGACCTATCGATTTCGATGAAACTTAAATATATTGTAGAACACTAAAAACTAAGGGACACGTATTTTTTTTTATCTGCGGAAAAACGGTTTGAAGGGGTGAAATCGCCCTCCAAAAATTGGGGTAAAAATTTAATTTTTCAAATATCTCGAAAACAGTAAGAGATAGAGCAAAAGTTTAAATTGGCGATATTGCTCTTCTTTAAAGAGCTATCTATTGATATGCAATTTGTTCATATTACATCAACAGGGGTGGCTGGGGGTTAAAATTTGGGGGTTAATTTTGCAAAAAGGGGGTGAAAAATAAATAATATAAAAATTTTGTTTACAGATTTGAAATCTACGTCAAAAAATCTAATTGACCTATTTTTGCTCAATGCCCTAATATTAAGTCTAGGGGTAGTTAACTAGAGGGTGACTATGTCGAATAGTCGTACAATTTGGGTATTTCAAGAAGTTCTTCTTCATGGAAAATAGCTTAAGACAATTAGAATAACGTAGAAATGAAATTCTCGAATTCAAAATTGAGTTTGAGCAACATTGGAGAGGGGGTGAGTCACCCTCTTAAATTACATACTAGTTACATACATACTAGATACACTAATTTTTGCTATTAACACACTGATAGTGGGTAAAATAATGTCACAATAAGTGGTTCTGAAGTTGGACTATCGTATGTAAGGTCTTTATTACGTTTGTTTTTTAATGGATATTGTAGTTTTCCTTATCGAAAATTATCAATACCGAAAATTACATAACCTAACCTAAAATAACGAAACCTAATAAAAACCTTACATACGATAGTCTAACTTCCGAACCATCTATTGTGACATTATTACCCCCTGTCAGTGTGTTAATTGCAAAAATTAGTGTATGTAAACTAGTATGTAATTTAAGAGGGTGACTCACCCCCTCTCCAATGTTGCTCAAACTTAATTTTGAAATCGAAAATTTCATTTCTACGTTATTCTAAATGTCTTAAACTATTTTCCATAAAGAAAAACTTCTTAAACTACCCAAGTAGTACGACTATTCGACACAGTTACCCCCTAGTTAACTACCCCTAGACTTAATATTAGGACATTGAGCAAAAACAGGTCAATTAGATTTTTTGACGTAGATTTCAAATTTGTAAACAAAATTTTTATATTGTTTAATTTTCACCCCCTTTTTGCAAAATTGACCCCTAAATTTTAACCCCCAGCCACCCCTGTTGACACAATTTGAACAAATTGCATACCAGTAGATAGCTCTTTAAAAAAGAGTAATAGCGTCAATTTAAACTTTTACTCTATCTCTTACTGTTTTCGAGATATTTGAAAAATTAAATTTTTACCCCAATTTTTGGAGGGCGATTTCACCCCTTCAAACTGTTTTTCCGCAGATAAAAAAAATACGTGTCCCTTAGTTTTTAGTGTTCTACAATATATTTAAGTTTCATCAAAATCGATAGGTCCGGCCTCGGGACCTTTACTTGTTAGAATTATTTTTTTATATACAAAATCATCAGTCTACAGAATTTAATTTATTAGTTAAGAAAATAATTCAAATATCACTAACAATAAATATCTTAAATGAGTTTACAAGAATCAAAACGACACTGTTTATTAAATTGCGTAAGATCTGACTCTGACTCGTTAAAAGTGGTCAAGTGGGAGTAAGCCGATAAATACGAATTTATAAGGATTTTCTTGTACTACAAAATCCAAAAAAGTGGGAACGCGTACTTTTTCTTAGTTAATTGTACTTTGTTTTTTTGCACAAAATTTTAAAATTACTTTAGTTTCTTAAAAAACGGTGGCAACCCTACTCACCACATATACCTATAAAAAGGTATCCTACTAAAAAAAAAGCCACCCATAAAACCTGTAAGTCTAGCAAAACACATTCATATTTTTTGTATATAATTATCAACATCTAATAGAATGTTAGGGGCTAAAGTGTGATCCCGAGTAATGCCGAGTGTGAAGTTTGTTGCCAGAGGGCCTGCAAGGCCCGAGGGCAACAATTCACAGGAAGGATCAAAATAAACACTTTAGTCCCGTGGATTATATACTATTTTTTGCAATTTCAGATTATTTCAAGTTATAAATTTAATATCAAATAAAAATAAAAAAAATTCAATAATATTACACCCCTCAATTCAATAATATTACACCCCTCCTATATTTTTTTCTTGCCTATAAATTCTCATCATTTATTTTCGTCATTCTACTCTAAGGATGGCCAAAAGGGCTGAAAACACGTTCAGTAAAAATAACTTTTAATTTCGTGAAATGGACAAAGTAATTTAAACTTGAAATATTTTCAATAAGTAAGTTTCAAGTTTTCACTTGAAATTTCACAAAGTAAATCTCTCAACAGTGAATTATTTAAAAAAAAAATTCTTAAAACACTAGCAGTATGCCCGATGGGATTTCCCATCGACAACATCTTTTTATTAGGTACTCATTTTCTGCTTACTTTAAATTTTTTTCTAAAGCTTAAATCAATATCCACGTTTCTAACTTCAAAAATGACGAACTTCCAATATGAACTTTCATTTTCTGTTTTAACCCCAGAGAATAAATTTCCAGAAACAACTGACATTTATTTATAAATAGAAGCCTAAACGTCAATTTTCATAGCTCCTGTGCTTAATCTCGTCCTAAAGCCAACAGTTTAGGTTGTGCGTTTTTAAAACTGGAGAATCCATCCTCATACAATGGGCATTGTTTCAGGCGTACATCTGCATATTTATTAGCAGATTTGGAGGCAAACATCGACATTGTCAAACGACATAGGGAAGGGGGGGGGGGGTGGAAATCTTCGACAGTGGCAAAAGGCTATGTTGAAAATTCAATTAACAATAAAAAAGATATAGCAGACAAAATTTTCGGACAAAAGGATGTGAAATCGACTTCTGAATTAACCCTTAATGGAAATGAATCTTCCAGCTTAAATAATGATTTATTTAAAATATCGAGTTGCAGTAATATAAATATATATGTAAACATTATTTCTAAATAAACTTTCCTCAAGACATACATATATCTGTTCTGTTATCTTTTGTCTACATAATAAGTTTAAATTAATTAAACATTCTAGGTCGACCTAGACTGTTTCGAATGCCATGTATCTCCGAACCCTTTGAGATACAAACGAAAAGGAAAAAGGTACAAACGTGTGGAAATGAAGCTCTCTTAAATGCCGTCTTCATATTTTCAATGTCTCTAAAAACACAAATTTAGTTCGACCTAGAATGTTTCGAATACCATGTTTCTTCGAACCCTTTGAGATACAAACGAAAAGAAAAAAGTTACAAACGTGTACAAACGAACCTCTATAAAATGTTGTCTTCATATTTTCAATGTCTCTAAAAACACAAATTTAATTCGACCTAGAATGTTTCGAATGCCATGTATCTCCGAACCCTTTGAGGTACAAACGAAAAGGAAAAAGGTACAAACGTGTGGAAATGAAGCTCTCTTAAATGCCGTCTTCATATTTTCAATGTCTCTAAAAATACAAATTTAATTCAACCTAGAATGTTTCGAATACGATGTATCTCCGAACCCTTTGAGGTACAAACGAAAAGAAAAAAGGTACGAACGGGTACAAACGAACCTCTGTGGAATGACACTAATAAAATTAAAATGTCTAAAAGTTGGGCGCTGGTCATTTTTTAAATTTTTTCTAGGTGTTTACCCTTCGAGGTACAAACAAAATAAAATGCGGTACAAACGGGTACAAACGAAGTACAAACGAGCTGTATTATTTATTTTTAAATTTTCGAAAGTCGGGCGCTAGGTTCACACCGGTAATTTATACTTGATCTTCAGGGTACCTCAATACGATACTTTTTATATAGGTACTATGCACATAGTATGATTTAAAGCAAGCGTTACTTTGTTGCAAATAAAAGAAAACCGTTACAATATTTTGAAATAATTTTTAGCTTCTTCTTATCTTAATTCTTAATTGTTAGCGTGTGAGTTAAACGTGTAAAATTTGCTTAAAATTGAATAATGATTAATAAAACAGATTTAGAAGTGTTTTTTACAAAAGCGTATGGATATGGACGGATATTATTTGAATTCGAATCCGCTGAAAAGTATTTGGTGCAATTATTAAGGTAGTTTGGTAACTTGAAATTCAACGAAAACAAAACAAAACAAAACGAAAAATTTTTTAATCCGTTACTATTTTATAAAAAAAAAAATCTAAAAAGAAACATATGCATAACGATGCATATGATTATGTAGGTACTTTAATAATTTTTTTTCTTCTTTTAATTTGAAATGATTCATCCTTGCAATACCGTTGGTATAATTCGCAATTTTTTGGGTGCATTTGCATTATTAAGTTTGCAAATATTTAATATTTTTCTATTAATTCGACCCTCATATATTCACTCACATTTGCAAAAAAAATTCGCTAAAATTGTCAATTTTTTGCGACGTCACAGTGCTGTTTTCCCTTAACTAGTTGATTGAACCATTTGTTTACCAATAAATTAAAAGTGGGTATGTTTTTCATACTATTCTTATTAAATATTGAGTTTGAAAATATACCCGAGCTCAGTGCTTTTAATGGGAATATTTTCAAGTGTCGAACTATGCTTATTAAACATTGAATGTATACCCGAGTTCAGATACATTGAGCTCTGAATACGGGCATATTTTCCAAATGCGCAGCGACGCATAGGTACATGTGAGCGTGCGAAATAATTAACAACTAAAAACCAGGTATAAACAATGAAATTTTTTTTAAAATCTCTATTAAGAATATTATTAACTATTGTATAAAGAATTAAAAAAAATATTTATATTTTATTTTTTTTTTTTTAAATATATTTTTCATGGGTCAAAAGTACCCAAATTTGAGATTTTTCGAACCTTTAAAAATTCATATCTCTAAAAATATTAACTTTATCGTGAAAAGTCATAGGACCTTTTTTATTTGTATTTCAATAAAGAATATAAAAAAAAATTGTCCAGTAGAACAATAACAAGTGCTTGCAATTGTTTAAACAATTTCGGTTTAAACAATATGGTACGGGGTTGCCCCATGGCAACATGCATTTATATCATCAGTAGGGCAATTTGAAGAGGATCGCATAAAAAAATTGAGGTGGAATAGTTTTCGGTACTCATGCGCCGATTCTTCCTGGACTATGTTCGGCGTGTCGTTGTATAGCATCAGCTAAATGTTCAGAACACGTTATAGCTTTCTTAGTGACCACATCGCATAGTGGCCAAATATTACAAAAGCGGCGACGCGATTTTTGTGATGTGGTCTTTTTGAAGTAGCCATAAGTCGTTTTAGCTTTTTTTACAAATGCTACAACCCGAATTTCGCGTTGTGGATAGTTTTAAGAGACCACAATGAGTTGTGGTCGATTTTTTCGCTTAATGTGCGTTTTCTGTCTTTGAGCCTAACATATACAAAGATTACAGTTTTTGTATTGGAAGTATTTACACGTATTCTCTTTGAACATTGCAAAGGGTAAGTGACTGCGACATACGCATACGACAATTTTTTCTTTTATTTATGTTAAATAAAACATATCAAAGCTTATAATGACAGAAAATTTCTTCAAAATAATTTATAGACTTTCCTTTTGAACGCAGTACGTATCACTGAATAAAAAAATCTAAAAAACAAGAATAATGAATTTTACGGAAAAATTTTGATAATTATGTTTTGGAAATCTGTTCTATAAAGGAGTACCTAATATGGGGGATGAAAATTTATTTAAAATACTGCTGGGCCTAGAAACGTGAAATTTTGCGTAAGGGTTCATTAGTCGAATTTTTCCTTAAAAAAATTAGACTTATACAGCCTATACGATAAGAACGGCGAGAGGTGAGAGTAGCGGCGCTATCCGTTTTCGGACCCGTAGAACACGATTCTGAAAACAAAAATGTCATATATATATATATATATATATATATATATATATATATATATATATATATATATATATATATATATATATATATATATATAGTGGTGGTCACAGAAATAGAGCCACTGTATAGAATTTCATAACATTTGTGGTGAAATTTGATATAAGGTGCATAAAAGAAAGAAGTAGATATCAAAATAATATGTATTCTAAGTATGTAAAATTTACATAAAAATTAACAACAAAAGTAATTCCATTATAAAAAAAAAAAAATTCGTAAAATAAGGAAAAGTAAACAAATTTATGTGGTCATTAAAATAGAGCCATTACATATTTTGTATTTATAACCCTAAAGAACCATGCCCCGGTTTTGGCCATATGGCGTGCGGGGATAATGTCCATAGCAGTGTTTTACTTTAGACGAGTGCATTACCAAAAAAATATTTTTAGTGCTGTTTAACGAATGCGCCTTAGTTTATACAGGGTGTTAAAAAATAAAAATTATTTTTCAGAATCTTCTTCATCTGAACTATAAGATATTACGAATATGTTCTCTAGATCTTCTGATGGTGAAGTTACTTGTACATTGTGATGTCTAACATACCCTAAAAACCAGATTATAGTTATTACGTGAACACAGGTACCTACAGTAGAATTTTAACCAAAAGAAAGAGCATAAATTCCTCTTAGTTACAATTTATCTCTTTTTATTGAATATAAAAGATATATAATTATCTCTCTTTCATTTATTTGTCAGTGTTGCCTTGATTAACATTTAAAATATTTGTAATCCCCTTACCTCAGAATTCCCCTTAAAAAACTTTCTTTTAGCTAAAATACTACTGTAGTAACCTTTTATTGAATCTTTACCTACTAAGTTTTTTTCTGCTAATACATAAACATAGTATTTTGTTTTATTGATATGTCGGGACTGAATTCTTCCTTTAATAAATAATGAATCTATTACTGTCAACCCATAAGAAGCAAAATCAATTGCATCGGTGTTGGTACATATTTCAATTCTAAATCTATCATCAGAAGCTATGTGTTTGCCATAATACGCTTCGGCTTCTTTTATTTGGTAACGTCCCAAAGATATTAAATAAACATCTTTCTCTGACAAAACAGGAAAATCCGTCAACATTTCATCAGTGATTGAGCGAAATTGTTTTAGCTTGCGATTAAGATTAGTTTCTTTTACCATTTATCCTAAGATGTTCTTTTGATTGACATTAGACAACATAGTACTACACACGTATGTGTGTGGTAAATATACCGTGTTAATACGACGGTGGCAATATGACTATAAAATGACAACAATTGAACTACACTCATCGACTGCTATCGAATGAATGACTACTAAGTAGCCTAAAGTGCAAAGAAATGCACACTAGCGATTACAGAAAAGAGATAGTTGCGTTCCTTCTGATATATTCTGTGATTCTGACCGTTACCACTGTCACCACGAGGAGGTACCCTGGACGCAAGAAGACTTAGGTGTCTTAATGATAGGTATCAAAAAGAAATCCTTTTAACAAAACAGAATTTTGAGTATCTCAGAATCATACAATTGAACCGCCTCTATAACCTCACGCATTCAACGCAAAGATATAAAAACGCCGTGAGCAGCGGGGCCCCATCACGGTAGTCGAATTTTCCCCTTCATCTTCGGTATTGAATGTCTACAAGCGAAATGTGATTGAAAGTCTACAACCGAATTGTCATTTTGTTGATTTCAAAACTGGTGATGAGTGTTCGGCTGATCGAGGCTTTAAAAAAAGGTTTTAAGTATTTAAGGGCTGTATCTCAGTAAATTTCAATTTTGTGCCGAAAACAGGTAGCAGAAAAAAAGCCAACACAATTCGTACGAGGACATTCCTGCCCATGTTTATCCGCTAATTGCCTTTATGTTTTAGTTTTAAATATTAAAATACCCCTGTCGCAGCATCCTGCATAACATAGCGAATTTCCATTTACAAAAGTACGTTTTTCTCGGAAACTAGTTGATATAGAGTAATTGTAAATAAAAAAAAACTTTCCTTATGTGATTTTCCCGCCTCATTCCGCCAAATTTTTTCAAAAAAAATGTCCAAAAGACCGTAGACGTTTTCACGAAATTTCTTAAAAATAAGATGTTTCGTTCTTGAGTTATCGTGCGGACACTTAGTAAACTTATATATATATATATATATATATATATATATATATATATATATATATATATATATATATATATATATATACGTGTGTGTGTCCGCACGATAACTCAAAAACGAAACATCTTATTTTTAAAAAATATCGTGAAAACGTTTCGTGAAAAAAATTTGGCGGAATGAGGCGGAAAAATCACATAAAGTTTTTTTTATTTACAATTACTCTATATCAACTAGTTTCCAAGAAAAACGTACTTTTGTAAATGGAAATTCGCTATGTTATGCAGGATGCTGCGACAGGGGTATTTTAATAACAGATGCGTTTATGTACAGGGCCGGTGAGAGAAATGACCGGTGAAATATCTATTATACAAATTATGCGTATTTTATCACCAATTAAACATATACGTATTTTTACTTGACACTAGTTCTAATTTTACCACCAGAGGCGCAACTGAGAATCTTTGCCTTACCAATACTGAATTTAATATTTTGAGCTAAATTTTTTAACGGTTACGAAAAAAAATTTAGAACGGAATTTATTTTCCAAACGTAACAAAACATTTCGACGGTACACCGAAAGAGTGACACAACTCAAAAATTTACATTTTCGAGTTTATTGTGTAAATGTATAGCAAAATTTGCATATTTTTATGTCCCAGAACGACATATTGCTACTTCCAAAATTAACCGCTAGAAGGCG
The DNA here is from genome assembly GCA_035578155.1 of Brachynemurus nebulosus. NCBI lineage: Eukaryota > Metazoa > Arthropoda > Insecta > Neuroptera > Myrmeleontidae > Brachynemurus > Brachynemurus nebulosus. The sequence continues at coordinate 2,177,844 of JAPWDM010000011.1, read as the reverse complement.
GTTTTGTCGTTTTTTCCTTACTTCAAAGTAGCGAATTTTTTTTATCAAAATCTTTAATGTTATCAAAATTAACTTGTTATTTTTATTGTTGGAATACAAGGTGAGTACCAACGGGTTATCTCCAAAAAAATTTTGAAAATTTTAGAAATCCGAAACTATGATAACTTTTGAAGTAAATAATAAAACTTTTGAATAGAGATATTGAAGTAGCTGTTTTTTTTCTTTTGAACTGTGTCACTCTTTCTGTGTACCGACGATTTTACCTTTTTAAATTCTCTTGCTGAAGAAAATAACCATTCGACACGGAAACAAAACTAAAGTTGGACCTTTATTCAAGGGCTTATCCGGCATGTACTTAGTTGATGTTTTCCTTCTTAATCCAAGTTTTTAGTTTACTGTGTGTTCTCTTTTTCTTCTTATTATATCTTTAAATTCACCATCCATGTTTTAAATAGGAATTTATAATACATAAAAGTATTGCTGTTGATATTAACCTTTTAACATGTACATTCAAATTATTAGAAAAAATTCAATCACAAAATCCACAGTTTTTAATAGATATGTATTTACCTTATTATGTTGACAAATTCTATTAATAATTGCCTGTTTAGAATTTATATTTTCTTTTTTATTTTAGCTATATTCTTCTCGTATATAAATAACATTTCCTTCACGGTTTCATGTAATTTTTAATGGGGTTTTAAATTTTTTACCTATATAAAACAAAACAAAAAACAAATAATAGGACAAATATTAATTACTATTTGATTTTAAAAATGTAATATATAAATTAACATGAATTATTACCTATTTTTCTCAAATATCAGTCAAATATCAGCACCGAATCTATATGTCAACATTTCAACACAAAGACGAGTTGATTTGAAATTCTGATTGTTGAAATATTAGTTTAAATTCAAGCTAATTTGGCAGTATTGTACATACCTGTGGTGCTATCTGGTTAAAAACGCTGACACAATAGAATTTTTAAAATAAAAAATTATTAAATATATTTAAAGAATTTTTTTAAATAATTAAATTATTAAAAATATTAATAATTTTAAAAATATTATTATAATTTTTTAACGTAATGTGTTAAATAAAGAGATTAAATGTGCAGTATTTAGAAAAAAAAATCAATTCTACAATTTGAATTTGAAAGCAAAAATAAATTTTCGAAAACAAAATAACAAATCTAATCTACTTAATACTAGAGATATTATGTTTACAAATGCATAAGGCTATTAATTGTGCACTACCAAAAATATAATTTTAAAATTTTATTTAATCAAAGAAATATTATAGTTTAATTAATTAAATTTAATAATATTACATTTATATAATCGTAGAAATTTATTAAGGCATTATTCTGAATATTTATCCAAAGAAATTTGAAATATGATAGGTAGTAGAAGTACTAAGTGTAGTAATACCCTTAAAATACGTGTATAATCAAAATAAATAAAAATAGGATTTTTCCAATACAACAGAAGGAGATAATACCATAAAAAGAGACTCTATATAAAAATTATTTTTGATTTTTCTTGAAAACCAGTTTATACAGAGGAAAAGTTTAAAAAGCTCGCTAATATAACTTCTTACAATTTTTTTGATAGTATAACAAAATTTTTGAAAAAGTTATAAATTCTGATCAAAAAACACAAAAAAAGACTTTAAAGCCCAAAATATCCGGTCTGTGGCATCGGATGTGTCTGGCTAACGAACTTAGGCGAGCGAAATCGAATTCAAACCTACACACCAAATTTCATAAGCATTAAACGTTTTGTTCGAGAGTTATCGTGTACACACATAAATACATATATATATATTTATATATATATATAAATTTTAGTGAAGTAGATTTTCGGGTTCTAGAGGCTCCAAAACAAATTTCTGCCATAGTCCCGGGCTTAGGTCTTACCATAAGAGCTGCTGTAATAGCTGAATTTTCATTCTGAAAATTCGCTAAAAGGACCTTAAATAGTAAACTGGAAGGCCTTTATAAAGATATTTTTTCTTTCCAAAAAAATCCAAAATTTCTATTTTATAAATACTAAAAATTCAAAATTCCTAATTTATAAATAAACAGTGACTTTAATAACATTTTTAAATTACTTAATATGTATGTATTTCATTTGTCATAAAAGTAAGTTCACTTTTTTTTAAATTTTTTAAAATTACTATTCGCCTACTTGTATTTAGAATAAACATAATGCTTTTAAAACACATTTAACAATAGCATTCAATTCCGATGTAAAAATGGGAGAAGTGGGGGGAAAAGTGATGTGGATTCCCTAATACAAGGTACTAGCTGGATACTAACTGAATACACGTACAAAATTTCAGCCCTCTAGGTTTCCTTATGGAGTCTCTAGACGTGTTAGAAAACAAGCAAAAAAATTAAGGAAATATTGGCGTAAAAATCGTGGGGGTAAGGGTTAAAAGTTGAAACCTCCAAAAAACAGTGTCTGGCTATTAGCTTAACCTGTACACAAAATTTCAGCCCTCTAGGTTTATTTGGGGAGATTTTGACCCGAACGAAACTGTTAAAAAACAAGAAAAATCATGTTCTTTTGGGTATACAAATGGTGGGGGTAGGGGTTAAAAGTCGAGACCCCCAAAAGGCACCCCCTTGATACTAACTCAATCCGAATACAAAATTTCAGCCCTCTAGGTTTATTTGGGTGACCTGTGCGAGTGGTACAAACTTCGAAAACGTCGAAAATGCATGAAATTGTAGCTTAAAAATGAGGGGGGTGGGGGTAAAATATTAAAACCTCCAAAAAGCACAACCTAGGTACGAACTTTATCAACACACCAAATTTCAACCCTCTACGTTAATTCTGGGGGGCTGGGGGCCTGTTAGATCCAGCGAAAATCGTTTTTCCCCCCTCTACTCCCACCATATCATCCTAGGAAGCTGAATTTTGGATTTGTTGTAGATAATTGACCGAAACATTATTTAAAACCGGTTTGAAAAAGTTTTATTGCTTTTCCGCCCCCCACCACCCCCTTAAAGGTCGGGTCAGAAAAAAAATTTGCCCAAAATTTGACCCCACTTTGATAGTATGAGGTGCCTCGAAAATGAGTCCCATTTACCAAATTTCATCTCTTAACTTCCATAGGGGGGCCCTACACAAATTAAAAGGTGGCGGGAAAATATATATATATATATATATATATATATATATATATATATATATATATATATATACAGGGTGGTCCAGAATTATGTACCGTAATTGCTGGAGCTGATAGTATGTTCAAAAATAATGGTACCTTTTCATCTACACTTTTTTCCAAAGCTCAATAATAAGGGAGATAAAGCAGAGGGGTAAAATGTAGAGGGGTGGAACGAAACTAACTTCTTCTTTTAAAAACAATTTTGGGCGCTTTTGATTACTCGATTCATAATCTAGGGGTGCGTATGAACATTAAGATACTTAAATTTACGGTATCAATTATTCCATCACTTACGATTAGGGGATAATTTGGAAATAGATACTTCTACTTTAAATTACTCGAAAACGGTAATATTTATCGAAATGTAAGAAGTATACCTTTTTTGCGTGAATTTGTCTCAGGAATCATATTATCAAGGACTTTGTTTAAATAACTGCAAGTTAAAAAAGAAAAAACGTGATAACTCACACCTACCGCCCAAAACCACCCCTTAGTCATGAGTGGTGGAATAAGTGTTGACATAAATTTAATCCTTCTAACGCAAAATAAGTACTTCTAAAATATCAATCCGTTATTCAAAAGCGTTTGGAAAATATTTAAGAAATACTGGTTTTCGTTTCACTCCTTTACAGAGTTGTATCTCCCTTATTATTGAGTTTTGAGAAAAAGTGTACATGAACAGGTACCATTACTTTTGAACGTACTACCAGCTCTAGCAATTACGGTACATAATTCTGGACCACCTTGTATATATATATATATATATATCAGAAATTTTTTTTTCTACATATTCGTGTTCTACGGGTCCGAAAACGGATAGCGCCCCTACTCTCGCCTCTCGCAGCTCTTATCGTATAGACTGTATAAGTCTAATTTTTCGGAGAAAATTCGACTAAAAACACCAGATCGTTACTGTACTAACTTACAAGTAAAGGTCCCGAGGCCGGACCTATCAATTTTGATGAAACTTAGATATGTTGTAGAACACTAAAAACTAAGGGACACGTATTTTTTTTTATCTGCGGAAAAACGGTTTGAAGGGGTGAAATCGCCCTCCAAAAATCGGGGTAAAAATTTAATTTTTCAAATATCTCGAAAACAGGAAGAGATAGAGCAAAAGTTTAAATTGGCGATATTACTCTTTTTTAAAGAGCTATCAATTGATATGCAATTTGTTCAAATTACGTCAACAGGGGTGGTTGGGGGTTAAAATTTGGGGGTTAATTTTGCAAAAAGGGGGTGAAAAATAAACAATATAAAAATTTTGTTTACAGATTTGAAATCTACGTCAAAAAATCTAATTGACCTGTTTTTGCTGAATATCCTAATATTAAGCCTAGGGGTAGTTAACTAGAGGGTGACTATGTCGAATAATCGTATTATTTGGGTATTTCAAGAAGTTCTTCTTCATGGAAAATAGCTTAAGACAATTAGAATAACGTAGAAATGAAATTCTCGAATTCAAAATTGAGTTTGAGCAACATTGGAGAGGGGGTGAGTCACCCTCTTAAATTACATACTAATTTACATACACTAATGTTTGCAATTAACACACTGACAGGGGGTAATAATGTCACATTAGATGGTTCTGAAGTTGGACTAAAATGAAATTCTCGAATTCAAAATTGAGTTTGAACAACATTGGAGAGGGGGTGAGTCACCCCCTTAAATTACATACTAGTTTACATACACTAATTTTTGCAATTAACACACTGACAGGGGGTAATAATGTCACAATAGATGGTTCTGAAGTTAGACTATCGTATGTAAGGTTTTTATTAGGTTTCGTTATTTTAGGTTAGGTTATGTAATTTTCGGTATCGATAATTTTCGATAAGGAAAACTATAGTATCCATTAAAAAACAAACCTAATAAAGACCTTACATATGATAGTCCAACTTCAGAACCACTTATTGTGACATTATTTTACCCACTATCAGTGTGTTAATAGCAAAAATTAGTGTACATAAACTAGGATGTAATTTAAGAGGGTGACTCACCCCCTCTCCAATTTTGCTCAAACTCAATTTTGAATTCGAGAATTTCGTTTCTACGTTATTCTAATTGTCTTAAGCTATTTTCCATGAAGAAGAACTTCTTGAAATACCCAAATTGTACGACTATTCGACATAGTCACCCTCTAGTTAACTACCCCTAGACCTAATATTAGGGCATTGAGCAAAAACAGGTCAATTAGATTTTTTGACGTAGATTTCAAATCTGTAAACAAAATTTTTATATTGTTTATCTTTCACCCCCTTTTTGCAAAATTAACCCCCAAATTTTAACCCCCAACCAACCCTGTTGATGTAATATGAACAAATTGCATATCAATAGATAGCTCTTTAAAAAAGAGCAATATCGCCAATTTAAACTTTTGCTCTATCTCTTACTGTTTTCGAGATATTTGAAAAATTAAATTTTTACCCCAATTTTTGGAGGGCGATTTCACCCCTTCAAACCGTTTTTCCGCAGATAAAAAAAAATACGTGTCCCTTAGTTTTTAGTGTTCTACAATATATTTAAGTTTCATCGAAATCGATAGGTCCGGCCTCGGGACCTTTACTTGTTAGTGCTTTATATTAACATACAATTTAACTCTGCACGCTCATGGCCCAAAACCCCGTTTAAGTGGGGCACAGTTCTTTATTCAAATATTTAAGTTCCAATCACTCAGTTTTTTCCAGCCTTAAAGTAATTTAGTAGTTTGACCGTCCTAAGGCATCACAACGTCGTGGCAGTGATTCATATAAGTGTTAACACCGGATGATGGAAATAGATGTCTATTACTTTTGAACAATTTTCGCTGGATCTAACACGCCCCCAGCCCCCCAGAATTAATGTATTAGAGGGTTGAAATTTGGTGTGTTGATAGAGTTCATACCTAGGTTGTGCTTTTTGAAGGTTTTAATATTTTACCCCCACCCCCCCTCATTTTTAAGCTACAATTTCTTGCTTTTTTGACGTTTTCGAAGTTTGTACCACTCGCACAGGTCACCCGAATAAACCTAGAGGGCTGAAATTTTGTATTCGGATTGAGTTAGTATCAAGGGGGTGCCTTTTGGGGGTCTCCACTTTTAACCCCTACCCCCACCATTTTTATACCAAAAAGAACATGATTTTTCTTGTTTTTTAATAGTTTCGTTTGGGTTAAAATCTCCCCAAATAAACCTAGAGGGCTGAAATTTTGTGTACAGGTTAAGCTAATAGCCAGACACTGTTTTTTGGAGGCTTCAACTTTTAACCCTTACCCCCACGATATTTACGCCAATATTTCCTTAATTTTTTTACTTGTTTTCTAACACGTCTAGAGACTCTCTAAGGAAACCTAGAGGGCTGAAATTTTGTACGTGTATTCAGTTAGTATCCAGCTAGTACCTTTTAGGGAGTTCACATTACTTTTACCCCCACTTCTTCCATTTTTACATTGGAATTGAATGCTATTGTTAAATGTGTTTTAAATGCATTATTTCTATTCTAATACAAGTAGGCGAAAAATTATTTAAAAAAAAAAATGAATTTACTTTTATAACAAATGTAATACACAAATATTAAGTAATTTAAAAATGTTATTAAAATCACTGTTTAGTTATAAAGTAGGAATTTTGGATTTTTATCATTTATAAAATTTTGGATATTTTTGGATAGAAAAAATATCTTCATACACAGAGAAAAAATTCCAGTAAAAATTACTGAGCTGCCTCCGGTAAACGAGTCTTAAGTGACCAGTCCGTAGGAAATTATTAAGCAAAAATATAAAAAATGCGTTTCAAACATTATTTTTTACGATTCATTTGAAAATTTTTCCTGTACAACTTAAGAATTTTTCCTATACAGCTGCGTAAAATTCGATGGGCTAGTAAAATTTCAAGTGGACACCGAGAAAATTTTCTTAATTTTTTGTAAAATTATACTGGACATAGAATAATTTTTACTGAGTCGCTGTGTATTTCACTTGTGCTGTGTATTTCACATGTCTTACACATCACTGCATACCAAGCATTACATAGAACAGGATAAACAAAACAAGCACGCAACCACCCAGAGCACCCGTGTTAGACCAAAACACGACTTACAGACGCAGCAACCGTTGGTTCGATCAGTTGCTCAATAGCCAATATAGTGACTGGATGTTTATAAAGCGTTTTTTTTTTTTTTTTTTTTATAATAAATTATTATTTTTTGGACTTTCCATTTAAAACAAAAAATTGTTGTGTTTCATGAATTTTTGTTTAGTTTTTATTTTAATTCTTGTATGTTTTTTATATGTATTGATATGTTAATTGAAACATGTTTTTATACAAATTATTGTAATGTGCTTATTGTTAAGAATTTATAAATTTTTTTCCACAAATAATAAAAAACCACAAAAAATTTTTTCTATATTAATAATTTGATTTTAATGCTTACCCTTCTATCAATATCCTTTTAAACTATTTTAATTCAATTATTTATTAATAAATAAAAAAAAACCTTATTTATAAATAATACGGTAATTTTTACTGAGCTATAGGGTAATTTAAAATTTTTACTATAAATTATCGTACTTTTTGCTTAGCCTGTCACTTATGTCCGCATTACCAGAGAGCTCAGTAATTTTTTACCAGAAATTTCAGTAAAAATTACTGTATTTTTTTCTCAGTGTAAAGGCCTTGCAGTTTATTACTTAAGTTCCTTTTTTAATATTTAAAAATAACAAATCAAAGACTTTTTCTCTTCTATTAAATGGTGTAAAAAAATTTCGGGGAAATTTTTGAATAAGTGAAAATTTCAGCAAAAAACTAATTTTTTCCACGCAAAATACCCCAAAAACCATGTTCCGAGTATCGGACGTATCTGGCTAACAAATTTGTCCAACAGTTTCGGACCTCAAAACAAACTTTTGGCATAGTCCCGGGCTCAAGTCGCGCCATGACAGTGGCTGTAATAGCTGGAAATTCGCTAAAAGAGATGAAAACTAATACAGAAACTAACTTTTGTCGACGGATTCGTTCGCAAGGAGTCGATGACGACATAGGGGGTGTAAAAAGTCATTATTTAGTCAGTTTTCAATGTTTACACACGGACGACGTCGCAGACAAAAACTAATATCTATGTAATAAAAGAAAATATTTTTTTTTTTTTAAATATGGAAGCAAGATGAAATATCAATAACCAAAAACGATAATAAATAAAATAATTTTTAGGTACTATAAAAAATAATACCCCTGTCGCAGCATCCTGCATAACATAGCGAATTTCCATTTACAAAAGTACGTTTTTCTCGGAAACTAGTTGATATAGAGTAATTGTAAATAAAAACACCTTCTTTATGTGATTTTTCCGCCTCATTCCGCCAAATTTTTTTTACGAAAAATGTCCAAAACCCCGTAAACGTTTTCACGAAATTTCTTAAAAATAAGATGTTTCGTTCTTGAGTTATCGTGCGGACACTTAGTAAACATATATATAAATGTGTCCGCACGATAACTCAAGAACGAAACATCTTATTTTTAAAATAAATTTCGTGAAAACGTTTACGGGGTTTTGGACATTTTTCGTGAAAAAAATTTGGCGGAATGAGGCGGAAAAATCACATAAAGAAGGTGTTTTTATTTACAATTACTCTATATCAACTAGTTTCCGAGAAAAACGTACTTTTGTAAATGGAAATTCGCTATGTTATGCAGGATGCTGCGACAGGGGTATTTTAATATTTAAAACTAAAACATAAAGGCAATTAGCGGATAAACATGGGCAGGAATGTCCTCGTACGAATTGTGTTGGCTTTTTTTCTGCTACCTGTTTTCGGCACAAAATTGAAATTTACTGAGATACAGGGGTATTTTTTTTTTTCAGAGACTTACCAATATGTAATATGAAAGTTTTATATGGTACATTAAAATAGACAGTTCTTACTTTATTTAGGAATTTTTTCGTTAAAAATAAAGCTACAACACGTACTTTTTCTGTACTTTGTTCTGAAAATTTTTCTTAACTGTCCAATAACTATACCATTTAACCTACACAGCTAATAACCAAGGAGTCAGACTAGAATGTCTATGTCTCTGTTCCACTTGTAATCAGTGGGTGACGTAAAATCTCTCCACTATGTTGTGTAGGTACACACTGTTTGCAATTGTGTTAGTTTGTTGTTTGCTTCTGTGTGCGTATTCACACACACTACTACAAAACACGTATTATGGGACAGACCAACCGGTCCAATTAAAGTAACAATGTCTAACAATGTATTACAATGCACTCTGCGTTTGGCGACGGACACCGACTCACTACATGCCTTAAGCTGTGACAGGCCTACAAATGGCTCCAAGCGAATTACACTTTTTTGATATTAGTTGACTTCTAGTGTTCTATGCTAATAACCTTGTTTAGAACTTTATTGCTTATTGGTTTCAAGCAATAAACTAATTAACCTAGAATAATAATTAAAAAACCTTTTTTAGGTGATTTTTTTCCGTCCGGAATTAAGATGTTTCGTTCTTGAGTTATCGTGCGGATATATATATATATATATATATATATATATATATATATATATATATATATATATATATATATATATATATATATATATATAGTGCGTTCGTAATATTTTGAAGTGTCAATGACCTGAAAATTATCATATCTAGTGTATTTCATTTTTTTGAAGTGATACCTCCTCCGCTCAAAAAAATCGGATGGAGGGTCCAGAACTGTCCAATTCCTCTACTGACCTTTTTTTCTTATTTTCTCAAAAACTACCTAACCTAGAATAATAGTTCAAAAACCCTTTTTTGTGATTTTTTTCCGTCTTTGCAATGGTGTAAAAAAATGTGGCAAAAACTTGGAAATTATAGCAAATTTTGGCAAAAAACTAATTTTTTGCAAGAACAAAAACCATGTTCCTGGCATCCGACGTGTCTGGCTGAAGAACTCATCCAAGATTTTTGGATTTCCAACGTTCTCACCAAATTTGGTAAACCTAGGACACTTCGTTCGAGAGTTATCGTGCTGATACATAAATACATACACATATATATATATATATATATATATATATATATATATATATATATATATATATATATATATATATAAATTTTAGTGAATATTATTTTTGGTTTCTAGGGACCTCAAAACAAATTTCTGCCATATTCCCGGGCTCAAGTCGTGTCATGAGACCTACTGGAATAGCTGAATTTCTGGAAATTTGCTAAAAAACCCGACTACGAATAATTTGAAAAAGTTCTTGTATTCAAAGTAAGGAGGTATGAGTATGTTTTTAATATTTTGCTAATAATACATGATATTATAGGGTAAAGTTGTCTATTATGAGATGAGGCCGCTTAATATGAAATAGCAGGTTATTTCGCTTATGCCACCAGATATTCATATCAATATTATTCGTACTGTGATGGTATCGAAGCATTCAAACTTTTTGTTACTTTCCCAAAATTCTCACCAAAGGAACTGTCCATGTCAACCACAGAGTAAGGCAGAGTCAACATATCTATCTCTATACTAGTAGAACCAGTGTAACCAGTAAGAGATAGAAAATATGTTATATACGTGCACGGTGTTTACTTTGTATTGGCGTGCTAGACTGTGTATGTGTGCGTAATCAAAGATAGTGGTGGCCGTCACGTGACCGTGCTCGCATACATATGTGTTAATACCACAACGCTATGTGTGGGGATGTAACAATACCAACACAATCAACATAACAATCAAATCCATTGTTTTCTGACTGACCTACACTCAGTGAGTGCCATTGAGAGAGTGACTACTTAGTAGCCATAGGTACACAAAAATGCACACTGCAGATTTCATGATAGAGATATTTGCTGTGTCTCCATTACTCCGTGATGTCAACACAGATGTCTCATATTAGCAAATTGTTTAGAACTTTTAGATTATAAGATTCCACAGAAAGATGACTCATTAACATAGTATTGGAGTCATTAACCAAACACACGAAAGTTACATCCCTATTGTGTACTACTACATTCCTTGTAAAGATGCAGCTCTTGAAAGAGAGCTAAAGAAGATGGTGATGATGAAGAGGTTCGTATAGCGCTGGATTGTTTTGAGAAAGACACACGTAGTCAGAAGTGAGGGAAATGTCAGGCTTACTTGAGAAGGGCTAAAATTCAGTGTGAGGAAACTAAATCTCAAAAAATTGTTGTGCCTTCTGTTTAAATATTAACATTTCTACAAATAGATTTTGTCAAATGGGGCTACTTGAAATCGGTGGGGCTATTTGAAACAAATAAAAAGATTTAAACTCTTAAAGAAGAATTTTAAAAATGATTTAAACTCTTAAAAAACATCCCCTATTAACGACGCATTAACATTATGAATACGTTCAGAAATCAAACAGATATAAGAGCTTAAATCTTTTTTTTTGTTTTGTTTCAAATAGCCCCACCTATTTCACATAACTCCGTTTGACGGTATGTTCTTCTTTAACTTTTCCAGGGAATTCAATACAGCAAACTTCCAACGGAAGTACAGCGGAGTGTATAACAGAAATTCATACAACGGGAATTTCCATAAGATCCCAAAGTTTTTACGACCTCTTCATATAATGTGTATCTTCAAACAACGCACAAAAGGATGTTTAGCATGCACGTGTCAAAATCATATGAGTAAAATTTTAGATTGACGCAGTTACTATATGTTTTAAGGAATTATCTATCGATATGAAATTTGCTTATACTTCATCAACAGAGATGGCTCGAGGATAATATTTGGGGGGGGGGGGCGGGTATGGTAGGAGATGAATTTTGCAAAAAGTGGATGAAAGAAGATAAATTTTAGTTATGTTTACAGATTTCGAATTTACGTTTAACCTAAATAACAGGACATCACGTGTATAGCTTTTTATAAAGACGGTTCTACACGATGCTACGAACACCTTCCAACATTGGACGTTCGATGGTTCATCGCATCGTGTGGCCGTTGTTCGAACCTACGAGTATCCAATGTCGAGCGTCAAACATTCGCATTTGGCCATGTCCCGCTCGATGTCGGTATTCTGGCACCGAGTCAAAGGGATGCTTCGAACGTTTGAAGGTCATTGTTGGTTGCGTTGGTTGGTTCGACTCAGCAGCTGCACGACTCGTTCATGTGAAGAGAGACAACATCAGGTGTATAACATTAGAGATAACATCAGACAGATAACAGCCTCGTCCACTGAGTACCAACACATCATCATTCGTATTGGATCAAACATTCGATTCACCGTGTAGCAGATACATTCGTCGCACCAACTATCGAACTTAATTGCCTCAAACGTTCGATCGAACGTTGGAAGGAACGTTCGTAGCATCGTGTAGAACCCGCTTAACAGTAGTTTTTAAAATAGAAGTAGGTACTGTATTTTAGGTATATTGAAATTTACCTACAAAAAAGACAGGACCAAAAACCGTTACTACAGGGTACCAGTATCCGAGTATCCGAGTATCCGACATTAATTTATAAGGACTACTAAAATTTGATTGTTACAGAAAATAACGACAGGTACTGGTCAGTAGCTAGGGTTGTCACCCGTACTTTTTTTTAAAAGTATATATTGTACTTTTTTTTAGACAAACGTATACTTTGTACTTTAGAAAGGAATAAAAACACGCTAAAATACTTTTTTTATAGGAAAAAATTTAGTAAACATAAAGTGACGAGCAAAAAAAAGAAAAAAAAAAGAAAAAAAACGTTAAATTGCAATTTTTTCCATAAATAATATAAAAATTTAATGCGTACCTACTTTTTTTTTACTAACTGTACTTTTTATTTTTGCTAAAAAAACCGAAAAATACTTCTTTGCCTTACAAAAAGGTGGCAACCCTATCAGTAGCCTTATCGAATTGTTGTGAATGTAATCCAGATTTTAAAATTTTAGTGTAAAAAGCATAGGAGAATGTGTATCCTTTCCTAAAATACAACTTGTTACCCCAGTAACCGTCACTATGACGGTTACCTACCAGGAAAATCCCTGTATTTTATGTACCAGTATCTCCCATCAAAAATAACAAATTTCTGTTAGGTAATCTTATCTAAAAACTATATTTTTTAATAAAATTCAATTCATAATAAACCTTAAAAAAAAAAAAAAAAAAAAAAAAAAAAAAACTAATTATTAGTTAAACTAAAATTACGTAAAATTAAATTAGTGCTTATCTTAGATAAAGCTTGAGTTTTAGTGAATATAGGTAGGGAAGAGGCAGGTAAGTTGGAAACGTTTTAACTTTTACAAGAATGGAAGGCAAAAATTGCATGCTAGTAAAAATTGTATGAGTTCCATCTAAAATTTGGTTATTTTTGAACCAAAGTACCATAAAAAAATCACACAAACAATACGGTATTGGGGTTAAACGGCCGTTTTTAAAAAAATTGTATTTTTTCCATCTTGCCCGCTATGTAAAGGTAAGATGGAACTTGACGTTGGGCAAAATGGAACATACATAAAAGAAAAAAATAGATTAACAATTATTTAGATTTTTTCAGTTAATTCAACAAACGAAGCTTTTTTGTGTAGGTACCTATAATTTTTGATCACAGATCCAAATATATTATACAGTGCTGTAACGATATAAGCACACACGTAATAACCACACTCAACGTGTTTTGGAAGGGATACCCTCACATGGATAGTGAGTTACCTGTTCAATGTGTTAGTGTAACATACCAGTTAATATACTGTGGCGGATGTAATACTCATGTATATATGTATGCACCAAGTAAACAATAAAGATTTATTAAAATAAATTATTCTCGTTTTATTTACTTTGTTTTTAAAATTTTCTAAAGTATGAATTAAAATAAATTTTTATAGGTATATTATCTTTATGGATGTATGTATGTACATAATATAGACGATATACGTGTGCATATGTGTAAGTAATTTACATACTAGCATTAAGTAAGTAATATACATACTAGCATTTACCTACAGTTTTGCCCGCGTGGCAGTAGAAGTGATGAGTGAATTAGTAGGTTCTGACACACACTACGTCGTCAGAAATATGGGGACACCTTGACTCAGGAGGGTGCCCACACTTTTAACACGGCAGTGTACCACAACGTTAAGTACAGTACCGTGTCAAAAGTGTGGGCACCCAAGCTCCCAGCCAAGGTGTTCCCATACTTTTGACGACGTAGTGTGCGTCAGAACCTACTAATCCACTCATCACTGCTACTGCCACGCGAGCAAAGCCGCGGGTAAATGCTAGTATGTATATACTTTCAAAAAAATTTGGAAGCTATAATATGATATGATACATGCACATATGTACACGTATATATATTATATACGTAAATTATACAAAATTGGCTAACCCTTTTATTCGAACCAATGTCCGTACTCTAGATATTTAAATACACCTTGTTGCAGGTATACGAAAATATGTCTTGTAAATACTTAAGTAATGCACAGCAGCTTTAATTTTTTTATGAAGCCGCCACTGATGTAACGAAATAACCACACTTCTCCTCTTTGGTCCCGATGGTGTTCTTATTTCGTTACACCACTGTAATTCAAAAAGGATAAGTTATACATAGATTCAAGTGTGCTGTACTTTTAATTTAAACATAATTATTGTTTATTTTTTAAAATATCATACCTTCTAATGATCACAAATAATGATTCTGCTTGAGGAGTCAGTATATATATTGCTTGCACATATTACACTGTACCTATCTATATTGGTGTAAACATTTCCATCTTATGTGCAATTGATGGTTTCCATTTTGCCCGAAACGCTTAACTCTCAAGTTTTAATTTAAAAAAGTGTTTGAATATTTTGAAATTATTAAGAGCAAGTCTTATTTTTAAAAAACTGATTATTTTAGCATTTTTGATAATAATAAAATACCATTTGCATTGCATTTTTTGCAAGACCAAGACCAAGACCAAGACTATGTATACCAAGAGCAAGACCAAGACTATAAATATGGCTGCAAGACCAATACCAAGACTCAAGTGAGCAAGACCAAGACAATAGCAAGAAAAAAGCAAGACTCTTTCTAAATTATTTAAATAGTTTAAAAGTATAATTAATACCGTGAAGAGAGAAAATTCTGATTTTAGAAGGAAAAAATTCGCTAATAAAAAAATGCAAGAAAATACAAGATTCTTTAGCAATACCAAGACCAAGACCAATACCAAGACTGCATTTTGCAAGACCAAGACCAAGACTCAAACTGCTCTAGCAAGACCAAGACCAAGATTCTTAATGCAAGAGCAAGACCAAGATTCTTAATGCAAGAACAAGACCAAGACCAAGACTGCCAAGTCTTGGTCTTGGTCTTGCATTTGCTCATCACTACCCACATTGAACACTGAAAACACTTGAACCATAGTTCGCCTTTGGTGTTTTGTGAAAATAAATGATTGCAAAATATACAAACTGCATCTTCATCGTTCGGATAGTTACCATGAGGCAACTCGAAATCACTTTCATCATCTAAGGGTGGAACATTTTCGTCACCTCTGTTTGAGCTTGTGCTCTTCGTTTTTTTAGGTCGCTCAGAAATTTTACTTCGAGGTTTTTTAATTTTCGTTTTTAGTATCGTCGTACGACCCAGTGTACACCAAAATAGATGCATAACACCTCGTTTCAAGCAACAATAATAATATAAGGAGTGGCGTGACAAACCCGTCCGCGAATGTACTTTTACGGTATTTTTACGGAATAGTTTGGCACATTACGGTGTAGGTGAATCTTACCTAGTACTGTCCGACTGAGGTAGTGAGCACCAGGTTCGCGTGAAGTCTATAATAATAATAATAATAATAAAATTTAAAAAAAAATGGGTCTAAATATGGGCTAGCTCATTTTTAGACCACATGTGGTAGCCCATATTTAGACCAACAGTTACTAGAACTTCCGAGGACAAAAAATAAACATTTATGTAGCACAACATTTCAGTATATCACAAAATCAGTTTTATTACACATTCATTAGTTATTTTGTAAAAGTATATAATACTGGAAAACATTTTCTTAGTAGAAAAAAATTATAAGTCACCTACCTGTTAAATATTTGGATAGTAAAATGTTTGCTTGTTGGGTTAATAACAATAAATTGTATTAGTTTCTCACTAAATGACAATCATGGTATCAAGGTAAATTTGCTATTAGCCCATAATTGGACCATAGCCCATATTTACATCTTTTCCTCTAAGTATTTAAAACAAAAACATCAGCAGTTTTAATAATTCGTTTTAAACAAAAGTTTTAACAGAAAATACATTGTTTTTCTCACTAAACAAGGTAAGAAAAAAAAAGAAATAGTATTTTACTTATCTTGTATCTTTTAAAATCTCTTCTACAATTGAATATAGTAGCAACGATAAAAATGTATAATATACATGAGTATTACCCATAAGTACTGACAGAAACTTGGGCAATATAAAAAAATTAAATAAAAAAATCCCGGGAATAAAAATATTTTATCTTTGTATTTTTTGTGAAAAGACACCCATGTATTATATATTTACAATTGCTTACCTTGCTTACTATAATATATAATAGGAAGCTTTGACCAAAAAAGGCGTCATCATTATTGAGCTCCACCTATTGGATGTAACTAAACAGCCGCCTATTTGTGCATAATATAACCATGTTTTCTCATACTCAGCTTGCAGTATCCAATCAAACGAATCACGTAACAGAAAGAGCTTGAATGGTAAAAGTAATCATAGGTTTACAGCACTTAAAGTTGAATATTGTTTACAAATGTTATGTAATGCATATGAGCTAGTGCTGCAGAAGGAGTTGTTTTAGCTTCTATGATAATTTTTATTGTGAAGATTTCTCCTTCTTGCCAATTGTCGAATGGGATTAGTTGTATGTTGGGTGGTGAATTGGAAACATTTATTGTATTATCATGTTCTATAGTTAACGCTTGTTTTTTGTTTTTGGCTTTTGCAAACAAAAATGCAAATTAATCAACTGATTATATTTAAAAATTGTGTGATAAATAATTAGACAATAACACAACAATCAATTAAATACGAAAGTGCTTAATTTGGAACGAAATTCTGATTGTCTGTTTATGTGTAACAAGAGAAGTTTATTTTTCTAGCTTTCAAGCTGTTTAATTATATATATGTATATAATTTTTTTTTTGTTAAAAAAGGAAAAAATTGTGCTTTGTGAGTAATATAAACAATTCGCCGTTTTTATGCGAACTTAGCAGAAGATAATGAAGGTAAGATTATATGTATAAATCTACTACAATATACCTCTATACGGCAGTTATTTTTCATAGTGATTATTTTACTTAAGGGGGAAATAAGAGGTATAGAGGCTTCAAAAAATTCAATTTCTTTCATCGATTGTATGACTATTCAAAAATATATTCTGAAAATTTCAAAACAAAATTCCAAGCCGTTTAGAAGTTATAAGCGTTTGAGTAAGTGTAACTCTTATAATTATATGTACACTACTTAACTGCCACTCTTATTTTTAAACGCGTTTTCCTAGAAACTAATTTTTTAGAATTTGTGTACACTCTAGCTCCTACAGTTTTTGATCAATCGTTATCAAATTCAGCACATAGTTTTTTTTATATAAATACTCTCGATTTGAACCTCAATCCTAAATAATATCTTTATTTTAACTATTTTTTTATTGCAAGAAAGTACAAAAATATGGCAAAAAGTTATACTAAATTTTTACATTCCTCAAAAGAATATTAGTTTTCGATTTTTTGTGGGAATTGAGATTCAAGTAGAAGAGAAACTTATAAAAAAAGTAAATTTATAAAAAAAATTGATTTCAAATGAAGATTGTGACTTCCAGGATGTACGCGAATTACCCAGCCGGATGACGATTTACAATGCGCGGCAATTGATATCTCCGTTGTTTTTTGAAAAAAATGTTTGAAAATTTTAGAATATACTTTTGAGTATATTAAAAATCACAAAGTGATTGAAAAAATTATCCGAATCGGCCGGGAATCGAACCCAGGATCTCCTGGTAACTAACCAGGCGTGCTGCCTCTACATCAACGATCCCATGCTCGGTAAGCGGCCGAGCCGGACACCCATTCAATCACCTATGTGTATTAGTACTCTCTCTGATTCGAGAAACAGTTATAATTATTAATTTCAAATATTATCGAGTGCTTGTGAGACACTACTACGTATGACAAACTTTTGTTTGCATTTCAATACACGCAGTATTGATATGTTCACTAATCGTTCAGCTAAACTGAAACTTTAAGCACTCGATTTCTTTGGTATAGTATGACCAAAAACCACATGTAAATTAAAAATCACAAAGTGATTGAAAAAATTATCCGGATCGGCCGGGAATCGAACCCAGGATCTCTTGGTAACTAGCCAGGCGTGCTGCCTCTACACCAACGATCCCATGCGCGGTAAGCGGCCGAATCCTTCAAAACAGGAGTAGAATAGGAAGTATAAAAGCTTCTTGTTTGCTGTGTTTTTCTTTTTTTTTACTCAATTGTATTTTTTTAAATGAGGGTACCCAGGGGCCAGTTAATATTTACTTTCGTCCCAGCTGCCAGGTGGAGCGCGTTATTCTCATGAGAGCGGCAATGTCATTTTGTGCTCGAATTACACATAAAATTTTTTCTACAATCTTATAAAATGTAGTAAAATGTATTTTTTATTTAAAAGATACTTGAAAAAAATTATAATGGACGTTAATATTTACTTTAATGTTATAATTTTTGCAGCTTCAGAAATATCTGGAGGTATACTTGAGAAATCACTGTCACTATTATATATTTCCATCATTATGTATAGTTATTTATTATTTTTAATTAATATTTTATAGTTATTTTAAAAATAAAATTAATATTTCATTTGTTTACCATAAAAATAATAATTTTAGAATCTGTTTATTCGTTACCACAGAAAATATAAACAACGTCTACCCGATTTGTAATTAAATATACATTGAGCGAGCGACAAAGTATTACTTTTCCGCTTTAAAGCGAAAAGTAGTACTTGGTTGCTCGGCAACGAGAGTTTTCGGCAAGTACACATTTTGCGCTCTCTTCACAGAGCGCAAAAGCTTTCTTTCCACTAAGATTGTAGAAAAAAAATATAACATTTTCTAGTACTTCAGATGCAATAATTTAAAATGTTATTCAATATGTTTTAAAGATTGGTCATTGATAGTTGTTCAAGAGTTATAGAAAAATATTTTGAGGTATTCTAACATTATTTTTAGTGAGACTGCGGAAACACGGCTTTTATTTTCATCTGTTAGATCTTAATTCGATAGTACTAATCTGACATTAAATTATGTAGGTACTTCTGAACTAAATCACTGACCGAGGGGGAGGGGTCTGTAAAACTAAAAAATCTTGAATCCGGCAGTGCCCCAGAATTCAATTTTTTAAAGCAACATACTTGTTTAGATGTGAATTTAAAAAAAAAAAATAAAATGTTTTTGAAACCTTTTTCAGCTACGATAGGTATAACTAATATCTTTCATTTTTTACAATTTAATTCAAGTGGATTAAGTGCCATAAAAGACGGATTTTTACAGCGAAAATAATGGTACGAAACTTTTCGTTGGTCATTTTATTGTAGGTATAAACATGATAAAACTGAGAGGCAATAAATGAAAGAAAAGTTTTTATTGATAATTATAAAGAAATTTTTTGGGATAATTCGAAATGAAATATATCAAACAATTTTTGGAAATCAAATAAAGAAATGCTTTGCATAGAAGATATATGAATTTAATTCCTTCATCCTCTAGTAAAACTAGTCCATACTTTGGGAATTTGATTTGGTTTAAACTGATAAATTTAGCTAATTTCAAGATCATAGTAACGTAGTATTAAAAAATAATATGAATTATACTAATTTATTTTATTCGTTAAATTGTCTTACTGTTTTACACTCGAGTTATACTTTCTCTGAATAAATCTATGTTGTTTCAACACTCCATCTTCCATGTCGTGTTTTTGCTAGTTGACAGTTCTTCTCATTAAATTGCTAGGTAACAAATTTTCGACATATACCTACTAATAAAGACACAAATTTATTTAAAAAAATACAATTCTCTTGTCTAATAATAAGTGATAATTTGTTCATTTGAAAGTATCCGGATAGATTTATTTAACTGCTTGCAAAAAAAAATCAACAGAAAAAGGATATACGGTATATCAGTGTCCTCCTTGGATAAAAAAAGTCTCTTTATTCACATTATGAAGAGTTTCTTGGTCCTCGCTGTTATTACTGTCACTAATGTCACTGCTGTTCTCCGCACCACTATCATTAGGAAATTCCTTAACACTGTTTTTGGTTTCCTTTTCATTTAGCAAGCTTTGATTCTTGTTCTGTTCGTTAGCTTGCCTTTTTAACTAGCAATGGGAATTGAGAAAAACTATCGATTTTTAAGGTTTTACTTAAAGCAAAATTCTCTTTAGCTTCCTTTTCTTTTGTTAATTTCTTGTATTGTATGCCACTTAAACATTTTCTCCCATCTACCATTTCCTTGATGTACAGTAGAAAATACAACACTTGATAAATACAAAACGGGTTAATAAATGTACCATACACGTTAACAAATGATATATCATTTAGAGATGTGCCAAAATTGTGAATTCACGCGTGACCCGCCGGGTCACGCGTGATCCATCGTGATCGTGAATAATTTTTCACGATCGTGCGTGAGTGGGCGTGATCGTGACATTTAATTTCTTGTCGTGAATAATTCGTGAGTCACGAAAAGTTGAAGACCATGATTAAAAATTTTTAAATAATTTATTATTTTCAGTTTTAGGGAATATTAACTAAACCAATTTGATATTTTAACTACAAAAAAATCTTTTTTTTATATATTGGTTTTTACAAGCATAAGTAGGTAGAAATCCAATAACCCTAACTAACAAATTCCAGTTCTTTACCGATATTTGGAGTGTAGATACAAAATTATTTACAAATTAGAAATATCCAACAGTGTTTATGATGTTGTTCTGATTTTATTTCTTCCGTTTTTAAATAATTTCTTAAATTTTTAACAAATTCTTAAAATTAGCCTGCATCTCTCACGATGTGTGGATATACGGTCTCAGTCAATGAGTATAATTGTAAATAACAAGGTCAGTTTTACAGTTTTGAACAATATGGTCATGAAGACATAATATAAAGAGCATATTATGGGTTACTTATAGGAATATTAATATTTAGTACGGGAGGTACTATGGCGCATGAGTACCGAAAACTATTCCACCTCAATTTTTTTATGCGATCCTGTTGACATTGCCCTACTGATGATATAAATGCGTGTTGCCAGGGGGCAACCCGGGGCCATATTGCTTAAACCGGAAGTTGTTTAAACAATTGCAAGGAATTGTCATTTTTCAACCGGACAATTTTTTTTTATATTCTTTATTGAAATACAAATAAAAAAGGTCCTATGACTTTTTACGATAAAGTTAATAGTTTTCGAGATATGAATTTTTAAAAATTCGAAAAATCTCAAATTTGGGTACTTTTGACCCATGAAAAATATATTAAAAAAAATAATAAAATATAAATAATATTTTTTTTAAATTCTTTATACAATAGTTAATAATATCCTTAATAGAGATTTAAAAAAATTTCATTGTTTATACTTGTTTTTTAATTGTTAATTTCGCCCCCTGACAAGTATGCGTCCCCTACCTTTAAAATACCTTTAAGTATTTTTTCAACCGGACAAATTTTTTTTATATTCTTTATTGAAATACAAACAAAAAAGGTCCTATGACTTTTCACGATCAAGTTAATATTTTTAGAGATATGAATTTTTAAAGGTTGGAAAAATCTCGAATCTTTAAAAATTCATATCTCTAAATATATTAACTTGATCGTGAAAAGTTATAGGACCTTTTTTGTTTGTATTTCAATAAAGAATATAAAAAAAATTTGTCCGGTTAAAAAAATACTTAAAGGTATTTTAAAGGTAGGGGACGCATACTTGTGAGGGCGCGAAATTAACAATTAAAAAACAGGTATAAACAATGAAATTTTTTTAAATCTCTATTAAGGATATTATTAACTATTATATAAAGAATTTAAAAAAAATATTATTTATATTTTATTTATTTTTTTTAATATATTTTTCATGGGTCAAAAGTACCCAAATTTGAGATTTTTCGAACTTTTAAAAATTCATATCTCGAAAACTATTAACTTTATCGTAAAAAGTCATAGGACCTTTTTTATTTGTATTTCAATAAAGAATATAAAAAAAATTTGTCCGGTTGAAAAATGACAATTCCTTGAAATTGTTTAAACAACTTCCGGTTTAAGCAATATGGCCCGGGGTTGCCCCCTGGCAATATGCATTTATATCATCAGTAGGGCAATGTCAACAGGATCGCATAAAAAAATTGAGGTGGAAAAGTTTTCGGTACTCATGCGCCAGTACCTCCCGTACTAATTATCTATTAAGGAATATTATCTTTTTCAATATTTTAAGTTGTTTTATTATTATCATTATTTAAAAAAAATTTATTATCTATGTATTTATAGGTACTAAAAAATATTTTGTCACAATTTTGTTAAAAAACTACATATTTGGTTTGGTTGTGCGAAATGTCGTGTTTATATACAAATACAATAAGAACAAAAATTAAACAATAAATCATTAGATGAAAAATTTTGAAAATTTTCTCACTTTCCAGAAAAAATTAAATAGTATATAACTTGCATCAGTATTAATCTCAGTAATAATGTTAGCCGTATTAACCGTATTCTGATTTTATCGTAAGGACATAATTTTAACTGACTGTTAAAGCGATAGTGATTTTTATTCAAAATTCCAACGATTAGTTTCAAAGATTTTTATGTTTAATTCGTAAGCGTGCGTGAGTGTGAAAGCATAAAATTTTTTTGTTCGTGATCGTGCGTGAGTGTGAAAAGAAATAAATTTTCTCGTTCGTGATCGGGCGTGAGTACAAAACCTAATTCGTGACTGTGCGTGATCGTGCGTAAAAATGTACTCACAACTCACAACCCGATTTCCAAGAAATTGATTGATTGTTGCAAATCTGTACATTTGAATGTTACAGAACGTTACATTTTTTTAATTAATAATTATAACAGGGGATAGTAAGAGTAATAAGTTAATAACCAGAATACCGAAAAATACCATTTAAATACATCAATTAGTAAATAAATATCCTAGCACAAGATGTCAATAAAACAGAAAGTTTTTAAGATAACTTTCGTATAAGTACAGTAAACTTTTGGGTGAAAACGATAATTCCTTTATAGTTAAAAATTTAGTGGAAATAATTTTTATATTTTCCTGCGCTTAATAGAACTAGTTTTAGCGGATTTCCAGAATGTAATTCAGCTATTACAGCCACTGTCATAACGTGACCTGAGTAGTGATGAGCAAATGCAAGACCAAGACCAAGACTTGGCAGTCTTGGTCTTGGTCTTGTTCTTGTTCTTGCATTAAGAGTCTTGGTATAGAGCAGTTTGAGTCTTGATCTTGCAAAATGCAGGCTTGGTCTTATTTTGGTCTTGTTATTGCTAAAAAATCTTGCACTTTCTTGCATTATTTTATTAGCGAATTTTTTTCTTCTAATATCAGAATTTTTACTATCTTTACATATTAATTATACTTTTAATCTATTTAAATAGTTTAGCAAAAGTCTTGCTTTTTTCTTGCTTTTGTCGTGGTCTTTCTCACTTGAGTGTTGGTATTGGTCTTGCAGCCATACTTAAAGTCTTGGTCTTGGTCTTAGTATACATAGTCTTGGTCTTGCATTTTTTTGACAAGACTGGAAAACCAAGACTAATTTTGCTCATTACTAGACCTGAGCCCGGGACCATGGCAGAAATTTGGTTTGAGGTCCCTAGAAACCGAATTTATATATATATATATATATATATATATATATATATATATATATATATATATAATATATATATATATATATATATATATATATATATATATATATATATATATATATATATATATATATAATGTCCGCACGATAACTCTCAAACGAAAGGTCCTATTTTTACGAAATTTGGTGAAAATATTGGAAGTCCCAAACCGTTGGACGAGTTCGTTAACCAGGGACATCCGATGCCCGAAACATGGTGTTTTTGGGAATTTTCGTGAAAAAAATTAGTTTTTTGCCAAAATTTCCTTTTATCCAAAAAATTTTTGCGACATTTTTTTACTCCATCGGAACGAGGAGAAAAAATCACACAAAAAAGGTCTTTAAACTATTTTTCTACGTTAACTAGTTTCCGATAAAAACTACTTTTTTTAAGCGGAAATTCGCTATGTTATGCAGAATGCTGCGACAGGGGTATTTATATTATAAATTTGTCTGAATCTAAAAATATCATTTCTTAACACAAATTTTGCCGCCTCCCCAAAATTTGCCGCACCAGGCAAGTGCCTGGTCTGCCTGTGCGTAAATCCGCTACTGGATATATCTATTAAAAATTGTTGGAGTTAAATTGTTTGTTCAAAAGCATATTTTTCTTCCGAGACTACAAAAATTTTCATGTGCATTTTATGTTTTAAAGCTTCCTGAACAATTTTGGTTTCGGGTCTATTTGTCGAGGTCCGTCTGTCTGCCCGTCTGTCCGTCCGAAGATCCTATTAAGTGGCGGAAGTTCGAAACTGTTCGATCGTTTTTGATGAAATTTTTAGAAATTGTTCAGTTTGGCTCCTAGATGGTCCCGTACAAATTACATTGCAATTGGAATAGGTAATGTTAACCACGGCGTTACCGTGAAATTTCATTAAATTTCGATATTTTACATAGGTACTGCTCTCCCATTTCGCTTAAATTTTTTTGAGTATCTGGGGGTTAGGCCACAATGATCCCCTATAAATTTCACTGTAATAATCGTTATTATGCATGTAATACGAGTTTGTTTCCAAAGAACTGTAGCATTTTCCTTGGAATTTTGCTATCAGACGAAACGGACCAACACCATATTCATCGTAAGATATTGCTCATAAAAACAGATATACTAGATTAACTGTATATACAAAAATCTGTCGCTCATAAGGTGCAACGCGGTGCAATTTACACCGCTTCTGATTTAGTCTGTTGCCAGTTGTGATACAGTTAAAATCGTACGTCGTGTCATTGTTTTTTTAGTCAGCTCGTAAAAATTCTATTGAACAAAGTAATTCTCAAAATAAAGGGATATCTTTCTTAAAATAAATAAATACATTTTTAATTGTTGGTTGTTAGTCACATAGGTTTTCCATGACAATATATACTATATATATGCAAGGTGCGCAGTCATACATACACCATATTGCACAAACACATTCACCTATTTGTGTACATACAAATGATGTGTTCAAGTAGTAACATGGTGTATGTATCATAATCGTTTGGCAGGGGTAGCGTTGTGACGTCATTTGCTGGCGACAGCGGTCACGGTGGTTATGAAATTAGAAATTGGTATCTTGTATATCTATGCTCATAAACGACAAATTGTATTTACTTTTTCTAAATAAGTGCCATTTCCTCTAAAATCATATTTTTGTTTTTAAACGGATAATTATTACTCTGTCATGAAAATGAAAATATATAAATAAAATAGGAGCGTCTTTCTGTGATTTTCGTGAATCTCAAGTTGGCAGCTTCGTGAAGTAACTGGAGATTTGTGGATATGGAGGTCTGCGGATACGTTACATTAATATAATTTTTACGAGAAATAAAGAACTATATATGTATAAGAGATGCTGCCACATGTTGATGAAGCCAGAATTTCTCACAATTTTCACGATAAAATATTTCCTGCTTTTATTCAGTATTATAATTAGCCTTTAATTTGTTAGTAACATGATTATCCGAGCCTTTTACTTTTAATTGAGTTTAAAAAAATCAATAACAATTTTTAAAATAACCCTACAATAAAAAAAATTATTATTGTGGTCCTGTAATTTATAAAAAAAACGCCGTGAGCAGCGGGGCCCCATCACGGTAGTCGAATTTCCCCCTTCATCTTCGGTATTGAATGTTTACAAGCGAAATGTGATTGAAAGTCTACAACCGAATTGTCATTTTGTTGGTTTCAAAACTGGTGATGAGTGTTCGGCTGATCGAGGCTTTAAAAAAAGGTTTTAAGTATTTAAGGGTTGTATCTCAGTAAATTTCAATTTTGTGCCGAAAACAGGTAGCAGAAAAAAAACCAACACAATTCGTACGAGGGCATTCCTGCCCATGTTTATCCGCTAATTGCCTTTATGTTTTAGTTTTAAATATTAAAAAAGGACCTTAAATAGTAAACTGGAAGGCCTTTATAAAGATATTTTTTCATTCAAAAAAAAATAAAAAATAAAAAATAAAAAATAAAAAAAATAAAAAAAAAATTATTTCTTCGGTATTGAGTGTCTACAAGCGAAATATAATTGAAACTCCACAAGCGATTTGTAATTTTGGTGGTTTCAAAACTGATAATGAGTGTCCGGTTGATCGGGGCTTTATAAAAAGATTTTAAGTTTTTAAGGGCTGAATCTCAGTAAATTTCAATTTTGTGCCGATAGAAGTTAACAGGAAAAAAGCCAAAACAATTCGTACGAGGGCATTTCTATCCATGCTTATCCGCCAATTGCCTTTGTGTTTTACTTTTAAATATTAAAAAAGGAACTTAAATAGTAAACTGGAAGGCTTTTATGAAGATATTTTTTCTTTCCAAAAAAATCCAAAATTTCTATTTTATAAATAATAAAAATCCAAAATTCCTAAATAACAATTAAATAAATAAATAAACAGTGACTTTAATAACATTTGCAAATTACTTAATATGTATGTATTTCATTTGTTAAAAAATTGTATTCACTTTTTTTTAAATTTTTTAAAATTACTATTCGCCTACTTGTATTTAGAATAAACATAATGCTTTTAAAACACATTTAACAATAGCATTCAATTCCGATGTAAAAATGGGAGAAGTGGGGGGAAAAGTGATGTGGACTCCCTACAAGGTACTAGCTGGATACTAACTGAATACACGTACAAAATTTCAGCCCTCTAGGTTTCCTTATGGAGTCTCTAGACGTGTTAGAAAACAAGCAAAAAAATTAAGGAAATATTGGCGTAAAAATCGTGGGGGTAAGGGTTAAAAGTTGAAACCTCCAAAAAACAATGTCTGGCTATTAGCTTAACCTGTACACCAAATTTCAGCCCTCTAGGTTTATTTGGGGAGATTTTGACCCGAACGAAACTGTTAAAAAACAAGAAAAATCATGTTCTTTTGGGTATAAAAATGGTGGGGGTAGGGGTTAAAAGTCGAGACCCCCAAAAGGCACCCCCTTGATACTAACTCAATCCGAATACAAAATTTCAGCCCTCTAGGTTTATTCGGGTGACCTGTGCGAGTGGTACAAACTTCGAAAACGTCGAAAATGCATGAAATTGTAGCTTAAAAAAAATGAGCAGCGGGGCCCCATCACGGTAGTCGAATTTTCCCCTTCATCTTCGGTATTGAATGTCTACAAGCGAAATGTGATTGAAAGTCTACAACCGAATTGTCATTTTGTTGGTTTCAAAACTGGTGATGAGTGTTCGGCTGATCGAGGCTTTAAAAAAAGGTTTTAAGTATTTAAGGGCTGTATCTCAGTAAATTTCAATTTTGTGCCGGAAACAGGTAGCAGAAAAAAACCAACACAATTCGTACGAGGACATTCCTGCCCATGTTTATCCGCTAATTGCCTTTATGTTTTAGTTTTAAATATTAAAAAAGGACCTTAAATAGTAAACTGGAAGGCCTTTATAAAGATATTTTTTCTTTCAAAAAAAAAAAAAAAAATAATAAAATATAAAAAATAAAAAAATTTTGGTGGTTTCAAAACTGATGATGAGTGTCCGGTTGATCGGGGCTTTAAAAAAAGGTTTGAAGTTTTTAAGGGCTGAATCTCAGTAAATTTCAATTTTGTGCCGATAGCAGTTAACAGGGAAAAAGCCACCACAATTCGTACGAGGGCATTTCTATCCATGCTTATCCGCCAATTGCCTTTGTATTCTATTTTTAAATATTAAAAAAGGAACTTAAATACTAACTGGAAGGCTTTTATGAAGATATTTTTTCTTTCCAAAAAAATCCAAAATTTCTATTTTATAAATAATAAAAATCCAAAATTCCTAATTTATAAATAAACAGTGACTTTAATAACATTTTCAAATTACTTAATATGTATGTATTTCATTTGTTAAAAAATTGTATTCACTTTTTTTTAAATTTTTTAAAATTACTATTCGCCTACTTGTATTTAGAATACACATAATGCTTTTAAAACACATTTAACAATAGCATTCAATTCCGATGTAAAAATGGGAGAAGTGGGGGGAAAAGTGATGTGGACTCCCTACAAGGTACTAGCTGGATACTAACTGAATACACGTACAAAATTTCAGCCCTCTAGGTTTCCTTATGGAGTCTCTAGACGTGTTAGAAAACAAGCAAAAAAATTAAGGAAATATTGGCGTAAAAATCGTGGGGGTAAGGGTTAAAAGTTGAAACCTCCAAAAAACAGTGTCTGGCTATTAGCTTAACCTGTACACCAAATTTCAGCCCTCTAGGTTTATTTGGGGAGATTTTGACCCGAACGAAACTGTTAAAAAACAAGAAAAATCATGTTCTTTTGGGTATAAAAATGGTGGGGGTAGGGGTTAAAAGTCGAGACCCCCAAAAGGCACCCCCTTGATACTAACTCAATCCGAATACAAAATTTCAGCCCTCTAGGTTTATTCGGGTGACCTGTGCGAGTGGTACAAACTTCGAAAACGTCGAAAATGCATGAAATTGTAGCTTAAAAATGAGGGGGGTGGGGGTAAAATATTAAAACCTCCAAAAAGCACAACCTAGGTACGAACTTTATCAACACACCAAATTTCAACCCTCTACGTTAATTCTGGGGGGCTGGGGGCCTGTTAGATCCAGCGAAAATCGTTTTTCCCCCCTCTACTCCCACCATATCATCCTAGGAAGCTGAATTTTGGATATGTTGTAGATAATTGACCGAAACATTATTTAAAACCGATTTGGAAAAGTTTTATTGCTTTTCCGCCCCCCACCACCCCCTTAAAGGTCGGGTCAGAAAAAAAATTTGCCCAAAATTTGACCCCACTTTGATAGTATGAGGTGCCTCGAAAATGAGCCCCATTTACCAAATTTCATCTCTTAACTTTCATAGGGGGGCCCTACACAAATTAAAAGGTGGCGGGAAAATATATATATATATATATATATATATATATATATATATATATATATATATATATATCAGACATTTTTTTTTTTTACATATTCGTGTTCTACGGGTCCGAAAACGGATAGCGCCCCTACTCTCGCCTCTCGCAGCTCTTATCGTATAGACTGTATAAGTCTAATTTTTCGGAGAAAATTCGACTAATGAGGGGGATGGGGGTAAAATATTAAAACCTCCGAAAAGCACAACCTAGGTACGAACTTTATCAACACACCAAATTTCAACCCTCTACGTTAATTCTGGGGGGCTGGGGGCCTGTTAGATCCAGCGAAAATCGTTTTTCCCCCCTCTACTCCCACCATATCATCCTAGGAAGCTGAATTTTGGATATGTTGTAGATAATTGACCGAAACATTATTTAAAACCGATTTGGAAAAGTTTTATTGCTTTTCCGCCCCCCACCACCCCCTTAAAGGTCGGGTCAGAAAAAAAATTTGCCCAAAATTTGACCCCACTTTGATAGTATGAGGTGCCTCGAAAATGAGCCCCATTTACCAAATTTCATCTCTTAACTTTCATAGGGGGGCCCTACACAAATTAAAAGGTGGCGGGAAAATATATATATATATATATATATATATATATATATATATATATATATATATATATATATATATCAGACATTTTTTTTTTTACATATTCGTGTTCTACGGGTCCGAAAACGGATAGCGCCCCTACTCTCGCCTCTCGCAGCTCTTATCGTATAGACTGTATAAGTCTAATTTTTCGGAGAAAATTCGACTAATGAGGGGGGTGGGGGTAAAATATTAAAACCTCCAAAAAGCACAACCTAGGTACGAACTTTATCAACACACCAAATTTCAACCCTCTACGTTAATTCTGGGGGGCTGGGGGCCTGTTAGATCCAGCGAAAATCGTTTTTCCCCCCTCTACTCCCACCATATCATCCTAGGAAGCTGAATTTTGGATATGTTGTAGATAATTGACCGAAACATTATTTAAAACCGATTTGGAAAAGTTTTATTGCTTTTCCGCCCCCCACCACCCCCTTAAAGGTCGGGTCCGAAAAAAAATTTGCCCAAAATTTGACCCCACTTTGATAGTATTGTTGTGCATCGGAATAAGCCCCACTTACCAAATTTCATCTCCTAACTTCCATAGGGGGGCCCTACACATATTAAAAGGTTGCGGGAAAATATATATATATATATATATATATATATCAGACATCTTTTTTTTTTACATAATCGTGTTCTACGGGTCCGAAAACGGATAGCGCCCCTGGTCTCGCCTCTCGCAGCTCTTATCGTATAGACTGTATAAGTCTAATTTTTCGGAGAAAATTCGACTAAAAATGGAGATTGAGATTCATATAATTTCCGAATTTTTTTGCTTTTCCATTTTACAAATTCGGTCTATATACTTATTAACAAAATCTAAAGTTAAAAAATTATCTATGTTTGTATCAACCGATTTAACACAGAAACTACTAGCGCTACTGACTTGAAGATTACAGTGGTTATAGATACCTATTAACATCGGGAGCTTCATTTAAGTGTGACATCTTAAACGGTCACACACAGGTGATTTACGTAGACGGTTCATTAAGTGTTTATGGTTTTATAAATTACGATTAATAAATACGTTTTTAATATTTCCTTGTAGAGGTATTCGGATATGAAGATTCTAAGTTAAATATATTTAACTTACTGTCATTTCCGGTTATACCAGGAGGTCGACACCAACCCTTTTATTTTAAATTGATTGTGGTGTTTTCGACAGCTTTGAATTAATTGGAAGACAGTGGCATTTCAACTTAGGACGACTTTCAACTTAGGTTTGTATTTCTTCAAACAAGTTTGGGTTTGTCTAACGAAAATCTATTGACTATAACAATTTAACTAAAAGAACTGTCAACTAACAAAAACGCGGCAGCGAAGCTGAAGCGTTTTTGTTAGTTGACAGTTCTTCGAGTTAAATTACTTTTAGGTAAGAAATTTGAGTTGTAGAAGACACAGATTTATTAAAAAAAAATATATAACTCAAGTATAATACGGTAAGACAATTTAACGAATAAAATAGTATAATTCATGTTATTATTTAATACATTGTTACTATGATTCTGAAATCAGTTAAATTTACTAATACGAATTTCTGTTTCATTTTTATCGTGTTTACCTACAATGAAATGACCAATGGAATGTTTCGTACCATTGTTTTCGCTGTAAAAATCTATTCTAATTTTTTTTTCCACGATAAACTATAGGATATTCTTATGGGACTTGATATACATAAGTTAAATATTCAATATAATATTTCAAATGAAAAGTATGTATTTGTATAATAAAATGATAAATACAGTCGATCCGTGGATCTCGTAAAAAATACTGGAAAGCTTCGCAAATTTCGCAATACACAAATTTCGTCCAGCGGTCAGTAAAATAATCTCTCCAAGGTGCCATAAAAAACATACGAATTGCATCCCGCGGTCAAAAATCAAACACACGAATTGCATTCTGTGGTTAAAAACCAAATACACTAATTTCATCCGGTGATAGAAATCATTAATTTTTGTAATTAATTGTGAGAAATGCAGGCCCGGCCTGGCCCACCGGGACACCGGCACGGATCCCGGTGCGTTCTGCTTCTGGCAGAGGACCGGCGCCCCCTCCCCCAAACGTTACATAAATTTTGACAGGCAGTAGAGAAGGATGTCCTGAACAAAGTGGAAAGCAAAACCGTTATAGAAAAACTTTGTATAAGTAATACAGAATTGAAACGTCTTCTTTCATACTGAAGGAAGGTTTTAATGACAATGACAATGTTATTACAATATGTAATATTAAGCAACTTTGTAATTCACACTTTTTTACTATAAATTATGTTAATTGAGTTTGAACCTGCATCATAATTTGAGAGTCTGAACTTGGACTGACGTCATTAATAAATGAAATAAAATTAGACGTACAATTTTATATTAGGTACTATGGTTACTCTAATACAAAAATAACAAAAAGGAAAAGAGACAGAAAATTTTGGTACCTCTAATTTTGATGAATTTGTTGCATTTGTTTAATGACAAGTTTAGATTTAGTTTTATCCAAGTTTAGATAATTTCACCCATACCACATCTTAAACTCAAAACTGCTCAAGTTATTGTAGGTAATTTCATCTGAAATAATGAACAAAAACGATTTTGAAAAATTTTTATGCATAACCACTTTTATCTAAATTATCATAGAAGATTAAAATTTTCTTATTTATTTATTTATTTATTTATTTATTTTTTTGTTATTATTAATTTTAAATACCAAAAGAGAAAGAGAGTTTGGGAAAAATATGTATTTTAAGTACAAATAGAGTACACACTGGGATACAGACTCTCAACAATAGGGCGGTTGCCCCTCCGTCACCCTGGTGACGCCTTTGATATAGGTACACCTGGGACTAAAATATGATTTTTGGTTCTTAATGTTTTCAATTGGATAAATGACGGGACTCGCAAAAAAAATTTGTTTTGATTTTTAAGTAATTACTTAAGTTATAAGAGTACTTACTGAATATTATACTTTTCATATTGCTACTGGCAACTAATACATTTGAATATGTAGGAAGGTTTTGAATAAATTTTATATTTTTCAAAATTGGCCTGTATTTTTTGAAAGAACGGACACAAATAACGAAAAATGTTGTAGACCATGTTGTTTGTAGACCAAGAATTAGATATACTCCAAAGTAAATTTAAATTTCCTATAAATCCACTGAAAGTAGATTCGAAATTGATCTGTCAGTAAGTGAATGAGTGAGTGCCAGAATTATCGATTTTTGGAGGCCTTTGATTACCTCAAAAACTACATATAAGCTAGATCATTGATAAAATGTGAAATTAAAATTGATTTCGAGCATAGTATTGGTATGCAAAATTTTTCGATCATGTCGGAAATTTGATATAAAAACTATATCTTGATCTAGTTCGTGCTATTTTGTACTCTAGTTTCAGAATTCGTACTTATATAATTGACGGAGATATTAAAACGTTCTTTAGACTGGACCAGAGACTTAATAGGATTAAAGGCATAAAATATAGGTATATATAGAGATTTGGTTTACCCATCAAGTAATTT
The DNA here is from genome assembly GCA_035578155.1 of Brachynemurus nebulosus. NCBI lineage: Eukaryota > Metazoa > Arthropoda > Insecta > Neuroptera > Myrmeleontidae > Brachynemurus > Brachynemurus nebulosus. The sequence continues at coordinate 2,144,358 of JAPWDM010000011.1, read as the reverse complement.
ATACCTCGATTTAGTATCTACTTAGGCCTAATTAGTATTCGAGTTTCAGAATTTGTATTCATAAAGTGATAAAGATATTAAGGGGCTTCGTAGATAAATTATATACTATTTAATTTTTTATTTTTTATTAATTTTAATTTCTGTACAATAATTTTGTGTGTAACTAATGCATGTAAATATTAAACTTGGCATATACAGGAAGGATTCTTTTATAATACACGTGCCAGAAAGAAAGAAACATATTTCCTAATCTTTTTAAGAAAGAAAGAAGTATATTTTTTCTTTCTCTTAAGAATGTACTACGAATATATAATTTGTATACAGAATGTTTCATGTATGAAATATGAAATGCATTTTAATACGAAATACATTTATTTTTATAAAAGTTTTTAACTGATTATTAAATATTTTGCACTACAATGTATTGCAAACAATTATCATATACATTTGTATTCTATACACATCGAAATCGCAAGTCATAGTTATCAACCTGTATATTCTGAATTTATATTTAGAAAGAGAGAGAAATATAATTGCATTTCTATCTGATCAGGGTGTACCTATTATAAAAAGAATCCTTGCTGTACAATGTTCACTTTTTTTATTTTTCAGTTGTGCCTTTGTGTTAAAAATGATAATTTTTCTTCCTCTTTATATGTATAGTTGCATACACATACAGTAAGTATGCTTGAGGATGAAACTTTAGGTTTCAAAACGTCACAAAGTAAATAATCAATATTTATTAGTAATTATTGCTGATTTTTTCTCCAAACCCTATTCTTAAACTAATTTTCATAAATAAATTATTTTTGGTGCTCCTAAAAGCCTGGCGCCAGAGGCGCATGCCCCCGCTGCCCCTCGTGCAGTCGGCCCTGGTTATGATATCTTTATGTTATAATATCTTAAAATATAATAAAATAAATATTGTTTAATGATTTATATCACATTTTTTATTCGATCGGAAAAGAAGATTACTTGAATTAAACTGGAAGTTCATGGTAAGGAAAAACATATACAAAAGATGCTGCAATAAGAATCAAATTGATCGGATGATTTGTCTTCGAGTTACAACTGCAGCAAATTTGTAAAATTTAATTTCGAGGAAAACGCGTTTAAAGTTTAAGTTACTGACTAACCCCTTTAGGGCTAATTACGAACTCAGCTCGTCATACTAATTTTTAGAAAAAATTCAACTGAAGAGTGTGCATTGTCTTATATCGGTAACTGGAGGCTGTATAGTAAAGAGCAGTCATATTGTAAATAAATTAAGCAAAACCTACCAAACTTGCAATTTATTATATTATACTTATAGAGATATTAAACTTTTTATCTAAAATATTGGAATATACGGCGGTACTAAAAAAGTTAAACTATCGAAATATGGAAAAAAAATCCTTTTATTTCATAACCTCGTATCTAAATAATTCTGTATCGAAATTCTGGAGTCTCGTATTTACTAAAAACAACGGAAGTTGATAGTTGAAAATACTTATTTAAGTGTCTGCTTTATGTCTACATAGGTAGTAAACATCAAAAAATATAATATACATAAATCTTAAATTCATAGTGATGAAAATACAGAATTTAATATGTCTTTTGCGTTTCCTGAAAAATGTAGTTTTTGAGATACGAGATACAACATAAAACGTTAATGTAATATGAGAATACTCATGTCGGCAAGGGATCACTTGAACCAGAAAAAGGCACAGACAAATATGCGACACAGTTGAAATAATTAGCTACTTATAAATTTTTATATGTAAGTAATATCTTTGTTAAGCAGAGGATATCGCAGACAAATACACCCTAAAATTTTTTTTAATAAAGTTAACATAAAAATTACAAATGTAATGTACGACCATAATTATACAATTAAATTAAATGAATCATGATTTTTCAAATACGACATTAATCAGTTGTATTGTGCATGGTAGGTTATCTACTTATTTGTGTAGGTATTATAGTTATTCAAGGAACCGCCGCTCAGATAGAGCTGGTAATATTCCTAGACATAGATACAAAGTGGTATTTATGCAAAAAACGCTGTGAGCAGCAAAGCTTCATCCCGGGTGTGGAATTTCCCCTCACCTTCGTTATTTTTAAGTGTTAAAAAAGGACTTTACTAAAAAATGAACTGGAAGTACTTTTTGAGATCGTTTTTTCTTTTCAAAAACCCAAAATTCATGTTTTATAAATAATAATGTTCCTATCGCAGCATCTGCATAACATAGCGAATTTCCAAAGATTGGACACTGGAGGATCTCATATATGTAAATCCATCTAAAATAATCCATCCATCCAAAATAATTTAGTTCTCCAAGTGTGAAAAAATTTTCAACTTTGGTTGAATAATTTTTAGCACTTCAATGTCTGAGCGGATTTTATATAATATAGTATGTAACCACTTAAAATAGTTTAATTATTTAATAGTAAAAAAACTTTCAAAATCAGTTGGGTAGTTTATTTTTGACGCTTTTTGGACCTCAGGACGCTAACGAAGAATGAGTCACTTGCGCGCGGATTTCTCAAAAGGTGTAAGGACAGTAGTGCACACGGTCGAAAATAAATAGTATAGGTAAAAATATATAATATGCTCGCTTGTTGGTCATTATACTGTATTTTCATTCAGATAGGTATCTTCGTATCGAAAATTAAAACGCATTAAATTTTAATAAAATTATTAATTTGTTTGTATACTGATAACTACAACTTTTTACAAAATCATATCTATAACTTTATTTTTGTACCTATAAAAAAATTAAGTACCTACTAATATATTTTTGACGTTCCAAGTAACTTAAATTTTTATTCGCCAATTTTCAGAATGGAAAATTTACATTTTACAGAAATATGGATACTACTTAATTTTATACATGTATGTAGTTAATATAGTTAATTGTACATGCTGAGGTGGATAAGCATGCATTTTGTGTTATACTAGCTATGAGTCTATGTTATGTAAAAAAAGTAAGATCAAGTACCTGCAAACTTTTTTTTGAAGATAGACGTATTAATTGACTAAAAACGGGAAGAAGGATTCTGTGCCTGATAGATCTGATGAAGTATGGTTCGCCATAGAACAAATTTAAGTGATATAAATATTACGCAGTTATAGTGCTTAAATCGTTAAGCTACTTCGTTGGTCTCCTCTGAAACACAGATCGTTTTATATAAGTATATACTTTTAATGGACAACTTTTGGTGAATATATACCTACACGTTTTTTAATTCAGGTGCCACTATTTTCTACTTCAGTGTTAGACTGCCATTCTCCATACGTCTGTCTATACGACAAAAGTTATTTATTTTTTATTTAAGTATTAACATAATACAAATATAAACTTATGTGTATCGTATCTATGTTTACACACTTGTATTCCGCAGTCACTAATTGTTTCGCGAAAAAATTACGAAACTGGGACTAGCGAACACTGTATCCTTTTTTTAATTGTTTATCACAATTTAACACAACAATTAACTAATGAAAATTTACTGAAAATAAAGGGAGTTCTTTTTTTTTAAACGTAAAAAAATAAAATATGGGAATAAGACACATAATTATACATTAAGTTAGAGGAAATTTTTTTGTAAATTGGCATTAGTGATTTTATGTTGTTTATTATTTGGAAGTAATTTTCGGTTCCGCTGATTTGTTAGTTTAATTTTGCATCACATTATAAAGTAATTGGGGTCTTATTTTGGCAATGACATGAATTATGTATCTTTTCAAAGCATCAAGATTAGAGATTTTAAATTTTCTCAAAGAAAATAATTCATTGGCATCAAATCCGCATTGTAAAGTTCAGTTCCTTGGACAGATTTTCGAAATAGTGGTGTCCATAAATTCTTATAGATTTCCACAATTTTTAAACGTTTTAGTGGTGTTAACTTTTTCGTAATAATTTCACCATCTTTCCTAAACGAAAGGTCATCGGCTGTTTTCGACGTCACAGATATCGAAATTCTATTACTAAAAAGACACCTTCTATAAAACTTAATTAGAAGTCCATCACGTAATGTAATAATTGCTATTGAACAAATTGGTTTAAATCGTGCGCGTATTACCTAAATTGACGAAAAATTCAAATTTATACTAACGTAAAAGCCACTATATTGGCACACTATTTTTAGGTGTGTAATTAAACGGGCTTATAAGAATTGACAAATAAATTAAACATCCATTTTTTTTCCTAATAAGCATGAAAGAAAGCTTTTTTAATCCAATGAATATGTTTTTAAAAAAATTACAACCCAAAATTTTTTATTTATTAATGTTTTTCTTTTACAAAATGTCGGCATCTATATCCAAACAAAGAAATATTAATGATACTAGGAGTTGGGAACCGATATACAAACAGACGTGTAATATGAGTAATATGACACATAGAGTGACATCTAGTCGTCAAAATAGGAAGCATATAATGGTTTAAGTACACAGAATGTAGTACTGTATTCAACAAAAATGGTTTAATATATATATATATATATATATATATATATATATATATATATATATATATATTTCTTTAATTAAGTAAGGAAACATTAAATGCATGCGAGGTGAATTTAAATTGAAAAATAATCATTCTATTAATAATAATTTTTGTTATCAGAGGTTTCTTTCGGAAATGACTTCATTAACCCTAGAATCATACGTTGGTCTACGAGTCAAGTTAATCATACATCGGCGTCATTTTGACGAATGGACTTTTTACGGAGAGTTTTAGAGTTTATTTGCAAAAAACATTTTTTTTACATAACAATACTACAAAAGCGAACAAAATATTTAAAAAAATTGGATTTGGAAAAATTTCTTAATATAAATATTTATTAATTTTTTTAATCTTTTTATCAAAGCATATTTCCATTATAAAAATTAAAAAATAGATAAATACATCAATTGTATCATAAAACATGTCTTTCAAATAATTAATTTATGAACTATTATGAGTCAGTGGACATGTGTGACTTTACAGAATGTGAAATTTTTCAGTCATAAATATTCCTATAGATATGTAGTTATTTCCCCATTAGGCACATTTATAAATTTTCTAAAATTTGTTAGTAATTTTTTGAATAAGATCTCAAAAAATAATAAAAATTAAAATATTTTCCACACAATAAATTGTTAATCTTTTATTAAGTTATTCGAAACGCATTCTTTAGTTTTCGATTCAATATATTAAAATTTCAGTATTATGTCGTCTCTATAAGTCAAATAGCTGTAATCATCTTTCACATTATCGTCCTTTACATCGTCGTCCTTTCGACGCACACTATTTCAGTATAAACAAAACGACAATAGCTATAAACAAAATTTATACGTCTTATGTGTTATAATAACAAATAAATTAGATAACAGAAGTTTCACAGCAAGCAGACAACGACAAGTTGTAGTATTGGAGCAGGTAGAGAAGTTCGTCCGTCGTTTTGACGAGTACGTATGATTCTAGGGTTAATATATAAATGTCAAAACTGTTCGGACATATGATCGCGTTCCGGTATAGGGGCTCTTACCCTAGTGTTTTTTTAAAAATTTCAGAACTTGAAAAGGGTTTCCAGCGGCGATTTTAGCGTCGGGTGGGCCCAGGCCTACTCAAAAGTAACATTAGATGATTTAATATGAAATATCGTTTTCCGATCACATGATCTACCATGTAATTCAGAAAAATATCAACATTTCTTTAAGCATTAATGAATTATTTAAAAGTAATACTTTAATTTTAAGCAGAATTCTTGTATTTTGGAATCATTTCCCCTATTAACTGGAATAACATTAGATCCTGCAATATGAAATGTCGTTTGCCGACCACTTGTTCTACAAAGTAATTAAAGAAAATATCGGCATTTTCTGAACCATTAGAGAAATATTTAAGAGCAATTCTTTAATTTTAAATAAAATTCTTGTAGCCTGGAATTATTTCCGTCTCCAAATTTAAAAAAAAATATAAAAAAAAAAAAATAAGAAAAAATAAAAGAAAATTAGCAGGAAGTTTTAACGAGTAATCTTAAGTTAAACATTTTTTTGAATTTTAAAACTTGGTTATGCTTTCAATTTTGTCAGTGATATCTGTAACTACACCTTCTGTTAAATAAGTCATTGTTCTAATAAAAAGAAGGCAGCTACAGCGTAATATTAGTATCACAGAAATATAGAAGACTTTGGCTTACTCAGGCTGACATGAAAAGGAATTTCAAGTTCAAACGTCATAATTAGAAAAAGGTTCTATATTTCTGATAGTTTTGTGTTTTTGGTAACAATGTTATCAATTGTCATCAATTTGTAAAAATGTTGAAACTTTTTCTTATAAGTTACTTAAGCTTTTCATTAAACTTATTTGAAATAATAACCGTGTTTCATTTTCCTCTGCTTTTCAGAGTTAATTAAATACTTAAAATCAAGTCTAGTAAGTGTTTCTTAAAACTACATTCAGTTTAAAATCGTGCAATAAAAAATGTACAGCTTTAAGAAAAATTATACATATACGTTTACAATGCAGAAAAATTCGAGCCTCTTTAAGAATGTTTGGGAGGTACAATCGGAGATAAAAGTACATGAAATTAGAAATTCGTGAATAATTGCGTTGTATAACAAACTATGAGGTAAATAAATAGTTATCTTTGTTAAATAATAGCTATCACTACAACTGATTGTACAATACATCAAACTATAGCTCTCAGCTGACTACAAGAGCTGAGTACATTCTGAGGATTTTTCGGAGGAATTTCAAAATGCTACGAAACGATTGAAAATTTAGTAGAATGTTCCTCATTAAATACTAAGGCCCCTGTGAAAATTTCAAACCGATTCACTAAGCCGTTAAAAAGTTATTTAATCTGTTCTGTTTTCGAATTTCTATAAGAGTACGTGTAAAATTAGCTTTTTTTTTTTAATAACTTTTTAACGGCTTAGTGAATCAGTTTGAAATTTTCACAGGGGCCTTAGTATTTAATGAGGAATATTCTACTAAATTTTCAATCGTCTCGTAGCATTTTGAAATTCTCCGAAAAATCCTCTTGTAGTCAGCTGAGAGTTATAGTTTGATGTATTGTACTATCAGTTGTAGGGATAGCTATTATTTAACAAAGATAACTATTTATTTACCTCATAGTTTGTTATACAACGCAATTATTCACGAATTTCTAATTTAATGTACTTTTATCTCCGATTGTACCTCCCAAACATCCTTAAAATAAAAATTCTAAAATCGCCTCTGAGTGTTCCTCGATGGTAAAAGTTCGGGAAACACTGCATTACATCAGAATTACGACCGTTCTCTCTACAGGAGTTTGATTTCATTCTACGTAGTGATGGGGCTTCTCTTAGCTGAGCCTGAGGCACTCTTTTCACCTTAAAAAATAAATCATTTAGAAAAAAAATGGTAACCGCTATTATATTAATTTGAATATTAATTATCAATCTCAGAAAGAATTTTGAGTAGAATGTATGGGACACGTTAGATATCACTAGGTGCCTATATGATGTGCGTTATACGTGTATTTTTATTTTTATAAATATAAGAAGTATCAACGAAATAATAAATCTTTTATTTTTTAAATTTTGTTTGATGTATTAGGAATACAAACTGTCAAAAATATTAATACTGTGTTATGATCCCTAAAACGAACTTTTACAAATGACGAATCTCTTATATATTGATGCGTTCATCGTTGCATCAATAGTGTGATTGCTTAAGAACGTGAACTATTTAAAATAATCTAGAAATCTAGAACGACTATATTGTGCAGATAGAAATGTGACACAATTTTCTTAGATATAATTTTATAAATTACTAGCCAATAATGTGCTTGTTTACTGCTTACTACAGAATAGTTTGATTGATTGAATATACTCATAATTTTAAGGGGCTATATACAGTTGTGATGATTGTAAAATTGTATATTCTTTAAGCACATTATCTCAAGTATACTCACAAAATTTCGTAACGATAGGAACATTAGATCTGAAGTTATAGTTATTTATAGTGCACTATTACGAATAACGCCCGCGGCTGCTCCTGCGCAACTACCGCTGATTCATGCAGCTGTCGCTCAGTATAATATAATATAAGCGGTACGTCGACTTTTGCCACTCCATTGTATTGTTCGAAATGTATGGCTTTGAAACTTTGGAGCAGTTTTGTATATAGATTTTCAGTAGTTGTGTAGTTTTTTTTTTCTATTGTTTAGATGCGCCACAAGTTATGTAGTTATAAACGTTCAACATCGAATATGAAAGAGACAAACTTGCAACTTTAAACATTATTATCTCAGAATCGTATTTATTTGAAATTATCTCTGCGGTGGACACATTTATGTCTTTTATTTTTTAATATTTATAATTTTAATATATATTAATATTAAATAAAGTAAGCATAGAGAACCTGCTTTGTCACAAGTGACGCCTCTATAAGTCGAGTTATAAGTTTTTTACTAGTTATTGTTATTTTAAATACAACAGATAAATTGACTGCGTCCAATGCAACATTGAAACCTCTCAGATAAATATTTATTTATTATTAAAAATTTAAATTAAATCTTTTTAAAAAATGCATAATTAGCCACTTACTTTAATATTAATAGTTACATTACATTGCAAAGTTTTATATTTGTTTGTCCATAACTTTTGCTGTCGTATATATATGACCATTTTGACACTAGTTGTTTTTCTTTTTTGTAACAAAAATCACATAAATCGCCCACTTGGGCATCTCAAAAATCGCTTTTTATAGTAACTGTATTTGCTATTTGACATTTTTCATAAAAAAAATGACAAACTTTTAAATTTAAAATAGCCTACTTACATTAAACTCTCTCATGTAGAAAATGCTAAATATAGCCACCATGAACGCTAATGTTGTAATTCAAAGATCACGCACATACTCTATAAAAGATTAATAAAAAAAAATCGCTTGCTCTATTTACAATTTCGTAAAAGAGATGACGTCAAACATCTATATAAAAAAACATTTCACTCTATTTATTTACATTGCCGCAGAAGAGTTGACGTCACACATCGTAATCAGATGGAACAGAATAATTTTATTTGTGCCAAGTTCCATAACTTTATTAGTTGTTAAGATACCTTAATTTCTCTTTCACATTTTGATTTTTGGACTTTCCCACTTTACCATATACTTAGATACAAAGATCAAATCCTAATTAAATTTTGGAGCAGCTGCAGCAAATCAAAGATATATAAACGTATATCAGATTTATTATATAATTCCAAAAAAGTTACTGTGATTAGTATATCAAATTTATTATAACTCTAAAAAACTTAAGCTAAATGCCCACTGGCAATAAATATTGCAGAAGTCGACTTCTGCAAGTATTTTTTCATGTGGAAACAACCACTGCAAGTTAACTTCTGCAATTATTTTCAAGTTGAGCAAGTCTTTTTTGCTTTGTGTGTAAACACTGTGTTTACACATAAAAAACATATCAACTGCAATTAAATTGCCGCAAGTTAATTTGTGCAAGTATTTGATAGTGGAAACAGTAACCTGCAAGTGAACTTCCGCAAGTTCAGTCACTTGCAGAAGTTGTAACAGCAAGTTGGGTCAAAAAGTGTTTTGACAGTATATTTAACTTGCACAACTTTTTATTTTACTTATCCAAATTGTTGGAAGTTTTTGGTGTCAAGTTTTTTCGAAAACAAAGAATAAGAGACAAGAAAAGAATAAGAAAAAGATAGATATATTTATACACATACGTATATATTAAAAAATGTAGGTATGTAATTGATTTGATAGTTAATTAAAGAGAAGTTTGATAAATTTTTAATAAGTAAATTTAAATACCCCTGTCGCAGCATCTGCATAACATAGCGAATTTCCAAATCTTGGGCACTGGCGGATCTCATCTAAGACCTGTACCTATTTAAAATAGTTTAGCTTTCTAAGAGTAAAAGAATTTTTAAAATCGGCTGGGTAATTAGTTTTGGTATTTTTAGGGACCCAAGAACCCGAACGAATTTTGTGCAGCATAGTTGTATCCATCTAAAATAATTTAGTTCTCTAGCAGTGAGAAATTTTTTAGCTTCGGTTCGATAGCTTATTACTGGCGTTTTCGGATCTGCAAGATCCCGGTGGACCTCATTAAAAAATCAGCTCGACCTTATATTCTAGGCGGACTTTATGTAATATATATATAACTATATATATATATATATATATATATATATATATATATATATATATATATATATATATATATATATATATATATATATATATATATATATAACTGTCCTGCGGATGCAAATGCGGCGTAGAATGCTATATATATATATATATATATATATATATATATATATATATATATATATATATTACTTATTAGATTACCGAGGTAAACTATTTTAGATAGGTACAGGTTGTGTTATCTGAGATCCACAACTGTCCTGCGGATGCAAATGCGGCGTAGAATGCTATATATATATATATATATATATATATATATATATATATATATATAGCATTCTACGCCGCATTTGCATCCGCAGGACAGTTGTGGATCTCAGATAACACAACCTGTACCTATCTAAAATAGTTTACCTCGGTAATAGTAAAAACGTTTCAAAATCGGTCAGATATTTTATTTTTGACACTTTTAGGTCCTACTGACACTGTCAGACCTTACATAACGTAATCTATATGTATCTAAAATAGCTTAGCTCCCCAACAGTGAAAAAATTTTCAAAATCGGTCGGTTAGTTTATTTTTGACACTTTTGGATCCGATGGACCCTGGCAGACTTTACATAACGTAATCTATATTTATCTAAAATAGTTTAGCTCTGTAACAGTGAAAAAATTTTCAAAATCGGTCGGTTAGTTTATTTTTACCACTTTTGGGTCCCATGGACCCTGGCGGACCCTAAATAACGTAATGTATGTCTATCTAAAATAGCTTAGTTCCCCAACAGTGAAAAAATTTTCAAAATCGGTCGGTTAGTTTATTTTTGACACTTTTGGATCCCATGGACCCTGGCAGACCTTACATAACGTAATCTATATTTATCTAAAATAGTTTAGCTCTGTAACAGTGAAAAAATTTTCAAAATCGGTCAGTTAGTTTATTTTTGACACTTTTGGGTTCTATGGACCTTGGTGGACCTTACATAACGTAATTTATATTTATCTAAAATAGTTTAGCTCTGTAACAGTGAAAAAATTTTCAAAATCGGTCAGTTAGTTTATTTTTGACACTTCTGGATCCTATGGACCCTGGCAGACCTTACATAACGGAATCTATATTTATCTAAAACAGTTTAGCTCTGTAACAGTGAAAAAATTTTCAAAATCGATCAGGCAGTTTATTTTTGACACTTTTGGGTCCTATGGACCCAGGCGGACCTTACATAACGTAACCGATATTTATCTAAAATAGTTTAGCTCTGTAACAGTGAAAAAATTTTCAAAATCGGTCAGTTAGTTTATTTTTGACACTTTTGACCCTGGCGGACCTTACATAATGTATTCTAAATCTATCTAAAATAGTTTAGCTCTGTAACAGTGAAGAAATTTTTAAAATTGGTCGTTTAGTTTATTTTTTACAATTATGGGATCAGTAAATCCTGGCGAAACTCATACAAGTCTAGTACTCTAACAGTAAGAAAAGGGTTCTAAGGATCTCATATAACTTATGGCAGTCCGTAAGCTTCTTGCGGACATCATTTAATTAATTAATTCAAATACTTTAACTTACTAACTGTGAAAAAATTTTTTAAATCGATTGGTTAATTAATTTCTGGCCTTTTTAGGTCCCGGAAACCTTGACCTCACATAAAATACCTTAAATCCATTTGAAATGGTTTAATTTTTTAACATTATTAATTATTAGTGAAAAAATTTTCAAAATCGATTCAAAATATTTTTCCGTGCATACATATGTATATACATTGTACATATTTTGTTTTGTTTCATATTAATAATATTATATCATAACATAATCTTCAATTTCTTGTTTACTTAAAAATTCAAGAAAAAAAAAAAAAATTCTTCATTACATTAGCTTAAAAAATCTGTTTAATTTACATTTTTCAACATGAGATAGAACCATGCTAATTATAATGCAATAAATGAGAAACAAAACTCTATACATGTATGTGTGTTATAACACATGTATGTGAATAGACTTCACTTGTTCTCACAAAATTCTTTAATAAAAAAGTGAAATATTTTTATACTTCATAAAGAACTGAGATATAAGTATAAATTACTTATTAGACTAACAAAGAAAGAAAACTAATAATATAATGGTGAAAATTTACATTTTCTCGAAAAATACTTAAAATAGAAAGAAAATTATAAGAATATTTTCTTCAAAATTTTTTTTTCCTTTTCAACGATGTAAAAATCGAACTGTCTTATGATAGGATCGAATGATAAAAAATGGCCAGAAAACCTACTTCTGGGCATCCGACGTGTCTGGCTAACGAACTTAGCCGAGCGAATTCAGAATCGAGTCCGCACACAAAATTTTCATAAGCATTAGACGTTTCGTTCGAGAGTTATCGTGGCGACATATATATATATATATATATATATATATATATATATATATATATATATATATATATATATATATATATAAATTTTAGTGAATATCATTTTCGTATTCTAGGGACCTCAAAACACATTTCTGTTATGATCCCGGGCTTAGGTCCCGTCATGACACCTACTGTAATAGCGTATTTCCAGTTTCACTTTTGGAAATTCGCTAAAAAAAATATATATAATGAAACAGAACCAGAAAGAAATATTTATTGAAAATAAATAAATATAAATTCTATATTGAATTTCAGTTTAGGTTACTTCAGAAGGTCCCACATTTAAATCTAATCGATTTTGAGTTATTTTGAGCCTTTTCAAAATGTTTGTTACGAGTAAACGTTTTTGCACTAATACTCATTCGAATTTGCGTATTTTGTTTAACTAAAATTTTCTAATGATATTCTAATAAAATTTTTTACTTCTTTTAAATCTTCAGCTGTTAATTTTGTTTAAACAAGTTTTTTTTCGATTTCTTGCCACTGCCATCTTTTACTCATACTTTTCTTTTTTTTTAATTTTTATTTCGTTGAAATACTCATTACAATGGCAGCTGTTTTATTAGGAATATGTATTTTTACGCAGCTAATTTTGTTTTAAAACTTATAAAAATTATATATCTATTGATAATACATACAAATTAACGGTCAGATTTTAAATAAATTAAAAAAAAAATTGCAAAAATATCAAATAATAATGTAAACAGATAAAAAACTTCCAGCAAGTTCTAGTGGTAAAACTTGCTGAAGTTACTTGGAGCCAGGGGTGGATTTACGCACAGGCAGACCAGGCACTTGCCTGGGGCGGCAAATTTTGGGGAGGTGGCAAAATTTGTGTTAAGAAATGATATTTTTAGACTCTGACAAATTTATAATATAAAAACTAGTTCTATTAAGCGCAGGCAAATATAACAATTATTTCCACTAAATTTTTAACTATAAAGGAATTATCGTTTTCACCCAAAAGTCTACTGTACCTACTTCTACGAAACGCGTGAGTTATCTTAAAAAATTTCTGTTTTATTGACATTTTGTGATATTTATTTACTAATTTATGTATTTAAATGTATTATCGGTATTCTGGTTATTAACTTATTACTCTTACTATCCCCAGTTATAATTATTAATTAAAAATCCAAAATTGTCAGAACAAAAATGCAACTGTAACATTATAAAAGTACAGTTTTTGCAACAATTAATTTGGATCATCTTCTTGGAAATCGGGTTGTTTATGTATATAATGATATAGCATTTACTCGTATTAACGTGCATGGTACATTTATTAACGCGTTTTGTATTTATCAAGTGTCATATTTTCTACTGTACATCAAGAAAATGGCAGATAGGAGAAAACGTTTAAGTGACATATAATACAAGAAATTAAGAAAAGAAAAGGAAGCTAAAGAGAACTTTGTTTTAAGTAAAACCTTAAAAAATTGATAGTTTTTTTAATTCCCATTGCCAGTTAAAAAGGCAAGCTAACGAACAGAACAAGAATCAAAGCTTGCTAAATGAAAAGGAAATCAAAAACATTTCCTAATGATAGTGGTACGGAGAGTAGCAGTGACACTAGTGACAGTAATAACAGCGAGGACCAAGAAACTGTTCATAATGTAAATAAAGAGACTTTTTTATCCAAGGAGGACACTGCTGTAGATCCAGTCAACGCCGATGTCAAAATAACTACTGCTACTTCATCTTCAACTTCTAATAAGGTAGGAGAATTAGAATTTATAGATCACGATCCTATTAATTGGACAGTGAATGAGAGAACTCGTGATTACGTGGCAAAATTTGGTTTCTGTCGAAATATCAACGCAGATTTTAAAAAATCGATGAGACAGTATAACGACGGAACAATCAGATACCTTACAGTAAATATGTTTCAGCGCAAGCTTACTAAAGGTGAATTATTGCCTCGTAATTGGTTAATGCTTTCTGAGAGTACTGGATGCGTTTTTTGTGGTGTCTGCGTTATATTTTCAGACAAAAACGCTACTAAAACCAAGTTTTTCGAAGGAGGATTTAATGACTGGAAAAATGGAACTGCATCACTCTCAGAGCACGAAAACTCGGTCAATTACCGAAATTGCCTTAAAACCTTTAAAGAACGAAGTCAGTTTAATAAAGGTGAGGGTGCAGAGGCGGCGTTTTCTGCCATGCCTAGGGGCGGCAAAATAGTAAATCCGCCCCTGCTTGCAGCAATCAATTTGCAGAATTTATTGCAGCTGGTGGAAACACTCGTTCAAAAATTGCTTGAAAATTTATTGCCAGTGAAAACAACACATGCAAATATTTGCTGTAAGTATGGTTGATGTACCTTCCAGCAAGTGTTTGCAGCCATAAATTAGTCATTTTATTACATCTAGTGGAAACAGATACGCAAGTAACGTCTGTAATAACTTACAGAAGTTACTTGCCAGTGTATCCTTGGCTTTACTGTGCCCAAATTTGTAGTAGGTAATTAAATTGTAGCAAATATGTAAGTTTTCAACTTTGTGAACCCCACGGAACGTTATAAGATGTTAAAATATTTTTCTTTGCAACTATATGGTATAATGTGTATATAACTTAACAAACAACGGAAGCGCTGTTGAGGGAAACAAATTATTTTTCTAGAGTTTTTTACACTCATTCATTTAACAAAATAGTTGAAAACTTCCAGTTGAATATTTACAGCTTATACGTATTTATCTGATATTCATAACAAGTTATCTGATATTCATAACATCATTATTATAGTGCTGATGGGGGTGCTGGGAACGTTAAGAAAATTTTTGACATTTCTTTATTCAGTTACATAACAAAATATATAACATTCAAGAAACACTGGAAATGCTGTGTATAACGTTTTTAACGTTATTCACAGCGCTCCCATGGCTTAAAACATTTTGTAGGATTTCTCTTAAAATTTTAATTGCACAAAATTTTTGTCAGCGCAGTCGAAAACCACCTAATTCATACCTAATTTTCGATACTTTAAATTACCTAATACACTTTCTTTTATCTATGGGACGGCTAGGTTTGCGTAAACCTATAAGCAGTCCCTTTTGTTTTTCGTTTTCTCGAAAACGGTAAGAACATCTAATTTTTTATTAGCACAGCTAAATAACATCTAAAATACACCTATTTTTTATCTAGTAGTTTTTTGGGATTTTGAAATTTTTAGCGAATTTCCAAAACTGGAAATTCAGCTATTACAGCAGGTGTGATGACACGGCCTAACCCCGGGACCATAACAGAAATATGTTTTGAGGTCCCTAGAATACGAAAATGATATTCACTAAAATTTATATATATATATATATATATATATATATATATATATATATATATATACACGAAATTTCATAAACATTAAACGTTTTATTTTATTCGAAAGTTACCGTGGCGACACATATAAATATATATATATATATATATATATATATATATATATATATATATATATATATATATATATATATATATATATATGTCGCCACGGTAATTTTCGAATAAAATAAAACGTTTAATGTTTATGAAATTTCGTATGGAGAAATTTCGTGTATATATATATATATATATATATATATATATATATATATATATATATATATATATATATATATATATATATATATATATATATATAATATATATATATAATATATATATATATATATATATATATATATATATATATATATATATATATATATATATATATATATATATATGGCACCTGTTCATGTACACTTTTTTTCAAAACTCAATAATAAGGGAGATACAACTCTGTAAAGGGGTGAAACGAAAACCATTATTTCTTAAATATTTTCCAAACGCTTTTGAATAACGGATTGATATTTTAGGGGTACTTATTTTGCGTTAGAGGGATTAAATTTATGTCAACACTTATTCCACCACTCATGACTAAGGGGTGGTTTTGGGTGGTAGGTGTGAGTTATCACGTCTTTTCTTTTTTAACTTGCAATTATTTAAACAAAACCCTTGATAATATGATTCCTCAGACAATATCACGCAAAAAAGGTATACTTGTTACATTTCGATAAATATTACCGTTTTCAAGTAATTTAAAGTAGAAGTATCTATTTCCAAATTATCCCCTAATCCCCCTAATCATAAGTGATGGAATAATTGATACCATAAATTTAATTATCTTAATGTTCATACGCACCCCTAGATTATGAATCGAGTAATCAAATGCGCCCAAAATTGTTTTTAAAAGAAGAAGTTAGTTTCGTTCCACCCCTCTACATTTTACCCCTCTGCTTTATCTCCCTTATTATTGAGTTTTGGAAAAAAGTGTAGATGAAAAGGTACCATTATTTTTGAACAAACTATCAGCTCCAGCAATTACGGTACATAATTCTGGACCACTATATATACATATATATATATATATATATATATATATATATATATATATATATATATTAGGGGTGTGCGAATAGTGCTCGAATCGAATAGTGCTATTCGATTCGATTTCGAATTGAATAATTCGACTTTTCGAATTATTCGAAGGAAAATCGAATTATTCGAAAGAAAACGAATAACGTTTTTTTCGAATAAATCGAAAAAACGAATTATTCGTTTCATTTTATCGGATAGCTCCAACTTTCTCTTTTTTTATTTCTAAGACTCAAACATACTAAGAACTTTAATAATATAATTTATATATATTAATATAGTTTCATTTACAGAGCAAATTGATCCAAAAAATAATTCTTTTTAACTTCCCACTGGGAAGTTATTGCAGTGGATTCTTTTGCCGCATTTTTTTATGTTTTAAGTTTTAACGAATATTCGAATCGAAAATTCAGCTATTACACCCACTTTCATGGGGCCACAAGTTTTTGTAACAATAAACGTTTATTATTACTGATTGATTTATCCTGTTCTTTAGGCATAATGTAACTTTCCATTTATGAAATTGTTGTAATGTTATCAATTTTTTTTTTTATATTAAATGTTTCAAAATCTCTAAGAATCAAAAGAAAAAACAAAAATTTTAGCTATTCGAATTATTCGTCTTTTTTCGAATAATTCGATTTTTCGAATTATTCGTTTTCTTTCGAATAATTCGATTTTTCGAATTATTCGACATTTCGAATAATTCGCACACCCCTAATATATATATATATATATATATATATATATATATATATATATATATATATATATATATATATATATATATATATATATATATATATATGTTAGTCCAAGCAAATTACTGATTAAAACCTTGTTTTTTGCCAAAATTAGTACCTGGAAGGGAAAGTATGAAAAAGATAGGAAAAAATCCGTAGAATTCGTATATATAACTTTTTAATTTTTTTAATTTTTTTTTATACCATTGAAAAAATGAGAAAAAAATATATAGGACATGTTTTTGAAATTTTACTTTACGTAAATTAATTCCAGAGAAAAATTAAGAAATTTGTTAGAAATGGATTAAAAAATTTCCAAAGGGATATTTGTTGTCTTTTTTTATTATATGGACAAACTATCTCCATTTCAATTTTTAAAATGGTACATTTTCAAAAAGGAAGCTTTTTGAGTGATATGTAATGAAAAAATTTTTTTTAAGCAAGACAATCGACGATATACATTTGTTCCACTCCCTCACCCAGGATCCATACGTGTTTCTATCTCATGTTATTTTTTTAAAAAAACCCCCAGTTTTGTGTTTTTATGTGATAACAATTTGAAATTAATTATGTAGCCTTTTCCACAATATATATTGTTAGGCGCAAAGCGTAAAGCGTAAGAAATATTCTAATCTAAATAAAAATAACATAAACTTTTAAGTTTAATTCTTTTTATATAGATATTGTTAAATATCACGAAAATTTGCTGAAAATATCTCATACGTTTAAATTTCTTTATTATTATTATGTTCGGGTCTCTAATTTATACTTTTTATTATTGTGTGGAGGAAACATTATGTATTTTTTGACATATTAAATAACAAAAATTTCAATTATTCTAAAAAAAATTTAAAAGATGAAATTTTTCAATAAATAGGTAAAATTAAAATTTGCAAAGAAGGTAATTGCAATTAATTATGTATTAAATTAATAATAATTTTAGTTTCTTTCTTACAAATAAATTAATATGTATTTGGTTTTAGGTTAACCTAAAAAAATTATTTTTCTTTGTATTGGATTAGTTTAATGGTTTTATGCAAAATTTTTCAAATGTATAATATGATGGAATAAGTTATTAATGGTGATAATATATTTGTTTTTTCTTTTTATGTGACAAATAAAATTAAAATGAATGCCTACATACGCACTTATACATAAAAATTTTAACATATTCTTTTTTCATAGCTTTTAGTGAAAATTTTCTATAGTAAAATAAAAAAAAGGAAAATTTTACTTAAAAGTGAACGTCAAACACGAATCAACAAAAATCTGTTAAATGAAATACATGCAGCAAAAACTTTCTTCGCTTTAAATTCAGTTTTCTAACGGGTGTTGTCAATTATTATCCAAAAAATGTCCGAAACTTTTATTTTCGGATACAGTTTCGGATATTTAATTATTTCGGATGTCCGGTAGTTTTGGTTACGGTTCATCGAGAGAAAGTTAGTTATTTTCAACTAAAGTAGCCGAAGCATTGCAATCACTTTCGAAAAATAAAAAGTTTTTTCACTCCAAAATAATATTTTTTACGCAAATTTTACGCTTGAGAGCTTCCTGAACAATTTTGGTTTGGTATCTGTCCGTCGGTCCGTCTGTGTATCGCCAGTTTGCACCAAGTGGCATAACTTCTGAATTATTCGATTGTTTTTAATGAAATTTTCAGAAATTATGCAGTTTGGTCTCTAGATGGTCCCCTAGGAATTTAATCGAAATCGGACTAACGGTAGCTACGCCGCTACCATGTCATTCCATTAATATGCTAAATTACACCAAGTGGCATAACTTCTGAACTATTCAATTGTTTTTTATAAAATTGTCAGAAATTATGCGGTCTGGTTCCTAGATGGCCCCCTACAAATTTCATTGCATTCAGAGTAATAGTATCCACGGCGCTACCATGAAATCCCATTAAATGTCAATATCTTATTTACGGCTAGTCCCACTTCGCACAATTTTTTATGAATCTCTTTGTTTATTTATTTTTATTAATTTATATACCTATATTAAATTATGCAAATATATATATATATATATATATATATATATATATATATATATATATATATATCTATTGGGCATAAAATTACCTAGGTACTTTTACGAGTACGAGGAAGCGGTGCGCCACACCCCATTGGCAACGTTTTTTTTTTTTTTTGATAAGTGCGTGTTATCCTATAAACACATGTAGTTTGCAATTTTTTAATTATTAGTTCCTAAATTACTGAAATTATTTATCCATTTGAAAACCTGGACCTTTCTTCACCTGGACTTTATTTTCACTTTCAGTGAAAACATTTTATAAATTCATATTTTCAGAATTTCATTCATTTCAAAGAAAAATCTTAAATTATTAAATAAAAAAGCTAAGTAATTAATACGAGTAAAAATTAAAAAAAGTAAACATTTATTTATGTTTCCTTTTTAATAAAAACATGTATTATATTTTACATGCATTTTAACTAAAATGTCAAATTTACA
Organism: Brachynemurus nebulosus; assembly: GCA_035578155.1. Taxonomy (NCBI): domain Eukaryota; kingdom Metazoa; phylum Arthropoda; class Insecta; order Neuroptera; family Myrmeleontidae; genus Brachynemurus; species Brachynemurus nebulosus. The sequence continues at coordinate 2,124,172 of JAPWDM010000011.1, read as the reverse complement.
CATGCGTTGTTAATTTTAAAATTATGCAATATTTTTTTACTCAAAATACGATTAAAAATCAAAACTTAAAGTTCATATGATAACATTCACAATCCGTGTAGTGTCCATATATCCCGGCACCAAAAACACCAATTTTTACTTCTATTAAACCAAAATCAAAATTACATTAAGTAAAAATTCATTTAATTTTAGTCTTCAAACGTAAATCAAATTAACTTTTTATTCATCTTTGTACGATCCTTTATAAAAATCACAATAATTTTCATTCACTTTCCTTAATCCTTTTCGTATCTAGAAAAAAAAACATCAAATTTAAAGAAAAAAGTATATAATAATATGATTATGATAAATATCTACTTACTTGTTATAATTATGTATATTATATTTAGCTGGCGTTTAGGTTAAATTATAAAATAAATTAATAATAAAAATAAAAATAAAAATAAATAAAAATTGACAGATTGTAAAATCAAGTAGTATACCAAGTAACCGCGATCGTGTATAACTGTAACAAACATATAACAATGAAATTTGAATTTAAGAGAAAATTAACCGCTATAATCAGAGAATAAATACGAATCGTAATAATTATATTAGCGACACAAAGTTTAGGACACTTAGTAAACATATATATAAATGTGTCCGCACGATAACTCAAGAACGAAACATCTTATTTTTAAGAAATTTCGTGAAAACGTTTACGGTGTTTTGGACATTTTTCGTGAAAAAAATTTGGCGGAATGAGGCGGAAAAATCATATAAAGAAGGTTTTTTTTATTTACATTTACTCTGTATCAACTAGTTTCCGAGAAAAACGTACTTTTGTAAATGGAAATTCGCTATGTTATGCAGGATGCTGCGATAGGGGTATTATTATCTCTATTTACTCGTCTTTCCCTGATTCAGCCCAGTTTACGGTACATAAGCAAACTCGTTCCGTATCTAGGCACTTTATGTACCTTATGACGTATAATAGTAATTGATACATTAATTATCAAAATATTGTATTGGCTGGATGTTTCATCATAATTTCCGTTTATAAAAATTAGTTTTTCTTGGAAATTAGTTGACATACAATAATAGTTTAAAGACCTATTTTATGTGATTTTTTCTCCTCTTTCCAATGGTGTAAAAAAGTTTCGCAAAAATTTTTGAATAAGAGGAAATTTTAGCAAAAAACTAATTTTTTTCAAGAACAAAAACCATGTTCCTGGCATCGGACGTGTCTGGCTAACGAACTTGTCCAACGGTTTGGGACTTCCAAAACCAAATTGCGTAAACCTAGGACATTTTGTTCGAGAGTTATCGTGCGGTTTCTAGGTACCTCAAAACAAATTTCTGTCATAACGCGTCCCGGATCATGACAGTGGCTGCAATAGCTGATTTTTTGATCCGAAAATTCGCTAAAATGAAATTTATTGTCTAAGATTTCTTTAAAAACACTACACTACATTAACAATATTATTTAAAGTACATCTAACGTCATACCTGCTTTATCCTTCGTCTTACTACATCAACACTACGACAACATATGTACCATATGCATATATACGTATACCTTGTTTATTTTGTTTAGAATATGAACACTATATTTGCTGTTTTGCAGAATAGAAAAAATGTGCAAAACAGAGAAAGAAATATAGTGTTCGTATTCCAAGCAAAATAAAAAAATTATATAAACGATATATATTACATACATATCTTATGTGTAGACTGTGATTAACTTGGCAGTTTTTACTAGACAACGATCACAGTCTAACATTTTTCGGTTCTGGGCCTCGGATCTCGGAAACTAGTTGACATAGAACGATAGTTTAAAGACCTTTTTAGGATTTCGTAGAAAATCTTGCTACGAAATACCTTGTAATTTTGCGTTTTCTGTCACAGACATGCGCATTTGTATTTGAATAAGACGCCCACATTTTTTTTTTGAATTGAGGGACTGTTTTTTCAATACAAATTTACAAATTTAAAGGCAAAACTTAAAAAAATTGCAAATTATTCAATAACTGCACAAACTGTCATCAATTTATTAAAAATTAGTTCGGTTTTTTTGTTATTTTATAGCAATTATTTTTTATTATTATTAACAAAATAAAAAAAAATATATGGCACCAATGCACAACCAATGTTTGTTTGCTTGTGATATCGAATTAACAAGGAAATTGCAATAAAAAATGCGTTTTTCTCTTTCTTTTTCTATTTTATAGAAGCATGTATATATTTATCTCTTTCTTTCGCTGTTTTTTCTTAAAATTATTAATAATGGGTCAGATTCTAAAAATTGTTATCTTTGTCTAATAACTTATTTTAATACAGGCAGAGCCATCTTTTACATATTTGTGATAATTATGCAGCAAACTATGTATGTATGTATGTACCAAAATGTCATTTTATCATTTACAATTTCAAAAGTAAATAAGGTAAGTTGTGATTAAGTGGCAAAAATTATTTTCTGGTGTTTATAATTAATTTGGGTTTTAGTTATTTATTAAATAATATTTTTGTCAAACAAATATAATTATTTTGAGCATTCAAATATTGAACATTCAAATTAAATCTTGAAAAGGCGCCAAATTTTGTACTTTTAATTGAAAATAATTTGTGGTGTAGGTAAATTAAATTATTTTAAATGGAAAGTGGTTTTAGCTTATTGCACTATTTAACAATTTCGGATTTTTTGAAAATTTTATAAGATGGTGAAATCAGATTTCGAAAAGTTAATTGAAATATAAGTTAAGAGACTCTGTTATTGACCATGGCCGAGTTTCCGACCTTTTTAATTTTTTTATAAATTAATAAAAAAAACTATATTTTAAATAAGAAAAGAAATAAATTCTTAATTTAAAGTAATTTATTCTGTGCCTAATAAATAGCAATTGAAAAAATATAGAATATAGATTAACTAAATAAAAAAAAATTTCGCTAAAACAGGCGAGGTTATAATTCTGCTTAGTGACATATGCATAAAATAGTTGTCTTAGATTAGTTTATTAATAATGAACGTGTGTTCCCAACCGATATATGCTTCTGAATATTTAACATAAATAAAAACAAATTTAGAGGGAAAAATAATTTTTTTGCAATTCTAATAAGACTAAATAAAGTAGTCAAGTGCGTGTTGGACACGTACCAAGGCAGGGTTTCGTAGTATAGTAGCAAAAATTCGAGATAAAATATTTTTTGCATTTACTTAAAACATTGACGGTCATGAGCACAGCATCAAGTTAAACTGACTAACTGTGACACAACGCTGTACCGTGTCAACAATTCTATAATACCTAAGTGTACTAATTGGGAGTTCCATCATAGTAGGTTATGATCATCTACGCGTTAGTCAGTTTAACTTGAGGCTGTGCGGTGCTCATGACCATCAACGTTTTAAGTAAATGCAAAAATATTTTATCTCGAATTCTTCCTACTGTACCGTAAAGTTGGGTGACTTTGGTCCATTTTTGAACTTTACACTGTTATAAGTTTTACACCAAATGATATTAATTTTTGTTTCTAATTACGTTTTATGGGTCTGTATTAGTACTTTTAACTTTGAAATGAAGAAGAAGCTAAATACATTCTAAATATTTTTTTTTTAAATAAGGGTGGCCAAAGTCAGACGACGAAGTTGGGTTACTTTGGCCACATGTTGCTTTTTTTTGGAACACGCAAAGACACGCGAGAGCATGGGTTACTTTGACCATGGATTTAATAGCCAAGTATGTTTGAAGTATTTTTTGACGTTTTTTTTTTTTTTTTTTTTTTTTTTTTTAAATGAAAATATGATAAAAATACTTCTTTTTTATGTTTTATTATGTCAAGCTTTTTGAAGGTAAAAATTGCAGGTTTTTCGTTAATTTTTCTATTTAAACTTTTTCAGGTACTAAAAATCAAATTGTTTTATGTATATAATTTTTTTAGAATCCAGTATAATCTATAGAATCAGTAAAAAATACTATTCCGTACGTAAGTATTATTATAACGTAATCGTGCATAAATAAAGCAAATATTGAAAAATAGCTAAAGTCACTCATGATGGCCAGTCACCCAATTTTACGGTACTACGAAATCCTGCCTTGGTGCGTGTCTAACACGCACTTGACTACTTTTTTATTTATGTAATTTTTTCTCCTCTCTTAAATGGTGTAAAAAAATTTCGCAAAAATTGTTGATTAAGTAGAAATTTTGGCAAAAAACTAATTTTTTGCAAGAACAAAAACCATATGTTCCTGGCATCCGACGTGTCTGGTGAACGAACTCGTCCAACGGTTTGGGACTTCAAATGTTCTCACCAAGTTTCGTAAAAATTGGATACTTCGTTCGAGAGTTATCGCGCGGACACACACACACACACACACACACACACACACACACACATATATATATATATATATATATATATATATATATAAATATATATATATATATATATATATATATATATATATATATATATATATATATATATATATAAATTTTTAGCGAATATTATTTTCGGTTTCTAGGGACCTCAAAACAAATTTCTGCCATGGTCCCGGGCTCAAGTCGCGTTGTGACAGTGGCTGTAATAGCTGAATTCCATTCTGGAAATTCGCTAAAAAGTATAGGGACCTTTTTTTGTAGAGAATCATATAATCTACAAAATTTATTCAAACTGTTTTTAACATAAATCTTACCATTTACAAGATATTTACGAAAAATCTATTTTCTTGACTTTTGACCTTGAATAAAATTTTTAGCACAAGTAGAATCAATGGAGGCTTTTGACATTTTATTTATAATGACGTATTTAAGATCTATACCAATGTTCAGCTCTATGTAAATTTTTCTAAAATTGAATGTTTAAAGTTGATTTACGCTCCTATTTTGGGGCCTAGTGGACTCTAGTGTCGAACGGAATCGAAATAGTTTGAAATTCGAAATCAAACCCTGATTGTGATGGTTGTGGTTGTGATGACAATTTAAGTATTGAGTCGTGATTGAGTCTTTTATTATTATTTTCTAATAGTAGATTTTAAGTGAAACTAATGTGTTATGATATATAAAGTTACACATTTCACTTATTTAGTTTACAAAAAGTCCACATTTTTTAGAACATCTTTAAATCTATCTTAGAACATTTTTTAAAATAAATAAACAATTTACAAAATATCAATCGATCATTTTTAAATAAATGTGTATATAAATAATTTTTTATAGAAATAATAATATCTACATATAAAATTTAAAACCAAGAGAAGTGGTTTTTAGTGGTCGATGGAGGGACGTAAAAAGGAAAAAAATATTTTTTTGTGAACATTTACAGATCATTTATCATATCTATTACATAAATAATCTGACGGTAACAACGATGACTTCACGGCGGCATATAAGTGAAGAAGAGGATGACGGCTTCAGAAGCAGCAGTTCGACAAGTCACTAACCGACTCCGAGTCGACCTGCTAAAGATGATAAAGAATTCTATTAGAGCCGTTATATATTTAGGTATCTATACGTATATCAATACAAAAAAATTTGATAATATATTTATAAATTCTTGTTTTTAAGCAGACATGAGAACGGCAAAGAAACCATCTTTCGTCTCTTTTAGTAAAACTGAAGATTATCGACGTGATTTATTGTTTAATGTACCTATAAAACATATGCATACGACTGTATGTATAATAAAATGAATAGCAACCCATTGTATACAGGCTGCTTCGCTTCGATCGTTGTGTGTTGGTTAAAATTTTAAAACTTTATAATTATCGAAAGTTAAACGAGTGGTTTATCAGTTAGCGAGATCGTTCCTGACCACAAACGTCTGAGATTCAATTCTAGTAGAGAGAACTGAAAAAGTCTCGGTGCTATATGCTTATGTTTTTATTTACAAGCAAACTCTCTTACACATGAGCGCAACAACTGGGAAAAGGGAGGAAAAGGTCCGGATCTCCTTAAAATTACGCGAACCCCTCATAAAATCAAAATTTTCCGAACTCATATGACAATTATTACATTACAACCGAGAACTAACTTTAATAATTTTTTATTTGACATACATAAGTATGCATAAATTTATATTTATTTGTGCAAACGTACTTTCGTTTTAGCGAATTTTCGAATCGAAAATTCAGCTACTACAGACACTGTCATGACGCGACTTGAGTCCACGACTATGACAGAGCTTTGAGGTCTTTAGAAACCGAAAATGACATACACTAGCGCAACATCTTATTTTTACGAAATTTAATGGAAGCGCTAGAAGTCCAATAATCTTGGATGATTTTTTCAGTTAGACACGTCCGATGCCCGGACGTGTCTAACTGATTACTTTCCTCCTAAAATTTTAAAAGATTACTTTCCTCCTAAAATTTCTTCAAATTCAAAAATTTTTGCGACATTTTTTTACACTATTGGAAAAAGGAGAAAGAATCACATAAAAAAATTTTGAACTATTATTCTATGTAAATTGGTTTCAGAGAAAAATTAATTTTTGTAAATGGAAATTCGCTATGTTATGTAGGATACGGCAACAGGGGTATTTTATTACTACATATACCAAAATGCCAAACCTCGAAAATATAAATCAATTTTTTCCTTGTTAAAAAAATTCCCGAAATTGTCTTTTATTTTCGCCTGTCTAAAGTTATTTCTCCTCTCAATAGCGTTATACGGGTAATCCCCGAAGAACACGATTAATTGGTTCCATGTTGTTTGAAACCGTGTTGCTGGAGACTCCAAAAAACGGGATTCCATTTCAAATGTGAAATAAAAAAAAAAAACTACGTAGGTATTATTTATGATATATTTGGAAATAATTTTATATCAAATAATACGCGCATGTATATTTTTTTTCAAAAGAGTTTTTGAAAATCATGTAGTTTGAAACCGTGTAATTCGGGGGAATATACCCGTATTCTTCGAAACACATGTTCTTTGAGTACCGTGTTCTTCGGGAGTTACCTGTATGTAATTTTATGTCTAGTCCAATCTCTAATATAGTCCTGTCCAATCTCTAATATAGTCCTGTCTAGTCCAATCTCTAATATAGTCAGTTACCTGTATGTAATTTTATGTCTGTCCAATCTCTAATATAATCTCTAATATAGACCCATTCAGTTATGAATTAAGGAGTTACCTATATACAGTTAAGGTGGTCGGAAAAATTTTTTTGTCGCATATGATTTAATTTCATTATCTCAAAAATATTCTTACCAAATTTCATAACGATCGGAGCATTAAATACGATGTTATAGCTATTTAGTATATCGCGCCATCTCGAGATTTTTATAAGGTAAGTAGATACTGATTGTGAGTTATCGATTATAGGAAAACTGCGGCTATTTTTGACAGTGTAATAGTTACTGAAAGAATTTAAATAACAAGGAGCGCCTAGTTTAAAAGTTTCTTTGATGATTTTTTTCAACAAATTGGTTGATTTTCATTGATTTTTTTTTTCTAGTATTTATTATCTTAAACACTATCTATTTCAAATTCCAAAGTTCTAACTAGAGTGGAAAGTACTCTGGATTTTTTTTAAATATATTACTTAATCAGTCAATAGGTACCTAAAACTGTAATTTTAGTACACTAGTATTTTGGACACTATTGCACCTAGACACATGAAATTTATTTTGGAAAATTGCTTCTATTAACCTCAACCTTTCTGAGAAAAGGGTCTAGCAGATTAAGACAGGTGAAAACAATATGTCGGTTCGTCATAATTCCTCATGATCATTAACTGTTAGTATAGTAAACTATACATAACTACAGTAGACTCTCGTTAATTCAAACCTGCGATAATTCGAAACTCTCTATAATACAAAGGTATCACGAGTTCACTACAAAATCTCTTTATATTTTAAACTAAAACAATACATTCCTATACATTTGGTAATTCGAACGAAAAAATCATTGCTACGTAACAAAACGACGCGTTAATTCGAACTCATCGACGTCAAACACTCGTCAATTCAAAGTTGCAGAGAGAAAGATTGTAAATACATTTTGAGACAAGTTCAAGTTCATTCATCGCAAATGCTTAAAAAATTAAAATTGCTACCTGCGATAATTCGAACCTCTCTATAATTCGTAATATTTTAAGAGTCCCTCCAGTTTCGAATTAATGATAGTCGACTGTATATACATACAGTGCGTTTTCTGCCAAAAAGGAATGATCCATGACCTCTACAACCAAATCTATCTTTTTCCAGTACCCTCATTCGTATTAATCTACATATACTGACTATAATCTATATATAGTATATATAATATACCGATTATGTATAATATGTACGCTCTTTACTTCATACTCTTGCCATTCGCAAAAATTGTTCCATATTAGTTGAAAATCAACTGTAGTTACTACTGGTTTATCTATATATATATATATAAACGCCATGAGCAGCGGGACCCCATCACGGAAGTCGAATTTTTTCCTTCATCTTTGGTATTGAATGTCTACAAGCGAAATGTGATTGAAAGTCTACAAGCGATTTGTCATTTTGGTGGTTTCAAAACTAATGTTCAGTGTCCGGCTGATCGGGGCTTTAAAAAAGGTTTTAAGTTATTAAGGGCTGAATCTCAGTAAATTTCAATTTTGTGCCGATAACAGTTAGCAGGAAGAAAGCAACACAATTCGTACGAGGGCATTCCCACCCATGCTTCTCCGCCAATTGCCTTTGTGTTTTATTTTTAAATACTAAAAAAGGACCTTAAATAGCAAACTGGAAAGCCTTTATGAAGGTATTTTTTCTTTCCAAAAAAATCCAGAATTTCTATTTTATAAATAAAAATCCAAAATTAACACTTTATAAATAAACATTAACTTTAATAACATTTTTAAATTACTTAATATGTAATATGTATTGCATTTGTTATAAAAGTACTAACTCAAGAAATGTACAAAATTTCAGCCTTCTACGTTTACTCAGAAAGTCTCTAGGCGTGTTAGAAAAAAGGCAAAAAAATCAACGAAATATTGGCATAAAAATCGTGTGGGTAAGGGTTGAAACCTCCAAGAAGCAGTGGCTGGCTATTAACTTAACCTGTAGACAAAATTTCAATCCTTTAGGTTTATTTGCGGAGATTTTGATCCGCACGAAACTGTTAAAAAACAAAAAAAATTATGTTCTTTTTGGTATAAAAATGGTGGGGGTAAGGGTTAAAAGTTAAGACCCCCAAAAGGCACCCCCTTGGTACTAATTCAATCCGAATACAAAATTTCAGCCCTCTAGGTTTATTTGGGTGACGTGTGCGAGTGGTACAAACTTCGAAAACGTCAAAAAAGCATGAAATTGTAGCTTAAAAATGGTGGGGATAGAGGTAAAATATTAAAACCTCCAAAAGGCAAACCCTAGGTACGAACTCTATCAACATACCAAATTTCAGCCATCTAAGTTAATTCTGAGGGACTGTGGGCGCGTAAGATCCAGCAAAAATCATTTTTCCCCCTCTACTCCTTCCAAATCATCGTAGAAAGCTGAATTTTGGATATGTTGTAGAAAATTGACCGAAACATTATTTCCAGCCGGTTTGGAAAAGTTTTATGTTTTACCGCCCCTCACCACCCCCTTAAAAGCTGGGTCGAATCAAAAATTTGCCCAAAATTTGACCCCACTTTGATAGTATTGTTGTGCATCAGAATGAGCCCCACTTACTAAATTTCAGCTCTTAACTTCCATAGGGGGGCCCTACACATATTAAAAATTAGCGGGAATATACATATATATATATATATATATATATATATATATATATATATATATATAGACATTTTTTTCTACAGAATCGTGTTCTACGGGTCCGAAAACGGATAGCGCCCCTACTCTCATCTCTTGCCGTTCTTATCGTATAGGCTGTATAAGTCTAATTTTTTTCAAGGAAAAATTCGACTAAAGATCAAAACTGATTAATCGATCAACGCACAGCCCAAACCGCTGGGCCTAGAAACGTGAAATTTTGAACAGGGATTTTTTATGTAACGTAGGTGAGCACTAAGAAAGGATTTTTGGAAATTCACCCCCTAAGGGGGTAAAATAAGGGTTGAAAATTTTTATAGAAATTTGTAATTTTTTTAGATAGAAATATGGAAATTTGTGTTAGGTTACTGGTTTGAACACAGAAGTTACAGTGCTTTTAAAAATTCATCCCTCAGGGCTTAAGGGGTTGAAACAGGGGAAGAAACTTTAAATAGAAGTCTGTCACCTAGGAACGTGAAAGTTTGCACAGGGATTCCTTATATAACGTAGGTGGGCACTAAGACGGGATTCTTTGGAAATTCACCCCCTAAAGGGGTAAAATATCGGATGAAAATTTTCATAGAAATCTGTAATTTTTTGAGTTAGAAAAATGTATGGAAATTGGTGTTAAGCTACTAGTTTGAACATAAAAGTTTCAGTGCTTTCAAGAATTGATCACTTAGGGGGTTGAAACAGGGGAAGAAACTTTAAATGGAAGTCTGTCGTTTTTACAATTAGAAATGTGGAAACTGATACGGTATATGGTATGCTGGTGATTTTAAAGTTGTTAAAAATTCATTGTTTAACGTTTATAAATGCGAAATTGAGTGTGTTGATTTGTTTGTTTGTTCATTTGACTTGCTTTTACGCTTCAACAACTTAACCAGTCATCTTGAAATTTTGCACAGACATAGCTTTTGAGATGGAGACGGTTATAGGCCATCTTTTAAGCCGTGAAAATAAATCATTTCCGAGGGAAAATCTATGACAATTATGACAGTTGACTATTAAAAAGCCGATTATTTGTTTGCAAACTTCGATTATTGTTAACAGAATGGTTGGAAAAGAACATAGACGACTTTTTACCCTGGGAAAACATCTCGTTCCTGTGGGGAATCTCATTTCTGTGGAAAAATATATTTTAAATGAAACAAAAAAAGATTCCTAGAGTTTGTTCGAACTCTGTTTTTTAGCAGATAGAACGATATACAGCGATAAACATAGGTTTTTACACCGAGAAAGTATTTGATTCCCGAGGGAAAATGTTTTTAAAATGAAACAATGAAATAGTGACAACTGACTGTTAAAAAACGGAAGATTGATTTTAAACATTGGATATTATTTACAGCGGGGATAGAAAGGAACACAGACTACTCTCTCCGTCGAGAAAATATCTGAATCCTGTAAGAAGTCTTATTCCCGTGGGAAGGTATATTTAAAACGATAGAAAAAGGATCACTGACTTCATTCAAACTTTGCATATTGTTAAAACAATGTTATAGTCTATTTTTTACCCGGAGAAAACATTTTATTTCTGTGGGAAAATTCCTATGGGAAAATGAAAGTACTTTGTATACTTTTGAACTAGAACTAGAACTTTTGAACTAGGCTGAAATCATTTCCGCCATAAACTGGAATAAAATTAGATCGTGTAATATGAAGTCTCGTTTTCCGACCACTTGGCCGATCATGTAAGGGAGATAAACACCGACACTTTTTTGAGAATGAGAGAAATATTTAAAAGCAATTCTTTAATTGTAAATAGAATTCTTGTAACCCGGTGTTATTTTCGCCATTATTTGGAATAATATAAGGTTGTGTAATATGAAATGTCATTTTCTGACCACTTGGCCGACCATGAAATTCAGATAAATATCGACTTTTTCCAAGCATTAGAGAAATGTTTAAAAATAAATCTTTAACTCTGACTAAATTTTTTGTGACCTAAAATCATTTCCGTCATTAATTGGAATAACAATAGGTCCTGTAATATTAAATGCCGTTTTTCGACCACTTACTCAACCATGTAATGTAGATAAACATCGGCACTTTTTAAGCATTAAAGACATGTTTAAAAGTAATTATTTAATTGTATTATGGGCGCAAACCAAAAAGAACCTTTTTATATACTATATACCTATAGCTACATCATATTAATAAACAGAAGTTTTTTCACTCACTCATTTAAATACAGTGTAAACTCCATATAACGAAATTGAAGGGACCGGGTATTTTATTACGTTATAAAGAGTTTTCGTTATATGGAGAGTAAAAGAAAACAATATAATTTTACGAATAAAACTTAGGAATTTAGTAAGTGGTTTTAATTTTGACTGAATTAAGTCACACTTTTTCGTCAATACACAAACTCTTTCTTTTACTCGCCATATTTACAGTTAAAATGAATATGATAACGTAAAGACAGCAATAAGACAGTAGTACGGAAGTACAGTAGGCAAAAACATGTGCTAGGCAATTACAACAAACAAATAAACGGATTTCTAAGAATCCCTTTGTGCGTACGAAATATTTACGACTCTGTATCACTATTTTGTTTGAAAGTCAGTGAAATAAAAATTTTTTGGCTTGAAAAATGACGCATTTTTCGCTATTGAGAGTGGCTATTACGTTATAAAGAGTGTTTCAATATACGAATGATAATGTAAACCAAACAAATCTTTGTAATTTCTACGTTTTAAGGAGTTTTTCGGTAAATAGAAGTTCGTTATATAGAGTTTACACTGTACATGATTACTTGGTTTGGTTGATAACTATGTAAATAATACAATTTGTATTCCCCTCACCGCAATTTCTAGTGGTATTTTGTGGTTGCGCCCATAATAGAATTCTTATAGTCAGAAGTTATTTTCCCTATTATCTGGAATAATATTAAGCCGTGTAACCGGCCCCGGTTTTTTGAAGCGTCTGATCAAACTGTCTATTTTGAATATTTTAATCAATATTTGAAATTTGTATTAGTTCTTCACATTATTTAATTTAGTTTTATTTATTGTATTATATTTATTATTAATATTATTATTTTATTTATTTTTTGTTTTATTTATATACAGGTTTATTTTATATGAAAAAAGTTGTGATTAATAAAATAAAATTATTGTAGCCTAGCCTTCCAAGTTAGTCCATCGTAAAAATAATTTTGTGCGCGTTCGTCCTATACCATTTTAGACCACTTGTTGTTAGGACTAACCATTGTCCGCAATGGCCCAAGCCCATCTTTTTGTAAGTGACTTAGTCAATCAAAATAAATTTCTTTAAATGCCTTTTTCTAAATAATAATGTTTCGATTATTATAAAATTTTGTAAAATAACGACAAAAAAAAACTATTTTCTCGAAAAAATAAGTAAATATATAGTTTTGTAATGGAAGCTTTGTATTGTCAATTAATTTACACGTCATATAGTATGTATAGCTGCAAGCAAAACGTTGCGCGTGTATTACAAAACAGCCATGTCTTTTTACTTTGCTTTTTGTATTCTGCGTATCTTGATGACTAAAATTTTTTTTTTTTTTTGGTTTGGTTGATTGATTGGTGAGTATTACTATTAATTCATTCAATCGGTTAATCGGCTAAGCAAAAAAAGTTAATGGCTAAACTGGCTATACTAAAATAAAAATAACTAAATTCAAAGTCGATTTAAGCTCGATCCAGATGATTTTGACTTAGAAGGGAGTTTATAATAACAACATCATTTAAAATAAAAATAAAAAAATAATAAATCGAACGAGGTACATACTTTGCTTTAAGATAATCAATTTGAAAAAATTAGTTCCACACTAGTATATCAGTGGATACCACAAATTACTTTATGGCCCTTGCGGTATCCACATCCACATTATAATGTAAAACAATACATAAAAAAACTTATATAATATATTAGATATAATATATCGCGCGTTGGCTGTCTCTACCTCGTATATCAAAAGCTACATGTTTTAGGACACACAAAAAACATATTAAATACTGTATTTACATATATACTTTTATATATATATATATATATATATATATATATATATATATATATATATATATATATATATATATATATATATATATACTAGCCGTATGCCCGATGGGATTTCCCATCGACAACATCTTTTTATTAGGTACTCACTTTCTGCTCACTTTAAATGTTTTTCAAAAGCCTAAATCAATATCTACGTTTCTAACTTCAAAAATGACGAACTTCCCATATGAACTTTCATTTTTTGTTTTAACCCCTTAGACAATAAATTTCCAAAAACGTTAACACAACTGAATTTTATTTATAAATAGAAACTTAAACGCCAATTTTCATAATTCCTGTGCTTAATTTCGTCCTTCTAAACCCAACAGTTTAGGTTGTGCGTCGTTTGTCAGCCAAAGTTAAATATTTATTAAATAGGTAAAATATTATTTATTTTAATAGCCATAGTAACATTTTTATATACCACTAACTTCAAAAATATCGAATTTCCATAAAAATTTTCATTCCTTATTTAACCCACTTAGGGTGCGAATTTTCAGAAATCTTTCTTAGTGGGCACCTACGTTACATAGGGAACTCCTGTGCAAAAATTCATTCTTCTAAACCCAACGGTTTACGCTGTGCGTTGTCTGTCAGTCAGTCAGTGTTAGAAATTTATTAAGTTGATGGGTAGCCAATATCAAAGGGTGTAATTAGCATAAATCTTAATAGTGATGAAAACACGGATTTAGAATATGTTTTTTTTTGTGTCCAAAAATTGGGAGTTTTCAGATACAAGGTTGAGACAGAGTACGAGCGATATGTGGTCAATACATACGTATGTTACCACGTAATATGTACATAATACATATTAATAATCTGACAAATCTTTCTAAAGATAAAAGCAAAACAACAAAAAATTAAATCTCCTTGAAATTACATGAAAATTAACGCAAATTAATTGATATAATAATAATTTTATTGATATCTATCAATAATATAAAGAAGAATGGTGCACTGTTGTTTTGTTTTTATTCTTTTTATATCCTATTAAAATTTTAATTACTAAAGCCGTTCAAATCGATTAATTTAACGGGAGATCGTACACGCTTGCCGCTTGTTGAGACTCCCATGCATGCAATAACAATCGAATTTTTTTTCTTATGGTTCTAGAGACGATCGTCAAAAATATTGAGGTATATACTTTTTTGCGTGGGGGAAAATATTCATCCAGCTAGGTGTTTTTTGCTGGACGAGTTGGACCTTTACCAACTAAAAACCCGCACTTATGCCCCTAGAGAAAGATCATACCTAGAACTATCCATGAGGACATGTCGTCGGATGTGATCGGGCTGAGTGACACCGCGCGTATTTAAACTTCTTACCAAACAAGCCGCCTACTTCGGTTAAAGGCAAAAGACCTACACACTTAAAAAATTTAAAGCGAAGTCACATAAAAACAAAACAACGAACAAAAGGCCTAACAAAAAATACAACAACGGCCAATAACAATAAAAGCACCATATATATTACAACATAAAAGACCTAACAAGAAATACAACAACGGCCACAACAATAACAACAAAAAAGGAACAACAATAAAAATAAAGATTTAACTGATCAGAACTCACTGCCCCCTTTGTGCTCTAAGTTCTTCCTGCTCTTTGCAGGTCATGATTCCGGTCCATGGTCTACTGATTGCCTGCCAAGCGGCCTGGTCACCAGTCATGACCGTTTCTGCCCTTTCCGGCGTTAAAATTTCCCCCAATGCCGAGTACAAGCTTACCCTTTTTTCTTTCCATCTCTCACACTCGAACACAGTATGTTCTGGTGTGTCAGTTGCCCCGCAATACAGGCACCTATCATCCGCTGTCTTACAAATCCGCTTCGTATGGTCTGAACAAACCGTGCCCTGTAAAAACTTACGTCAGAAAGTAGTTCAGTTTTCTGTGACTGCAGTTTATCCACTGGTTAACATTCGGGATTAGACGTTTTGTCCACTGTACCGTGTCAACCCACGCATCCCAGCGCTGCTGCCACATGTGCAGTACCTCCTGCCTTAGGGCAGCTTTTGTCCTGCCTTCATTTGACCTATAGAGTTCAGCTCTTTCTAAGGCTAAAAAGTCAACCGGTATCGTGGCTGTGATAACCTGCAACGCTTCTGTTGATACCGTTCTGTAAGCACTAGCGACTCGAAGCAGGGCTTTCCGTTGGACTCTAAATAGGCGCTTTTTATAGCTGGCTATTTGAAGGCTATTGTACCATATAAGAGCTCCATATAAGATAATCGATTGAGCGACACCGCACAGGACTGCCCTCTTCTGGCTGAAGGGGCTCGCAATGTTGGGTATAAGTCACGATAACTGGCAAATCGCCTCCTCCGTTCTTGCCGATACTATCTGTATATACTGCCCAAACCGTAGCAGTTGGTCGATGTTAATGCTTAGGTATCTAATACAACCCTTTGGTCTTATTATTTGGTTCCTCACTTGGAACTGAACATGCCCTCTGTTTCTTAGACCTTTGATAATTACCGCCTCCGTTTTCTCCGGCGCCAAATCTATGTGGTTGAAAGCCATCCACGTATCCATGCGTGGTATTGTTTCGTTTGTCAAAAACTCCAAGTTATTAATGTTGTCAGCTGTGACAACGATAGCCAGGTCGTCTGCATATCCAAAAACTTGTGCCCCCTCCATCATTTCCAGTCTCAGGATTGCATCGTAGCTGATGTTCCACAAGAGTGGTCCGAGAACTGACCCCTGTGGAACATCAGCCCTAACCGCCCTCTCTCTCTCCTACCGCCTATTCTAATTGTCCTGTCTCCTAAGTAACTAATGACCAGGTTCATCAGGTATTTCGATACTCCGACTTCCTCCAGACTCCTTATAGTGAGTTCTTGTGGGATTTAATTAAACGCATTACTCACATCTAATGTAACCAAGACACTCCACTTCTTCCTCGTACCTATAGCTGCATTGATGACTCCTTCCACGACTTGTGTTGTGGACCTTCCCTTACGAAATCCAAACTGCTTCGTCGAAAGACCCCCCAGTTCTTCAATTTCCGTCTCTAGCCACTTCCTTATTAAGCTTTCATACAGCTTCCCAAGCACACTAATAAGGCAAATTGGTCTATATGCCGATGGATGCTCTAGTGGCTTATTTGGTTTCCGAATCAGTACTAGAGATGCTACCTTCCATACGCTAGGGAAGGAGTGGCTAGCGAGCTACGTGTTCAAGATATTTAAAATCCATGTGGGAACTTGACCAACCACAATTTTGGCTGCATCCGCCGAAATACCATCAGGGCCTGGCGCCTTGCCTTTTTTCAATTGTTCCGCTGCTATACTCAGTTCTTCCACGCTACATGGCTGACCAGTTTCACATGTAACGGGGACCCCTCGGAGCCCCAAGGGTAGGGAAGAGGAAATCAGAAATCTCCTTTTTAGCGAATTTCAAAATTCAGCTATTACGCCCGGTGTCACGGGGGAACCTGAGGCCGAGACTATAACAGAAATATGTTTTGAGGCCCCTAGACGGAGAGAAAATTCCTATAAAAATTACTGTACTCATACTACAATCGACGTGTAACAGGCGAACATATCCAATTTTATCGTACAAAAATTTGATATGTTCGCCTGTTACACGTCGATTGTAGTATGAGCACAGTAATTTTTATAGGAATTTTCTTCTCTCCATGTCGAATACGAAAATTATATATATATATATATATATATATATATATATATATATATATATATATATATATATATATATATATATATATATATATATACACTAGCGGAAATAATTAAAGGATCAAAAAAAAAATTCCAAATTTTTAGCGATTTTTCGAATGGCTGTATTTTTGTGAAAAATGGTCGTATCGGAGTCGTAAGCAAAGCAATTTAAAGCTGGAAGTTTCTAGTTTCGAAATCTTGCGATAAAAAAATTTTCAAAACAACGTGTGTGACGCAATCATAATAAATACACTGAAAAAAAAAAATTTCGAAATTTTTTCGGTTTTTTTTTTTTGGTCCACGGACTTTGAAAAAATTTTTCCGACTTAACCACCATATGGACCGGATAACTTGTTCATTCAGCTTTAATTTGTTCTTTTATAAACTTTTAAACGACCACTTTTCGCTGAGATATCGGACTTTGAATGGAAAAGGATCATTTCGTCTTTGACCATCGATATCTCAGCAACCAATGATCACACAGAAAATCGAACGGGTGTTTTAAAAACTCGAATAAATTCTCTACAAGAATTAACCACCTTTTTCAGAAAAAAATTTTTTTTTTGCATACTTTACATGAATTTGAAAAATCAAGAAAAAAAGAGCTTTTGGTGGCTTTTGAAAAAATTAAAAATTTGAAAAAAGCTGAGAAATTTTGTTTTCATTTTGTTGAAAATTATGAAAGTTTAAGATCCTTTAATTTTTTCAAAAATTCAATTTAATGAAACACAAAAACGGCTGGACGGATTAAACTGAAACTCGGTGGGGTTTTTGTGGGTATCTTGAACTGTAAAAGGCACACTTAAGATTAGTGGTTTTCTCGAAGTTTTTTATTCAGCGCTTGATTTTCCAAAGCGCCAGCAAAAGCTCTTTTTTCCTTGATTTTTCAAATTCATGTAAAGTATGCAAAAAAATTTTCTTCTGAAAAAGCAATAGCTAATCCTTGTAGAGAATTTATTCGAGTTTTTAAAACACCCGTTCAATTTTCTGTGTGATCATTGGTTGCTGAGATATCGATGGTCAAAGACGAAATGATCCTTTTCCATTCAAAGTCCAATATCTCAGCGAGAAGTGGTCGTATAAAAGTTTATAAAAAACAAATCAAAGCTGAATGAACAAGTTAACCGGTCCATATGGTGGTTAAGTCGGAAAAATTTTTTCCAAGTCCGTGGACCAAAAAAAAAACCTAAAAAATTTTTTTTTTCAGTTTATTTATTAGGATTGCGTCACACACGTTGCTTTGAAAATTTTTTTATCGCAAGATTTCGAAACTAGAAACTTCCAGCTTTAAATTACTTTGCTTACGACTCTGATACGACCATTTTTTACGAAGATACAGCAATTCGAAAAATCGCTAAAAATTTGGAATTTTTTTTGATCCTTTAATTATTTCCGCTAGTGTATATATATATATATATATATATATATATATATATATATATATATATATATATATATATATATATATATATATATATATACGAAAATGAGATATATATGTCGCCACGATAACTTTCGAACGAAACGTTTAATGCTTACGAAATATTGTGTGCGAACTAAAATCCGGATTGGCTCGGCTAAGTTCGTCAGCGAGACACGTCGGATGCCTAGAAGTAGGTTTTCTGGCCATTTTTTATCATTCGATCCTATTATTAGACAGTTCGCTTTTTACATCGTTGAAAAGGAAAAAAAATTATGAAGAAAATATTCTTATAATTTTCTTTCTATGTTAAGTATTTTTCGAGAAAATTGTAATTTTTCACATTTGGGCCACTTTGCTCTCTTTGTCAGTGTAATAAGTAATTTATATTGCTGTCTCAATTCATTATAAAATATAGAAAACTCGCATTTTTTTACGATTTTTTACCTAAAACAATTGATATATATTCACATGTATGTATTAATTGTATTATAATAAAGTTCTGTCTCATGTTAATTGCATTTTAATTAACATAGCTCTGTCTCAAGTTGAAAAATTAACTTTAAGCAGATTTTTAAGCTTATGTAATGAAGATATTTCTTTTTTTTATTGAATTTTAAATAAACAAGAAATTGAAATTTATGTCATCATATAATATTATTAACTACAAAAAAAAAACTATGTACGCACAAAAAAAAATTTTAAATGGATCTTTTTTGAAAATTTTTTCACTAATAATTATTAATGTTAAGAAGTTAAACAATTGTAAATGGATTTAAGGTATCTTATGTGAGATCCGTCAAGGTTTTGGCCATTTGGGAACCTAAAAACGCCAAAATCGATTTCGAAAATTTTTTCACCGTAAGTAAGTTAAAGTATTTGAATTAATTAAGTAATTAAATTATGTCCGCAAGAAGCTTATGGACTGCCATAAATTATATGAAATCCCTAGGACCCTTTTCTTACTGTTAAAGTACTAAAATTATTTTAGATGAATAAAGATTATGTTGTATGAGTTCCGCCAGGATTCATTGATCCCATAATTGTAAAAAATAAGCTTACCGACCAATTTTGAAAATTTTTAGATATAGATTTCGTTATGCGGTCCGCCAGGGTCCATATAGGACACAAAAATGTCAAAAATAAACTAACCGACCGATTTTGAAAATTGTTTTACTGTTAGGGAGCTAAACTGTTTTAGATAGATATAGATTACGTTATGTAAGATCAGCTAGGGTCCATGAGACCTAAAAGTGTCAACAATAAACTAACCGACCGATTTTGAAAATTTTTTCGCTGTTAGAGAGCTTATTTATTTTGGCTAGATATAGATTACGTTATGTAAGATCCGCCAGGGTCCATGGGACCCAAATGTGTCAAAAATGAAATAAGTGACCGATTTTGAAAATTTTTTCACTGCTACAGAGGTAAACTATTTTAGACGGACATAGCTTATATGAGGTCGGCCAGGGTCCTGGGATCTTAAAAGCGCCAACAATAAACTAACCGACCGATTTTGAAAATTTTTTCACTCTTAGAGAGCTAAACTATTTTAGATAGATATAAATTACGTTATGTACGGTCCGACAGCGGCAGTGGGACCCAAAAATATCAAAAATAAAATAACTGACCGATTTTGAAAATTTTTTCACTATTATAGAAGTAAACTATTTTAGATAGGTACAGGTTGTGTTATCTGAGATACACAACTGTCCTGCGGATGCAAATGCGGCGTATAATGCTACACAACGGGTTTTGAAAATACTTTTACTAAATATATATATATATATATATATATATATATATATATATATATATATATATATATATATATATATATATATATATATATATACATATATATATGCATATATATATATGTATATATATATATATATATACATATATATATATGCATATATATATATATATATATATATATATATATATATATATATAGATATGTTTCCCACTATTTCCCCGCAACAATGAGGCAGAAAGGTGCGGTCGCGACGGTCGACCCCAAAATCTCCGGTGGCCTCGGAGAGGTCCCCCGACGTGCGCTGCAGGGTCGCATCCGGTTGCCATCCAGCACTAAAACACACATCGCGATATTTTGCTGGTTGAGAGGGCAGCCAGGGCATGTTGGCTAGACCGCCCCGGGCCCCTGTACTACCCAGCGGCCCAGGAGTGTCCAACCTGGTTTTCTCTCTGTACCCTCCGGCAGACTGGAATATCAGCCCCCGCGCCCGCACCATCAGCCCACGGCAAGTCAACAGAAAACGCTTGAGGTATATACTAAAAGCTTCAGACGAGACGGTATCCAACGATAGCATAAAGGAATATTTTGATTATACAAAATAAAACACGTTGCCATAGAAAAAACTGTTCCTACTCAGCAAAGAATTTACTATTATCTGTTAAAATTGAATAAATGAATCTAAGCAGCTAAGGCCTATTTACCTATGTTACCTATTTAAAAATAAAATTTAAAGTACAGTCAATAAAATAGGTAGTTTAAGGGGGTTCCCCGTGTAACGGCCTGTTTTTTAAGCATTTTTGGGGAAGGTTTTTTGTTTGATGATCAGTGAAAAGATAGAACTTTGAGTTTTTTATCATTTATTTATTACTCTTTCAAGAGTATGCAAAACAAATTTCAAGTAAAAATCTTCATTAAAACGTAAATTGTACCACTCCGAAGACACCCGCCTCGAAAAAAAGGCCGCTCAATTCCTCCACGATTTCGATTGATTGGCTCATCTGAAAAAAGAAAAAAAAACGGTGTTTTAATCTTCAAGCCTAAATGCAACGAGTAAACTAGAAACATTTGAAAATATTGAAAATTGAGTTTTTGGCGGACTTCTGAAAAAAAAGTTTCAAATTTCATGATTTTTTTAGAATATTTCGTTATGAAAAAAAATAGAAATACTCAGAATTTTTGGATGATTATAGTTCACTCCGTACATCTAAATGTGCTGAATCTACCCTATAAATTTCAAGTGAATCGGTCAAACCGTTCTCGAGATATGATGGAAGACAATTTGAAAAACATAGTTTTGAAAAAAATGCCTTTAAAGTTTCAAGTACGGTTATGAAATTCAACTTACCATCAATCTGCGATGCTTGGTCCATATAGTACTCCTTCTTCTTCCTCCAAGTACCTACCCAAGTTTTGGTAGGTACTTGGTATTTGGTGCGAGATAGTCAGGTCCAAAAGTATAGCCACTTTAACGCATTATTGTTGTTATTTTGCTTCTACTAATTTTGACGCATTCTATACTGTAATTCTATACTGTCGATGGAATAAAGATTATTATTATTATTATTATTATTATTATAGCTCAGCAAAAAAATTTTCTTTCATCAAAAATTAAATAATGCATTAATAATATTCTTCAGTTGTTATATTTGTATACAACAATGCTTTTATATTGCTACAACCCGCGCGCTTATGTTGTAGCAATATAAAAGCATTGTTGAAAAAGCGTTGAAAAACATTGTAAAATGATGTTTATAAATTATATTTCAAAAACGGCACGATCAATAATTTTTATTTGTTATTGAATTTGGTAATTATGCAGAAGCACGGCTCCACCTATTTTTGGCTCTAAAAGAAAAACTAATGATCCGATTTTAATGATTTTTTTTAAAATGTTCGTCGCTACGGCGGATTAATTTAAAAAAATACTACAAATCGATACCGATAATGGAAAGGCTGGAAAACTGTTTTAAAACTTAACAAAATTAAATTTTTTCAAATTTTCTTTTGTCATTTAGTGTGTGTGCGTTTATATGTGTGTCTGAGTGCATAGTCTAGTAAAACTGACCAAAACAAATACTTTTTCAAGAATAAAAAAATCAATATCTCGTTGCATTTTCGAAATATTAAGCGTAGAAGTTAGAAAAATTGACTTAATTTTGTAAACTACGATTATCTCAACGCCATGATTTGAGTGCATATTCTGGTAAAATTGATCAAAATAAATAAGAGTAGATTATATAATAACTAGGTGGTTAAGTTAGTTAAGGTTAGGTTAGTTTAGTTAGTTTTGACAATATATTTCGACTTTGGTATAAAAACTAGGTGGTGAGGTTAGTTAAGGTTAGGTTAGTTTAGTTAGTTTTTACAATATATTTCGACTTTGATATAAAAACTAGGTGGTGAGGTTAGGTTATTTTAGCTAGTTTTGACAATATACTTCGACTTTGACACACATACATACAAAATAAAAAAAGAAAATCTAGAAAAAATTGAATTTTTTCAAATTTAACTACAGTTTCCCAGCATTTCCATTATCGGTATCGATTTGTAGTATTTTTTTTTAACTAATCCGCCGTGGCAACGAACATTTTAAAAAAAAATCATTAAAATCAGAGGTTAGGTTAGTTTAGCTAGTTTTGACAATATACTTCGACTTTGACACACATACACAGGGCCGCGCCAAGCGGGGGTGTTAGGGGTGCCTAGTACCCCGGCGGCAGGCTTTGGGGGCGGCAAATAAAATATAAAATTATTACTATTTTTATGTGGTAATTTTGATGACACTTAAATGTTATCCGCATTTTGCTTAAATACCTGTCTATTATGATTGTTGTGACCCGTCGGTAATCCGATTATTCCGATTGTTGACCAGCGACAACAATCATTTGCGCGGTAATCGGCGAGATCAAACGGGATCGGGATCGAACATGCTCTTGCATGCTTTAATTTTATAAAAACCGTCGTTGAATTCTACACATAAAACATTTATCAATCTTGCATTTCATTAAAGTAAGTATATATAGTAAGTAAACTGGTAGCCGGGAGGCATATATTTTATTATCAAAAATGTATTACAAATAAGTTTGGCGTTTTAGGGGCGACAATTTTTGTCTTGCACCCCAGCGCAAATGTCCCTTGGCGCGGCCCTGCACATACATACAAAATAAAAAAAGAAAATCTAGAAAAAATTGAATTTTTTCAAATTTAAATACAGTTTCCCAGCATTTCCATTATCGGTATCGATTTGTAGTATTTTTTTTAACTAATCCGCCGTGGCAACGAACATTTTAAAAAAAAATCATTAAAATCAGATCATTAGTTTTCCTTTTAGAGCCAAAAATAGGTGGAGCCGTGCTTCTGCATAATTACCTTTTCTTTTTTATTTGGTATGCATGTGTGTCAAAGTCGAAGTATATTGTCAAAACTAACTAAACTAACCTAACCTCACCACCTAGTTTTTATATCAAAGTCGAAATATATTGTAAAAACGAACCAAACTAACCTAACCTTAACTAACCTCACCACCTAGTTTTTATATCAAAGTCGAAATATATTGTAAAGACTAACTAAACTAACCTAACCTTAACTAACCTCACCACCTAGTTTTTATACCAAAGTCGAAATATATTGTCAAAACTAACTGAACTAACCTAACCTTAACTAACTTCACCATCTAGTTTTTATATCATCTACTCTTATTTATTTTGATCAATTTTACCAGAATATGCACTCAAATCATGGCGTTGAGATAATCGTAGTTTACAAAATTAAGTCAGTTTTTCTAATTTCCACGCTTAATATTTCGAAAATGCAACGAGATATTGATTTTTTTTATTCTTGAAAAAGTATTTATTTTGGTCAGTTTTACTAGACTATGCACTCAGACACACATATAAACGCACACACACTAAATGACAATGAAAATGAAAATTTGAAAAAATTGAATTTTGTTAAGTTTTAAAACAGTTTCCCAGCCTTTCCATTATCGGTATCGATTTGTAGTATTTTTTTAAATTAATCCGCCGTAGCGACGAACATTTAAAAAAAAAATCATTAAAATCGGATCATTAGTTTTTCTTTTAGAGACAAAAATAGGTGGAGCCGTGCTTCTGCATAATTACCAAAGAAAATCTAGAAAAAATTGAATTTTTCCAAATTTAACTACAGTTTCCCAGCATTTCCATTATCGGTATCGATTTGTAGTATTTTTTTTAACTAATCCGCCGTGGCAACGAACATTTAAAAAAAAAATCATAAAAATCGGATCATTAGTTTTCCTTTTAGAGCCAAAAATAGGTGGAGCCGTGCTTCTGCATAATTACCATATTTCGCAAAAAGTTTCTTATTTCGCAAAAGGTTTTTTTTTTAAATTTTACAATAATTTACTGGCGTTTTTAACCTCACAGAAGGTTCTTAGGCCATTATATAATAAAGACATGGTAAAAAATCCATATAATCTATGTTATGTTAGTAATGTTAATTCCGTTTTTTATCACAAGAAACAAACCACTAATCCGAATTTGCTGAAAACTATGGTCTTAATTTTTTGATTACGCATCTAATAAAATTTGTCCGGAGTTGATATCATCATTTGTTCTCGAGATATGCGAGACGAAAAAAAATTCACCAACAAACGAACGAACGAACGTACGAACTAACGAACGCACACAGAGACATCACTCTAAAAACGATGGATTCGGATTCTAGTAACCTTGAAACGTGGAGATATGTCAAAATTAGCCATTCGTAGAATCGGACCCATTACAATAACTTCCAATGGGAAGTTAAAAATAGAAACGGCACAACAAGTATATATGTAGTAAAGGTTAAAAGAACTGAAATGAACCAAGAACAAAATAAGAATTTTTCAAAAATAAAGAAAGATTTTAAAAATTTAAACATATTTAGTTATCATATGGGCTACTTTCAAAATAGCCCAACTTGTGGAAAATCGCCCAATACAAATTATGAGCACAAGACATGTTTGAAATCCGCCCAAATTGCGGAAATACGCCCAATATGGCAACTTTGACTGTATTCCTAGTAGAGAATCATCTGTCCCTCGAACTCTTCGCTATCACTACTTTCCCACTCTATTTCCATTCTTCTTATACAGTAGTACCTCGATAAATCGGGCCCACGAAAATCCGGACCCTTCAGTAATCCGGCCCGATTTAACAATCATTACATTTACACTCTACATTTACATTCTATATTTACCGTCAATTGGTACAGTACAAAATAGAATTGTATTGTACAGTAATTATAATCACGCGAAACGCAGAACTGCCTACAAACCCAGTACATAGAACAGTAGTGCTTGCTGTTAATTTCTTAGAGATGCTATAAGGGGTCTCAAATTCATTACATTTTAAACGGTCTCTCGATGGTCCGGCTTTTTCGTAAATCCGGCCTACCGGTCGCCCATTTAAGCCGGATTATTGAGGTCTTACTGTATATGCAGTACCTACCTTTCAAGGACGTTTGCTATCCCTTTGTATACTTTATATAGAATTTAAATAATTCTCAAAAGAAAAGAAAAATATAACTGCAAAAATTATATTTATATTATACTAAAAGTAACGTCATTTTCATTAAAATACACTTTAAAAAAAAAAAAAAAAAAAAAAAAGAAAAGAAAAAAAAACGGAAGATTTCAAGAGGTAAACTTTTTACTTTTGAGCATAAGAAATTCAAAAAATCCATCCATTATAACTGGATTCCGAGGTATAAACCTAATTGCACTGGACTATATGTGTAATAATTAAAACTACTTAAGATTTTAATATATGCATTGTTGTATGCTACTATTTTTGCAGTGTTATGTACTTATGAATTTTTTAAGGTAAACTTATGAATTTTTTAAGTTATTTTTTATTTCCTTCGATATGTTCTTTATTTTCCTCCCCAAAATATGGTCACCGTAATTATAGTACCTACATCTTTTTTGAAAATATCATTTTTTAGAAAAATCTTTGATATTTTTAACGGTCGGTTCTTAAGCTATAATAATACATACAATATACACAGTGAGGACAAAACACCACAATGCTTGCCTAATATAACACCAAAAAGGCACGCGGCTTTGTAAGTTAACTTACCTATATGCTTGATACATACATACATACATACACATACACATACACCTACACATACAGGTGATTTTTTTGAGAATTGCTATTTTTATTACGGCTAAACTATTAATTAAAATTGTTCTAATGAGAGTTGTAGATATCGATGAGAGCAACCGATTGTTATAGTCAGAAGTTTTATAGGCCCATATGTTTTAATAGAAACGTAGGTATGTTAAGAGTTTAAAAAAAATTAGTTTATGCTTTTTTAAAATTGCCAGTAACAGTCAAAAATCTATTTTTATCAATTATCTCATATTTTTGAGTAAATACGTGCGCAAGTTTATTTCAAACGATTTTACATTGCTGCATTCTTTTTAGAAATAATTTTTTTTTTAAAATAAATTTGTAATTATTCTAAAAAATAAAAAATTCAGCAATCTAATTTTGGCTGGAACGCGGTAGAACGATGTTCCGCCACCTTAAACTGTCAATGACAATGAAATCGTATGCCGAAATTGCCGCTAGCTCCCTAACTAAAATAACAATTTGTTATTGAAGTATAACATTATGAAAAGCGATAAAAACGCTGTTGACTGAAGGAAACTCAAATACAGACGTGTATTTTTATCGTAAGACTAATAAATTGCAAAAAAAATTCAAAAAATATTTTTTTTATTATTAAATTTTTTAATTAAGTTTTCAGTTAATGCTTTAGATCGGTTTTATTGCCAAATTAACACTATACGGTTCGCGCGTCTACGCAGTAAACTTCCCTAAGGGCCTACAATATTTTTAACACGTTGACGCAACGCTATTCCACGTCAACAATTTTGTATAAAGCGTAAACCACTAAGGTATACAAACATAACTCGCTCTCTGTCTAATTATCGTGAATGATGAAGCGATGCAATGTTACAACAAACCTATTGTAGCTACACACCTATGGTTTTTCTGGCTATTACGCAGATGCTGTGTAATCGGGCCGTAAATTTTTAATATATATATATATATATATATATATATATATATATATATATATATATATATATATATATATATATATATATATATACTAGCCGTATACCCGATGGGATTTCCCATCGGCAACATCTTTTTATTAGGTAACCATTGCTCACTTTCAATATTTTTCAAAAGCCTAACTACCAATTTCCACGTTTCTAATTTCAAAAATGGCGAAATTTCTATACGAACTTTCATTTCCTGTTTTAACCGCTTAGGGAATGAATTTCCAGAAAC
Source organism: Brachynemurus nebulosus (assembly GCA_035578155.1). Taxonomy (NCBI): domain Eukaryota; kingdom Metazoa; phylum Arthropoda; class Insecta; order Neuroptera; family Myrmeleontidae; genus Brachynemurus; species Brachynemurus nebulosus. The sequence continues at coordinate 2,096,238 of JAPWDM010000011.1, read as the reverse complement.
GTTTACACAACTGACTTTTATTTATAAATAGAAGCCTAAAGATCAATCTTCATACATATCTTCTGTGCTAAATTTCGTCCTTCTAAACCCAACAGTTTAGGCTGTGCGTTGTCTGTCAATCAGTGTATAAAATATTATTTATTTGAATAGCCATAGTAACATATTTTTATATATCTAACTTCAAAAATGTCGAATTTCCATAAAAATTTTCATTCCTTATTTAACCCACTTAGGGGGCGAATTTTCAGAAATCCTTTCTTAGTGGGCACCTACGTTACATAGGGAACTCCTGTGTCATTCTTCTAAACCCAACGGTTTAGGCTGTGCGTTGTCTGTCAGTCAGTCAGTGTTAGAAATTTATTAAGTAGATATATATATATATATATATATATATATATATATATATATATATATATATATATATATATATATATTATAATCTCATTTAAAAAAGTGTAAGTTCGCATTGTAGCTTGAAAACCATAAAAACTACAAAGCTTCTGATTGTAGAAATCGATCCGCTTGTTCGTATCTACAATTCTTATGTGAGCAATTTTTAAACTAAATTACGCTTTTGCCGTAATAAAAATGGCAACTCTGAAAACTCACTTGTATAGTATATGTTTGTATGTGAAATGTGTTGATTCCTTATTAGCTTATTACTTTATTAGAAATAAATGGAGCTATATGTGCACTTATATATATATATATATATATATATATATATATATATATATATATATATATATATATATATATATATATATATATGTGTGTGTGTGTGTGTGTGTGTGTGTAGAAAAGATTGTTTATAAACAGTTCGGCCCTATATGAAATGTCGGTTGAAGAACAAATCACACACGCTGTGCGCTGACTCAGCAGGGACGCACACTTGATATTAGTTAATAGACGTGGTATATTATTATTACTTTATTACATTATCAGATTCTTCGCACATTTTCTTATAGCATAAATATCGTTCGTTACTAACGGTGTCCCGATTCAAGAATTACGGACAAATCACCTCGGTGTCGGTTCGTCTGTCACTGGAAATTTTCTTTGAAACTATTCCGTATGAAAATTTAAGTGGACTAAAGTCGATGCCACTTCCGAGTTATATGTACTAGCTGACTTTGAAGAATTATTAAAATTGGTGGAACCGAAACTACAAAAATTTAAAACATTTCACTATCACTTGCGAAATTAATGACTTATGAAATTTGTACACATACTTCACGTATAGAAAACGTTATAGAAAACTAGCATTTACCCGTAGTTTTGCTCGCGTGGTGTTTGAAATTATGACATCAAGTTAATACGTATAAAATATATTGTGTCACTATTGAGGGCTGTAATTTTTCTTTTTTTTTAGTCATTTTCTCACAGCAATAAAATGTTTTCCCGGAGTAAAAAGTAGCCTGTGTTTTTTATTGTCCCCTATGTTAACAATATACAAGGTGTGGACCATTTTTTAATAATAAACTCTCATTATCATTGTTTCGTTATACATACATTTTCCCTCAGGAATGAGGTATTTTCCCTTTATACTTTTACTAGCTTTTACCCGCGGCTTCGCTCGCGTGGCTTTTGAAATTATGACATCTAGTTAAATCGTATAAAGTGTACTTTCATCGCGTCGCTATTGAGAACTGTTACTTTTTTCTTGAGAGTTTTCCTACAGAAATAAAATATTTTTCCCGGATAAAAAATAAACTATAACATTCTTTTTTATATCGATTTAAATATATTTTCCCACGGGAATAAGACTTCCCACAGGATTCAGATATTTTCCCGGCATCAAAAGTAACCTATGTTTATCGTTCTATATTGTTTTTTCTGCTGATAAATAATAAGCTAATCAATTGTCCGTTGTTATAATTTAAATATAAGGGTGACCGACCCCGGCCCGGTGGAAATTTCATCTGTATGGAATTTGTTAAGAATAGTAGACGTGCCAGCTGACGATAACTGGATAGTTCCCGGTTGTTTATTTCCTTATAGGATACAAATAATATTTTGAACAGTAAATAAATAATTTCATAGAGTAGTCTTCGGTAGAAATCTTATTATTATTGGTGGTATCTATAGAAATATTTATTAATATTGTAAAATACATTTAATCCTTACTAATATTATAAATGCGAAAGTGAGTTTGTTTGTTTGTTTGTTTGTTTGACTGGCTTTCACACCTCAACAACTTAACCAATAAACTTGAAACTTTGTACAGACGTTGCTTGCCGGCCAGAGACGGTTATAGGCTACTTTTTATCTCGGGAAAATATTTCATTCCTGTGGGAAAGTGCATTAAATTACAACAGCTGGCAATTAAAAAAAGGATAAATGATTTCAAACTTTGTATATTGCTAACAGAAGGGATGAGAGAGGACACAAACTACTTTATACCCCGGGAAATGGAAATTTCCCGTGGGAAATTTCATTCCTGTGAAAAAATATATTTCAAATGAAAAAAAATTATGATAGACAAAGATGACGATATACAGCGATAAAAATAAGTTATTTTTTTGCACCGATAAAATATCTCATTCCCGAGGGAAAATGTATTTAAAAGGAAACAATGAAATAACAACTGACTATTAAAAAAAAGGATAACTGATTTTAGACTTTGCATATTGTTTACAGAGAGGACGAAAAAGGACACAGTCTATACTTTCTACTCCGGGAAAATATCTAAATCCTGTCGGAAGTCATATTCCCGTGGGAAAATATATTTAAAATGGTATAAAAAAGAATCATTGATTTCATTTGAACTTGGCATGTTGTTAAAAGAGTGTTATAGTCTATTTTTTACCCGGGGAAAATATTGTACTTCCATGGGAAAAGTCCAAAGAAAAAGTAGCAGTACTCGACGCACAAGAGCGACGCGATGAAAGTACACTTTATACGATCTAACTAAATGTCTTAATTTTAAAAGCCACGCAAGCGAAGCCGCGGGTAACAGCTAGTTAGTAATAAATGAAAAGTAGTATAAGATCAATAAGATAGATTTTCGCACGGGGATTAAATATTTTCTCGAGATAAAAAGTAGTCTATAACCGTCTCTTTTCCGCAAAATACGTCTGTGCAAAATTTTAAGTTAATTAGTTAAGCTGTTTAGGCGTGAATGCCAGTCAAACAAACAAACTCACTTTCGCATTTATAATATTAATTGTTGTGTCCGGTGTGAATAAATTGATATATGATTATTCAACATTAGTTAAGATTAAGATATTTATAATCCTTTCTATATCTATTAGCTCTTGCTCTTATACGTGCAGCTATGTCTCATGATGGCCACAAGGTGGGTAATTTATCAGATTTGCAAAATATTGGAAAGAGTCTATAAACTGTATCAGCGTATCATCATATATATTACAATTCTGGATTAGAAGCTCAAACTTACCCAGTATGTAGAATAAAAACCCTTTACACTTGTGCTTGCATCTAGTACAGGCCCTTTTACAAGACGAGTTAGGCACGGCAAAACCAACAAATGGTTCTTGATGAGTAGGGGAAACCTGTACAAAATCGTATACCAGGGTAAAACAGTATAGTAGGTCTATTTTTTCTATTAATTAAAATTTCCGAAACGTAAGCCGCTCAATAGCGTCCACCAATGAGAGCTATTTGTCAACAAACACTTGTAGCGGTAAGTACCAACGTTTTCAAAATATTTCATTTTAGTGTTTTTTTGATAGACTACATCTTATTTTTGTGAAAATTCAAGAAAGGATAGTTAAGTTTATGTGTACTACAAGTTAGTCTCCAATCAGTTATGTTAAAGTGTGTGTATTTACTCGTAATTTACAATATTTGTTTCGGTAAAATCGATTTGCATACGTGGTAGTGAATTATCTGTTTACACATAGGCCTGATTTTTTATTATTAGTTGCAAAAAAGATGCCACGTAATCATAATATTACTATTACTAGTAAAAAAAATGGGATTGGAATAACATGAGAAAAGCCGTTGAAGCTATTTTCGATGGAACCATGGGGTACTTCAAAACTGCTCGAACATGTCAGGTCAACAAAAATCAACATTATGCAAGACTGAGTCAACAAATTCAAACAAAAAAATGATTTGGGTTCTTCAACGCGCAGAGGCTTAAGATTATTTAAATCGATTCTTCGGTGTTGAGTATAGTATACGGTCTTGTCCATGTATCGGGGTAAAACCGTAATAAATAATGGTTTGAATCTTTTGTGTTATTTTTGTTTAATATTAGGATTATCCAAAATATGTTGATTTGATTATGTTCCTTAGGAAACTGACTAATTATAAACGTTGGTTTCATACATTTACGTTTTAAAATGAATGATATACAACGCTAAATTCTTAGCTATACGGTTTTGACCCGGTCTCCCCTAGACGTTGATAAATTAATATTATTAAGGCCCGATTTACATTAACGCTCCGCTCTCACTTCGATATCACTCCGCTCCCGGTTCAATGTAATATTCTTACACAATAAACAATGAGTGTATTCACATCACCGCTCTGATATCGGTCCGATATCAGTCGCGGTTCGCTCCCGTTCCAATGCCACTCCAATATCAATACCACTCAGGTAATATTTTATCGGAGCAATATCAGGCTTGTTATGGCTTGTACCTATAGTGTAAACACTTTTTTGATTCCACTCCAGTCCGCTTGCATTCAGTTGTTATGAAAAGATATTTGTATCGAACTGAGACCGAACTGGGAGCGTACCCAGAGCAGCATTATAATGTCAATAGAAAACGAATAGGTACCAGCATGATATCAGCACTGTAATGTGAACACAACAAAATTATATCGAATCGAGAGCGTAGTGATATCGTACCGAGAGCGGAGCGTTAATGTAAATCGGGCCTAAACCTACGGCCCAGTATTAATATTAAAACTCTGGAAACTCTGGAGGATATATTACTATTGATTCTTTCTTCACTACACAGAGAGATAATTCATATAAAAATTACTGTGCTCAGCACTGCAATCGACATGTAAAAGGCGAACATATTCAATTTTGTACGGTAAAAATATAAAAATTATGATTAATCATAGAAAATTTAAAGGATAGAATGTTATTTCCGTAATATTAGCTCCGTAAAATTTGTAAAACAGCACAGTAAAAAGTTCCATTACCGACAGTTTAATTGTTTTTCTTACAAAAATTACCATGCTGTCTTAAAATAGAAGAAAAATAGAAAAGAATAAAAGAAGCGAATAGTAGAAAGAAAGAAAGAGAAGGTATCAACGCTGTCACATAGCGAGGCAAGCTGCAGAAAGTATCAACACAATCATATATGAAGGTCACATAGCAGGACTGGTGGTGTTGCAAGTAGCTGGTTAGCTGGAGTGGTGTCGTGTGGTGTCGAAGCAGTGTTCATTAGAATGTCTTGACGGATGGTCATCGTTTAATTCATCATTTTATTACTCCACTATCTTCAGTATTAGAATATATTGTTGCCAATCATTTTTGTATGGATCATAAAGAATCAAAGGTCGGAAAAGATGGGGCATCTTCGAAGCTTTTACAGGTACAGCCGAAGCAACATAAGGTTGCGGGTCAGATGCGCAAATGAAAGAGTAGGGGAAGGTCGCCCAAAGCGGGTACCCCTCTTAAAGCGGGTAAGCGCTTGTATATCGTTGTATCAAATGTTTTTGTCAGGTTGTGTGTATACCGAGATTAACCGAATATCAACCAATATCAATCAGTTACACTTGAACGCTTGTGTCGTTTAATGTCCTAGTTAAGCTTCATCAAATTTTTTTGTTGGTTTTGTTAAAAATTTTGACGATAAATAATCTGTGACTAGTCACAAACCTTTTTATTTGTAATCTTTTTGGTATTACCATATTATGTTATCATCATTTGACATTTAATGTAGAAAAAGGTATATAGACATGTATCGGCTTTCATTTTGAAATTATTCTAACTTAAACAAATTAAGTCTTTTTGGGCAAAGCGGGTAGACAAAATAGAAGCATCTTAATGGAAAAAACTATTGGAAGGGGGAAAAAAATAAAAAATCTTCTTTTTACGACGGAATGAAGGAAAAAGCTTTAAAAAAATATTTCTGTCTTGTTTGTGGTGATTTTGATGTGGAACCACCTGAAGTAATATACTCCAATATGGAGGTTGTAAAGAAAGTTACAGTTAATTGTTATTTTATTATTTTTGTCTTTTTTCAATTTTTTTTACTTAGGTAATTATTATTATTGTCAAGTTCTATATGATTAAGAAAGTTTATATTATAAAATAATAACAGTATTTAAGTACATAATATACTTACCCGCTTTGCCCAAAGGGGGTTACCCGCTTTAGGATACCTATAAGGGCAAAGCGGGTTTTTGCAGAGGTTTTGTATTTTCTTTATTAAAAATAAATATCGTATAAATATTTCTTAAGCGAAGTTTCATTTTAAAGTTCGATAACTATTCTATCTGATAATATAAAAAAGATCTGCTTATCGAGGTCAGAAGTCACTTTTTTGGGCGTTTAATCTTAGCTTACCCGCTTTGGGCGACCTTCCCCTACGACAACAAGAATCAAATTATAACATATATGCATAAGAGTATGATAGAAGTTGTGTTACCGCATTAAATTTTACCATGCTATAATATATTTTTTACTTTGGTCGTTGATCGCGCACGCATTAAAAGAGAGCATGGTAATTTTTCTGAAATTTTATCTACAAAAATTATATGATTTTTCTCTCCGTGTACTATGAAGCAAGCTAAGTATTGAACTAAAATATGACATTCGTTGGTCTAACATGAAAAAACAAAATATTTTTGCTAAATGACAGACTTTTAAAGATAATTTTATTAAGGAATTAAATAGGGTTTTTTAGCAAAAACCAAAAAAAAAAAACTATTTTTTCGATTTTTTTTGTTCAGTAAGAAAATATAATTTATTCCAACTTTTGGCATATTATTATATATTATTTTGAGTAACTGTAGAAAAGTTTTCATAGAAAAGAATGAAAATTAGGCCATTGGCAGCTAGTTGTCGAAAATCGCTGATTTTCGCCGTAGTCAAAGTAACTCGAGAAATCCTTATCTAAAATCAGAAAACAAAATTTTTTTTCTATTAGTAGATCCTTATGGCTGGTACTTGAACGTAGGGTTTAAAAAAATGAAATTTCAATTTTTGACAGCGTCTTAAGCCAAAAATTTTAATTTTCGGTAAAAATTTTCGTTGTTTTTCGTTGATTTTCTACTTGTAAGATGTAATGAACGAAAACTCAGTAATCCCACGTTCAAGTACAAGCCATACGTAAGCATCTACTAATAGAAAAAATGTTATTTTCTGATTTTATATAACGATTTTATGAGTTACTCTGCCTATGACGAAAAATCAGGAATTTTCGAAAATTAGCTGCCAGTGGCATAATTATCATATTTTTTCTTTCATGAAAACTTTCTAACAGTTTATCAAAATAAAATATAATTATATGCCAAAAGTTGGAATAAATTATAATTTCTTTATATTGCAAAAAAAAGATCGAAAAAATAGTGTATTTTTGCTAAAAAAAAAAAAAAAAAAAAAAAAAAAAAAAAAAAAAAAAAAACATGTTGCCCCTTAACTCAAACAGCTTTGCCTACAATTATGATAACAACGGTATGAAAATATCAAAACAGTTTCGTTTGTGTTATTTACACAGGGTCAGTAATTTGACAGCATCAATAATTATTATAACGAAACCAATAGACTCAGCTATGATAATTTATAACAAACTCAATTTAATGAATTACCTACTATTACAATGAAATCAAAGGTACAATGAAGTTATGAACACTGGCATACTGCGTCGATTTCTGGTGTTTTTCTATAATATGTTGCCATGTTGGACTTCATCGAATAGGTAACTTAAATCATCTTATAGCCACACAATTTATGCTTTGAAACAGATGACCAACAGAGAAATTTTCTGAAAAAACTTGACAAGTAACTGTGTGTAACCGCAAAGTAATTTATTTGGTTCTATTTTGTGTTTTGCACGTCAGTGTATTTACGGTAGCCGTTCAGTTAAAAATATTTCTTTATTGGAATTTTTTAAGAACATTACGTAACAGCTACTTAAAATATTATGTAAAACCTTTTCTAGACTTTATATGTATATATATATAACAAATCCTTTAATTCAGATTGACATATTTATCAGTACGATAAGATCAAAAAACAGATCCATGTATATAAATATACATATAATAGGTATATGTGTATATTTATCAAAAGTACCAACTATCAGTTATTATTTGTTATCGTTTTAAAGTCATCGATCGAAACTTAATACCTTGTGTGTACGCTTTACCTGATCAAAATGTGTATATTTTTCAATCACAGTATATTTTGTTTAAATTTAGTTATAGGATCTACATCATATACACTTGGTTTTTACGGTTTCGTAGAGAAAATCACGGAGCACTTATAATTTCATCATGTCCGTCTGCTATATCTTCATAATCTTTGGATCTATGAATATAAAATTTTGCTTATACATACTACTAGAGCTAAAGATTTAAAGCTAGAACAAAAAAAAATACTCCTTTTTAAAATCAGAAAGTGAATAATGTGAATTTTATCATAAGACACTTTATTCTGAGGTTCTACAACCAGTGCTGTGCAATTACACATAAGTGGCTAAAGTCTATATTTATACGTTGACAATGCGTATACAATGTCAACTATGCCATAAAGAATGTCGACAATATGGTGGATAACAATAAGTTGATAGAAAATTTGGTAAAGCCAATTAAAGTGTGAAGTAGGTATACATGTTACATTTTTTGAAAAGCTGTACTTTTTTATCTAAATTCAATTGGGAATACGTTACTGATTGCAATTATTACGACAAAAAACCAGCGGATACAGCATCAACACGCTCAAAGGCGCACAGATATACACTCAGGCAGAAATACTAATTTATATAAATTATAAAAACTTTTAATGAAAATTTAACGCATATATATTAACACTTAGGCCTTGCACACACGAGCGGTTTCTTCACCGCGCGGTTGTTTTTTTCGGCGGCGGCAAAATAACCGCTGTCTAAAATTGAGTGAACGCACGAGCGATTATAAAACCGTTAATATGTTAAAAATCACAAAGTGATTGAAAACTAGTGTAACTAGTCAGGTGTTTTAACCATTGGACCAACAGGATCGTTGGTCCAATGGCTAAGACACCTGGGTAGTTACCGGGAGATCCTGGGTTCCATTCCCGGCCGATCCGGATAATTTTTTCAATCACTTTGTGATTTTTAATTTACATTTGGATTTTGATCATACTAACCAAAGAAATCGAGTGCTTAAAAGTTTCAGTTTCGCTGAACGATAAGTAAACATATGAATACTACGTATATTTAAATGCAAACAGAAGTTTGTCATACGTAGTAGTGTTTCACAAGCACTTGATAATATTTGAAATTGAAAAAAAAATCGTTAATATGTTGTACATGTGATATATTTTTTGTTAAGAATTAACTCGAACGTACGAGTAACTGTTAAGAATTGACTCGAACCAGATTTATAAAGTTATTTGTTTTATATTATAAAGTTTACAGCAAACTAAATGAATTTTATACAAAATGCTCCTATATATGTGCGTTAAGATCGCAAAAAAGGCAAAAAAGAATTTGGGTTCATCCTTTAATAATCCAAAAGTTGTTAAAAAGGCCAATTCCATAAACTATTTGAAGACTTGTGCAAATACCCGAAAAAGTTTTATGTATGCATATTTTCGAATAAGCAACCAAAAACTTCCCAACATAATTTTTTTTTTTTTACTATACACCTGTAAATTTATATTGTACTAGGTATCTGTATATAAAAATATACCTATGCAACATCGCAATGGTTATTGATAAGCCTTATCAAATAATATGAGGTAAGAATACGTAGATAGTTTTGTAAAATTAGTCTATTACTAGCCGTATACCCGATGGGATTTCCCATCGGCAACATCTTTTTATTAGGTAACCATTGCTCACTTTCAATATTTTTCAAAAGCCTAACTACCAATTTCCACGTTTCTAATTTCAAAAATGGCGAACTTTCTATACGAACTTTCATTTCCTGTTTTAACCGCTTAGGGAATGAATTTCCAGAAACGTTTATACAACTGACTTTTATTTATAAATAGAAGCCTAAAGATCAATCTTCATACATATCTTCTGTGCTAAATTTCGTCCTTCTAAACCTAACAGTTTAGACTGTGCGTTGTCTGTCAATCAGTGTATAAAATATTATTTATTTGAATAGCCATAGTAACATATTTTTATATATTTAACTTCAAAAATGTCGAATTTCCATAAAAATTTTCATTCCTTATTTAACCCACTTAGGGGGCGAATTTTCAGAAATCCTTTCTTAGTGGGCAAATTTCATTCTTCTAAACCCAACGGTTTAGGCTGTGCGTTGTCTGTCAGTCAGTCAGTGTTAGAAATTTATTAAGTAGATACTGCTGATGAGGTCTTCTTTCAACTTCAATAATCAATTTTTCGATATCAAAATAATTTTTATCAAATCTCATGTTTGAGGTTAAATGACAAACGACTGTAATATTACTGTTATCTGTTAAATTTGCGTTAAAAAAAACACTTGTGCGTACGCATATACCTATGTAAGCACATAATATGCCTGATATTACTGAGCGGCAACCGTACCGCTAGTAAAATTGAACATGTTGCGTTTTTAAAATCGCCGCGGTAGTTCAACCGCACGCGCGTCTACATTCATATAACTAATGTGTTCTATCAAAGCGGCGAGACAACCGCAGCGGGACCAGGATGTCACAACCAGGATGTCACAATTGTTACACTTCGTTCTCCATGCTATTTCAATGGGAAGAAAGTGTGTGGAAGAGGTCAGGCTGGCCTCACATGATTGTGACAGTTTTAAACTACTACTTTAATTTTTTTGGGGGTTTTTAGCATGCGCTAGTTGGCCTCACTGTTTTCTTTTATTAGGTAATTGTCTTGTTTTGTCATTGTTGTTGAGGTTAGCTGCTGTTTTTATTTGTTTTGATCTCAGTTTTTATTGAATTATTCTACAAATTTGTGTTTAATTTATACTCAAGTATGTAGACTAGGACCCAGTTACTGCAGTTGTAACACTACTGTACAAACTGGGTCCTGCATAAACTGCATAAACTGCACCAACTGCATAAATGTAACATTACTCCCCCCTCCAAACCCCCTACAAAAAATAAAAATAATTTTTTTTGTCTTTTTTGAGCCATTATTAATGTCAAATTAATAAAGGAATTATAAAAATTCAAAGGATCCTAGCCTTAGGTCTGTAAGGGTTAAGTATCATAACAGTATCGTAACTACCTAACTTTTTACGGTGGAAAAAAGTGGGTATAGGAGTAACCAACTAAAAATGATCTGACATTATCAAACAGAAGTAACAAGTGAAGCAAAATTAGCCGTACCTGGTTTTGTGTCTCTTTTCGTTTTTATTGCTTTTTTTATTTTCTGTTTACGAATGAAATAATTAAAATTTTGAATCGTAATAAAATTATTTATTTACAGACGGGAGTGACTCTCCTTGCCATTCAATTAAAAAAAGTCGATAAGTTACCAATAATATTTAAAAAGCACATTAAAGAAATTGAACGGCAAGGAAAAAAATCTAAACATAAAGAGAGAATGAAAAAATTAGAAATAGAAGGAAAACGATAGAAATATAGGTATAGTTCAATGTATCAATGTATCGGTGAAACTTTTCTCAACTAGTTGGACATAATGCTAGGTCGAGTGTCCTGACACGCCCACAGCTTCTCAGAATTAAAAATATCGCTGCAAATGTAAATATATTATAGGTTAAACTATTACCATTCTATATCAACTGTAAATGATAAGAAAATATTAATTTAAATTTTAAAATTTTTTAAAGTAATCATTGGTCAAATTAGACAGTGGAAAGTATTTTGGCTCGTATAATTGATTTGTAAACAATTTTTAGTATAATAATTATAATAATATAGCCCAAATGCACCCCGCTATTTTGGGCAAAGCTATTCATATCGATCTTGAACAAATCGGTAAAGTTTCGAGTTTCGGCTATCCACCACTCACAGTTGCAATGAATTCATCTTTCCATATTTTATACTATAGACCATTTCTTCTTTTACCGCCAATGGAATTCATGTAATGCACGGTTTAGTCCAACTTCCCTTAATAGTACTATGTAGACTTAAATAAATTGTACCACTACAAGCATTTAAGGACCAGGCCAAATTTTCTAAATTCCTACGTTTACTGATTTGCTTTAGTTTTATGTTTAAATTTTAGTACCTATTAGAGCACGGCGTTCTGTTTATAGGTACATATTGGAAATATACTTTCGTGACGTATAATTATTAATAATAGGTAATTTATTTAAGTTCCACAAAAAGGCAAAATAAATTTTTCAAAATAATCATAACCAAAAATAAGACAAAAAATCATAAATATTAAGAATTTAAAAATGCACCATTGTTCGGCTTACATAGTTTATTATATCAACAAAGGATGTGCTGAATTATGTCGTGTGGGGCCCTATATTATTTATTTTAAAAAATGTCGTATACTTATATATTCTAGTATGCTATTGTTATATATATATATATATATATATATATATATATATATATATATATATATATATATATATATATATATATATATATATATATTACAATAATATATGAATGCTATTTTACACGGTGTGATATTTTTTTTAAACTTATTACTGTGTTCAGATAATATTTTAATGTGCATGAATAATATTTTAAAAATTATAAAGTGTCAACTGAATGATTTAATATTTTAATCCAAAATGTAAGAATACACCTTTTTTATCACAATATACCTACCAACATATTACTTTATATAATATGTACGTATATGAATGAATGTATTGTCCAGTTTTACCAAATAGTCGGTTTCAAGAGGGAAATTTGTGTAAAAACATTGTGAAAATCTGATTACCATCCTGTTGATTATTAAGAAATTGTTCACAGTGATTTTAAGTTTGACGAATTTAATTGTGACTTTAATGTTAAATACTACAGTTAGTCAACAATTATTAAGGGGAGATTTGCCAAAAAAACATCAAAAATCGACCATTTTTATTATATATTTTTTTTTATACAAATAAGTATTTTATTAAAAAACTAAATATACAGCACTGTTTCTACATGTCTTGAGATTACAAAAAAATTCAAAAATGAGCTGAGTTTAAATGGCTTTAAAGTCGACACTGCGAGATTTTTCCACTTTGATGGTTCCTCGCGTTTTGAAATCCTCAGTGAAGCAAAATAAAAAAAATCAAAGTTTTTCTGAAAATATACATATACAATTATGGCACTAACTAGGATCTAAGAAAAAAAATAAAAAACCAGCGAGAAATCGCATTTTGAAAATAAATTTTCAAAAATCACCGCTTTTTCTCGACTACAAACAGCCGCCATTTTGAAAATATATTACGAACCCAAAAGATCCTAGTTCCTGCCAAAATGACGGTATTGAGAAATAGTATGCACCTTGATTTATGTCGATATCTCAAATACTTTTTGAGATACGCGAGGAACCACGTCGAAAAACGTATACTTTCGAGAAAATAGCATTTAAAGTTGTTTTTTTTTTAAATTGTGAAGAAAAAAAGATCGATTTCTTTTATTTTTTAGCAAATCTTTTAAATAGTAACTGTTAACTGATTGGTTTAGTGAGTAACGTTTTCAGTCACACTGAATTAGTCAATGAATAAATTACTCAGACTGCATAATTAGCCAAATTAGAGAAAAATATGTTAATTCATGAAGCCTTAATTGATGATGAGGTTATATGTTGCCTAAGTTTAAGTTGGTTTCAAAAGTTATTAACAATCTTAACTTTCGTTAATATAAGTCCGTAATCGTAAACTTACTCAAAACCTAGCTGAATGTGAATTTAAAAATTTAATATTTATCACACTAATAGATACTTCTGAGTTATACTATTGTGCTCATACTTACAGTTAGTGTCAAATTACTGTGTACTTAAAATTAGTGTCATAGTCTTACAATTAGTCAATTTATTACAAAAGAATGTAAAAAGAGGTCTCCATTCAGGTAAAATCGTTGATATTCAGTTAAGAGAGAGTCAATACAATTGTATTAACAGGACACTTTTAAACGATAAATTACACACACCGGCATAATTAGCGGTACATAAAAAAATATAAAAACCTACTTAAACAAAGTTGGCTGTTTTTTTTTTCATTTTCACTTAAAATAATATTGAAGTAATGAATCAATTGACTTTTCATAGAATTGTTCTTATTTATTATTGATGCAAATCTTTTTAAGAGGTCTGTCACTTTTGAACTCAAATGCCACTTCTTCTCAATGTGGTCGAACTTCAGACTGCCGTAATTAAAGAAGGGCAAAAATTGCCTCAGGAAACTATAGATAACATCATTCTGAGTATAGCAAGACGAATGGAAGCTTTGACAAGAGCACGGGAAGAAGCACGCGGTATTAAAACGCTGTGTTTCATTTTCAATTTGTTAAATAATCTTTAACTTAAATGATTCTTAGACGACATAAGATTCCAAAAATTTGGCATTTCATATGGTTAATTGCTTTTGCTAACGAAAATAAAGGTATATCGACTTGTGAACATGTAATTTTAAGTGAATAATTAAATAAGACTAATAGTTTCTTAAAATTAAATGGTTTGTTTGATTTTTAGAGTTATATTGTATGTTCCGCTAATTATGCCGGTGTCTGTAGTATGAAAATTTTATTTTACACATGTATTATCATGTTATATATGTATACCTAATTATCAAAAAAATTCTTTTATTTTTCATTTATTTAATAAATAATCCACTTGTTAGTGACAGAAGATTCAATCTTAATTTTTGCAACCTTTATTTTTATATCCGAAATACAACGCATACTTACCAGAAAATTTGGATAATTTTTTTGATGTTCAGTGCGCGTGTTATAGTCCAAAATAAACAGTAACTTATTTTTAAAAAATTGTATGCTTTCAGTTTGGACTGTTAACGAACAATTGTGATTTACTTAAAATTGATTAATAAAAGTAAACTTCCACCAGTGATGATTACACTATTTTATTTATTTTATAGATACTATGTACAGGGTGTCCCAAAACTCCGGGGACATAGACCTACCACGTATTCTAGAGGTCAAAAACCGACGATTGGACCCAATTTACCTATGTATGTATCAAAATGCACCATTTACGCGTGAAAGGAGTTTAAAGTTTACTTAAAAAATCAAATTTTTGTACGCTGTTCCGAAATGCGTGAACTAATTTTAATGAAATTTGGTACGTGCGTATTTCCGAGAATGCCACTACTTCGAATAACCAAAGAAACCCAAGCAAAATTGGGGAAGGGTTAAAACTACCCCCATCCCTAGATAAATTTGTTCAGAATTTTTTTAAGGATGATGATAGGGCCTTGAGATTTTTTTAAGAGGAAGATTTATTAATTACCTTTATTTTTTGGCTCTTACAAAAACTTTGTATTTCGTATAGTTTCGGAGGAAAAAATTTTTTATTCAAACTGATAACCGATATTGTTCCTCTTAAAAAAATCTCAAAGCCGTATCATGATCCTTAAAAAAATTCTGAACAAATTTATCTAGGGGTGGGGGTAGTTTTAACCCTTCCCCAATTTTGTTTGAGTTTCTTTGGTTACTGAAAGTAGTGGCATTCTCGGAAATGCGCAGGTACTAAATTTCATTAAAATTGGTTCACGCATTTTGGAACAGCGTATAAAAATTTGATTTTTTAAGTAAACTTTGAACTGCTCTCATACGTAAACAGTGCATTTTGGTACATATTATAGGTAAGTTGGGTCCAGTCGTCGTTTTTTGAGCTCTAGAATACGTGATAGCTCTATGTCCCCGGAGTTTTGGGACAGCCTGTATATTTCTTTCATTTAAGGTTCATCAAGTACGTTGTTACATTAAAATTTAAGTTTTTGGTGACTAGAATTAAAATTTACATTATAATTAATTAGAAGGTTTACAATATTTAATTAGAAATTGTAAGTAAATCTAAAATTAACTAAATTCTGTAAACCTTCTAATTAATTATAATGTAATAACCTTTAATTCTTAAACCAAAAACTAATTTTAATGTAACAATGTACCTGATGAACCTTAAATGGAAGAAATATATATACAGTGAAACCTGCCAAGTTGGACACCTCTGTATACTGGACACCTGCTCAAGTTGGCCACTTTTCAATTGGCCTGGCGAAATTACATTGTTTTAAATGAATATTAATACTTATAAGTTGGACACCTCTATATGTTGGAAACCTGTCTAATTTGGACAGTTTTTTAAAATGATTTTTGATATTTTGACCTGTTTACGTTGGACATTCATGTATTTTACACGTGACCGAAACACGTGTTAGTTATGTTGTTATTCGATAGTTTATTTCAATAAATATTGACACGTAGATGTGTGTATATGTATTACTTTAAAAATAATTAATTTTGCATTATATTCTAAATTAGTGTTAACCTTAAAATTACTAAGCGTAGATGATTTTGGTATTTTGCATATGTTGGACACCTGTTTATGTTGGACAGTTTTTGATTGCACCGCGGGTGTCCAACTTAAACAGGTTCTACTGTAGTATCTATAAGGTAGGTAAATAAAGTAGTTTAATTATCATTGGTGGAAGAAACTCCAAGAAACCAATTATTGATTGTCAGAAATTATCCACCTAAAAGTTAAATAATAAAAATAAACTGTAATACAAATATCTGCACTTACAATTTTATTTTTCATATTAAACAAAAATAAGCAACCAGATAGTGCTGAACATTAAAAAGGTGTTAGCATCAAACATTAAAGGTCTTTCAATAACCCTATTGTATGTTCAAGTATTTTGAAGAGGCATTTAAAATGTTTGATGAGCTGGGTATTTTTGTGGTTAATTGTTGGTATAAATATACCGATGTAGTGAACAGTGATATATGTATACGAGTACACATATATTTACTACATAAACTTACATACAAGAATTTCAATATACAGTATCTTTCATAAAGTTCGCACCAAATGGGAAACTTTTTTACTATTGATTTTTTGAAAAATATTTTAGTAGGGCTAGTCGGTGAATTGGTTTAGATGAGAAAGTAACTCAACAAATCCACGCTTGATGTTTGACGGGAAATTGAAAATTTCAAAATTCGGGATTATGGAAAATCATAATAATTTAGAAATTATTGATTACTTCCTCATGAAATTTTGACATCCTATCAAAATTAAAGTAAAATTAAGGTAGTAAATATATTCCGACAGTTAAATACGATAGTCTACATGAATAAAGCTCTAAAATTAATTTTTCGAAATACGACTAAGTGATGCTAAACTCAAAATAATTTTATGAACTCTAACAAAATAAAAATTATACAATTCTTTGAAATCTGCTTATTCATAAAATCACAATTATCGTCAAAATATTGCTACAGATATTCGTCTTTCAATAAAAAATTTAATTTTGTCCCTGTAACATTTGTATAAGAACAATTTTATTATCATTTTATTTTCTTTGTAAATAGTAATAAAACTAATAAAGATATTCACCACGTTAATTTCATATAAAAATTTTCTAGGAATAGTCCTGTGATGTGAACTGTTGTAAGAAAATTTTAATATGGAATCAACGTGTTGAATATTTTTATTACTAGCTACAAAGAAAATAACGTGATGGTAACTATTCATGATTATTAAAACTCCAATGTTATAGCGACATGTATTTTTATGAGAAATTTAAATTTTTCTATTTAAAAGGCAATATCTGTGGCAATATTTTCATGATAGTTTAGATTTTATGAATAAGCTGATTTCAAAAAATGGTATAATTTTTATCTTGCTAGAATTTATAAAATTATTTTCGATTTATTAGTCATATTTTCAAAAAGCGGCTATTTTGGCTTTATTTTTGCAAACTATTTAGCTGTCGGAATAGGTCTACTAAACATAATTTTAATATGTTGCCAAAATTCCGTGTTCAGAGTGACTGTTAAGTGTTTAGTGTTAAGTGATTAGTAGGACAGACATACAAATACACAATAATTTTTGCAGGCTACACCACAAATCCAATTTTACGTAGTGGTCGGTGCAAATTTAAGGGGAAGTACGTAAAATCGGAAGATCAGGGGCGCCGGTAAACCTTTGTTTCGGGTGTTGGTAAATATTATTTATCTGCATTTATTTAAAACAAAATTATCTTAAGAGACAATTTACACCTAAAATTCGGTTGTATAGACAAAGGAAATCGAATGTTATACTAATGAATATAAATGACGACTTTTAGAAAACTGTCGAAAAATCAATTTCACTATCGCATTCATTAGCGTAAAAGACGCCAAAGAGCGGAAGCTGACAAAAATTCTAGAATATTCTACTCGTGAACTAGCAAAGACACCAAAAAACCAACTTCACGTTGAATTGGGCACTAAAAATTAGATTAAGCAGCGCATTTTGACGAAAATTCTAGAATGTTCTATTCGTCAACTAACAAAGATATCGAAAAATCAATTGCACCATTTAATTGGTCATCGAATAAAAGACGGAATAGCACATTTTGATAAATGTTCTAGAATATTCTATTCGTCAAATAGCAAAAATTGTTTATTAAAATCGGACATTTGGTTTACATTAGTTTAATTTCGATTGAACAATTAAGTGGTGCAGTAGATTTTCCAATATCTTTGTTAGTTGACAAATAGAATATTCTAGAACATTTCTCAAAATGTGTTATTTGGTCTCTTTTTTGGTAGCCAATACAATGGCGACATCTGTTTTTGAATATCTTTGCTAGTTGACGGATAGAATATTCCAGAACATTTGTCAAAATGTGTAATTTGACCTCTTTTTCAATGGACAATTAAATGGTACAACTGATTTTTCAATATCTTTTCTAGTTGACAAATAGAACATTCTAGAATTTTTGTCAAACTACACTGTTTAATTTCATTTTTAATGACCAATTCAACGGTGAAGTCTGTTTTTTGATATCTCTGCTAGTTGACGATTAGAATATTCTGGAATTTTACGTTACTCATTTTGCATTTGCATTTTGCATATTACGTATACAGAATATGTGCATATATATCTGCAGTGAAATTTTAAAATTTTTAAAGGCTACGAGACCCTCAGACAATATTACCTATGGCCCTGACTCTGGCTTGGCACATAAATTTTCACCAACACAGGCAAACAACAACATATCTATGCGAGGAGAACCCCACTAAATCGCTGACGTCACTACGTAAAATCGGAATACGTACCATTGCATGGCCACTGTAATTAATTATCATTATATCTTAACACACCTACCAACATTGTCGTATTTTCTCCTGTTCACTTATGCGTTCTACGTATTACTAAAGTGTTCTACTTGCTACTAGTCACTTAACACTAAACATTAATAGATTTGAGCGTTACTTTATGGTATTCCATATTTGTAAATAATAAACACTTAAAAGTCGCTCTGACACGGTCTAACTTCACTAAAGTATTTTTTTTTTAAATCAATAGTAAAAATGTTGCCCATATGGTGCGAACTTTATGAAAGACACTATATGTATATTACAAGATACTTTGGGAAACATCTGTTCTGTAGGTATCAATTGACATTTTATTATTTCGATTGAGAACTCCTGCTGACTTTAAATTTGTTGGTTTTAATTTTTTACATATATAACAATAAAAGTACCTATGATTTCATGGGTAAGTCCATTATTTCATATGTGAATTGACCATTTTTGTTCCTGTAACATTTTACGTTAACTATACCTAAATTCAATCTTTTGTTGCAACAAAAGTCGTCTCTTTACTGATTGTTATTAAGTTGGGCTTATAGTAAATAAATTTAATAATAATAGCAGTGTTATACGATTATACTCTTATGTTCCGTAGTTCTAATCTGTATGGCCATATTCATTTGTCCATCTATCACACCCTCATAGTCTGGCATATAGACTACAATATTCGAAGAATATTGTATAAAATTTTCAAAAAGAAATAAGAAAGACAATCGGCCTTAAAAAATTACGGGCACAGCAAAAAATGTAATTGGTGAGCAAGAAAAAAACACTTTCAGTGTCATTTTTTTACTTTTTTGGGGACTCTTTTTTCAAGCCCGGGCCTCGGGACTCGTCGGAGTGAAAAGTGCAGCTGGGGTGGTACACATTATGAAGAAACTACTGACCCTTTGGACTCGAAATTAAACAAGTTATTTTGCATACGTATTTTCAACTATCGTCTTACTGAAAAGCTTTTAAGAAGAGAAAAAGCATAATAATTCTTTTTATATAACACTCATATACAAATGACATAATTATATTTTCATACATTTTTCTATATATGCATAGAAAAGTTTAGATTAATTTTATTGCTATGCATTTCTTCTATTATATCTAGCAAGTTAGCAAGTACCTATTTTCGTAATTCTAAATTTTAATCATGTTGAATTATCTTAATTTGTTGTAGTAATTTTAATATCTCCCATACATGAGTTTCGCAAGTCCCATGCAGTCGTACTTTGAGCTAGTATACCATAAAATAGCATATCCAAAAATCATTGCTTAATATTTAGAATGCTCTAGTGCACCACCCACATTAACGTCAAATTTTAATTCTTTTTTTGTAAATTACCTAAAGGGATGCAAACAAAATAAAAGCATCTATAAACTAGTCTACACTCAGTTTTAATTATAGTCTAAGCATATTAGGAATGTTAAGGGAAAGTTTAGTCACAGTCCTAGTAATTTTTATTCTTTATGTTTTCTGGGTCGCTGAACACGAATTTCAGGTTTGCTGACAGATATTTTGCCCGGAACATTGATTATTTTGCGAAAAAAGTCAAATTTTTGTTAATATTTTAGGTTTTTAATCTTAATCTTGGTAAATATGCTTTTTCTCGAAAATGTTGTTCTTTACAAAATTAAAGTCGACAAAATTTCCTACAAATTTTGTACATAACAATTCTTTCTACGACCAACCGCTACGCCGTTAGAACGCACTAAAAAACGGGCGTAATTTTTAAAAATAAAAAAAACCTTAATCTTACCATTTTTCTTTCGATTTCCATGGAAATGACACATGTTACGATAGTTTTGGCCATGTATAATAAACTTAGCAAAATAAACTTAAAAATTAATAAACTATTGGGTCCGCTGATTACGAGCCTCGTCTAAAATATAGATTTGTAAAATCGTAAAATCTATAAGAAAATTGGAGACAAATGAGTTAAAAAGCAATTTTTAATTAAAATTACTCAATTGATACAATTTCGGGAAAACGGCTAGCCGTGTCTTTTTTGTTGGCATTGTGTCTTGTTGCCTCGATTAATAATAACAACCAGTGAAAATTTAAACTAGATTCTATGCGTAGTTTTCTGGCAATTGACGGCAAAAAAAATTTTTTGTTGAAAAAAGCGCCTGTAATACATCATTTGGGAAGTCAAATTTTGGGAAAACTGCTAGCCGTGTATTTTCTGCTCGCATGGTGTTTTGTTGTTTATCATATTAGTAATAATCAACGAAAATTTGAACGAGATCCTATGCGTGGTTTTCTGACAATTGACGGCAAAAAAATTTTTTGTTAAAAAAGCGCCTATAATACATCTTTCAAAGTCAAATTTTTCGAAAACGGCTAGCCGTGCATTTTTTGCTGGAATGGCGTTTTGTTGCTCATTATATTAGCAATAATCAACGAAAATTTGAGCCATACGTGGTTTACTGGCAACTGAAGGCAAGAAAATTTTTTTTATTAAAAATAGCGCCTATTAAACATGATTCGAAGTCAAATTTTGGGAAAAAGGTTAGCCATGTATTTTCTGCTGGCACGGAATTTTGTTGCTTATTATCCCTAGAATCATACATACTCGTCAAAACGACGAACGAACTTCTCTACCTGCTCCAATAATGTGACTTGTCGGTACCTGCTCGTTGTGAAACTTCTGTTATCTAATTTATTTGTTATTATAACACATAACACATATAAATTTTATTTATAGCTATTGTCGTTTTTTTTATACTAAAATAGTGTGCGTCAAAAGGACGACGATGTATGATTAACCTATATTTTTTTTTAAAGATTTTGTACTCCACATATAAAAGTTTTCCTAATTTTTCTAAAATCTATTAAAGATATGGATGTTATAATTAATTTATTCAATGATTATGATAATGTGAAAGATGATTACAGCTGTTTGACTTATAAAGACGACATAATACTGAAGTTTGAATATATTGAATCGAAAACTAAAGAATGTGTTTCGAATGACTTAATAAAAGATTAACAATTTATTTTGTGGAAAATATTTTAATTTTTATTATTTTTTGAGATCTTATTCGAAAAATTACTAACAAATTTTAGAAAATTTACAAATGTGCCTAATGGGGAAATAACTACATATCTATAGGAATATTTATGACTGAGAAATTTCACATTCTGTAAAGTCACACATGTCCACTGATTCATAATAGTTTATAAATTAATTATTACAATTGATGTATTTATATATTTTTTAATTTTTATAATGAAGATATGCTTTGATAAAAAGATTAAAAAAAATTAATAAATATTTACATTAAGAAATTTTTCCAAATCCAATTTTTTTAAATATTTTGTTCGCTTTTGTAGTATTGTTATGTAAAAAAAATGTTTTTTGCAAATAAACTCTAAAACTCCCCGTAAAAAGTCCATTCGTCAAAATGACGCCGATGTATGATTAACTTGACTCGTAGACCAACGTATGATTCTAGGGTTATATTAGTAATAACCAGCGAAAATTTTAACCAAATCCTATGCGTGGTTTTATGGAAATTGACGGCCAAAAAATTTTTTTGTAAAAATAAGCGTTTATAATAATGATGATTTGAAGTCTAATTCCGGGAAATCGACCAGCCGTGTATTTTCTGATGGCATGGCGTGTTGTTGTTTATTATATTAGTAATAATCAACGAAAATTTCAACCAGATCCTATGCGTGGTTTTCTGGCAACTGACGGCAAAAAATTTTTTATTGACAAAAGCCAGTGACAATTGGCAATTTTTAGTTTTAAAAATTACGCCGGTTTTTTAATGCGTTCGAGCGGCGTAGCGGTTGGTCGTAGAAAGAATTGTTATGTACAAAATTTGTAGGAAATTTTGTCTACTTTAATTTTGTAAAGAACAACTTTTTCGAGAAAATGCATATTTACCAAGATTAAGGTAAAAAATCTAAAAAAATTAACAAAAATTTGATTTTTTCGCAAAATAATCAATGTTCCGGGCAAAATATCTGTCAGCAAACCTCAAATTCGTGTTCAGCGACCCAGAAAACATAAAGAATGAAGATTATTAGGACTGTGACTAAACTTTCCGCTAACTAGTTTTCTTTTAAATAAATTGACTAGCCTATTATTATTAGATTTATTTTCGAAAAAATTTCCAATCGATATTGGTAAATCGAAATTTTTAGATGATTGCGCGCAGCTACAAGTAAGTAGAATAAATAAGGTCAAAAATATATAAACTAAAATACGATATCTTTCGCTATGATAATACCCACCACATACAAAACAAATCATAAAGTAAAGATAAATAGCTATAGGGAGCTGGTGGCATTTTAGTATATATGATTTAATCGTCGCGTCTATGGGCCATATATATGGGCATCGTACTTATATGGGAAGAATTGACAAAATTGGTCAGGAAAATGGCAGTAATTAGGTTTTCTTTTTTTTACCACTCGTGGCATTAATATTCCCCATCAACTGATGTGAATATAGCGAATATAGCAAGATAAAACGTATAAAATAGAATGTAAATACAGTACTTATTCTTAAATGAAAACACGTCGGGACTGGGGAAGTGAGTGTTTCCATTTTGAGAATCACCAATGTCGGCTGATGATATTTAATAATAAGCAAATACATAGAATTTACATATGTATGAAATAAACTCTTTAAGTTTAAATTACTTTATACGGCGAATATCCAATGGTACTGCCTCCGATTTTATACATATAATGACGTCAGCAAATTATATAATATGCAATGTAAATGATGCGACGCAAAATAAAAATAATTAAGTTTATTTTAAAAACGATCGAAAAACCCACTTTATATCTGAGTTGAACATTGAAAAAGATTCCAGAATATTCTATTTAAATGCTAACAAAGTTATAGAAGCTTGCGTTTCCATTTGGAAGTGTTTCCATTTGAGAATAAGTACTGTACCGCTTTGGTACACAAGGAACACTAATGCCCTCTTATTTTTAGACGCTTTTTTGCATACATTAAGTTAGATCACCTTTATCTAGAATTCTAGACACCATGGTCGCGTCGTTGGTAGTAATATGTTTTATAGTTTACAACTGTGCGAATAAGAAGAAAGCTAGAACGGAGCTCAAATGGTGCTGACTTTCTTTGAAAATAAATTTTGAGAATGCAAGAAAAAAGAGTTCCCTTAAATTAGACCATCGTGTCTGCCATTGATATATTGTGCTAAGGGCAGTAAGGATACCTATACCTGACAAACTTCTAGAAGGCAGGCATCCACATTGCTGCCTTTTTTTAAATACGTAATTACGAACATGTAAATAAAAGTGGCCAGCAAATAATTTCATTGTCTTTTTGATTTATATTTTTAGTCGAATTTTTCAACTGAAAATATTAGACTTATACAGCCTATACGATAACAACGGCGTGAGGCGAGAGTAGGGGCGCTATCCGTTTTCGGACCCGTAGAACACGATTATGTAAAAAAATGTCTGATATATATATATATATATATATATATATATATATATATATATATATATATATATATTCCCGCTACCTTTTAATATGTGTAGGGCCCCCCTATGGAAGTTAAGAGCTGAAATTTGGTAAGTGGAGCTCATTCCGATGCACAACAATACTATCAAAGTGGGATCAAATTTTGGGAAAATTTTTGATCCGACCCCACCTTTAACGGGGTAGTGGGGGGCGGTAAAACAATAAAACTTTTCCAAACCGGTTGGAAATAATGTTTCGATCAATTATCTACAACATATCCAAAATTCAGCTTCCTAGGATGCTTTGGAGGGCGGGGGAAAAAACGATTTTGGCTGGATCTAACACGCCCCCAGTCCTCCAGAATTAACGGAGAAGGTTGAAATTTGGGGTGTTGATAAAGTTCGTACCTAGGTTCGTACCTAGGTTCGTACCTAGGTTTTTTAAGAGTTTCGCTCGGGTCAAAAATATCCCCAAATAAACCTAGAGGGCTGAAATTTTGTATATAGGTTAAGTTAATAGCCAGCTACTGCTTTTTGGAGGTTTTAACTTTTAACCCTTACCCCCACGATTTTTACGCCAGTATTTCCTTGATTTTTTTGCTTTTCTTCTAACACGTCTAGAGACTTTAAGGGAAGCAAGAGGGCTGAAATTTTGTACGTGTATTGAGTTAGTATCCAGCTAGTGCCTTTTAGGGATTCCACATTAATTTCCCCCCCCCCCACTTCTCCCATTTTTACATCGGAATTCAATGGTATTGTTAAATGTGTGTTAACTCTTTTAGTACCGCCGTATATTCCAATATTTTAGATAAAAAATTTAATATCTCTATAAGTATAAGTTTGATAGGTTTTGCTTAATTTATTTACAATATGACTGCTCTTTACTATACAGCCTCCAGTTACCGATATAAGACAATGGACACTCTTCAGTTGAATTTTTTCTAAAAATTAGTATGACAAGCTGAGCTCGTCATTAGTCCTAAAGGGGTTAAATTCTTTATTTGTATACCTCTTTTCAGATAAAATTGATCATGAGTTTTCGTTAAAAAATTAAATAATTCTTATATTCGAAACAAATCGATCTTCTATTCTTTTTCTAAAAATAAACTGCAAATTTAAAATTTACATAAATGCAATAATAAAAGAGATAAAGAAAAGAAAACGGAAATTATTTAAATTCAAAGTTACGAAGCATGGTTAAATTTAACTGAAATAGACCATATTCTTATATAAGTAGGCGCATAGTAGTGAGAGATATTCTAAAGGATGCTCATGCTCATGCTCATGCTCATGCTCATACTCCACTTGCTCATACTTACTTTGCTTCATTTGCTTACAATAATTTTCCTACTTACGTACATAATTATATACCTACATTTTTTCAAAGTCTCCGTTGAAATGTATTCACAATTATTGTCAATAGTTTTATGAAGGGTCATCTTTTGTTATATTTTTTACAACTTGGGCTAGTGAAGGTACATATTTGTACAAATTAATTTCTTTTATTTAATAAAAACAGGTAAATTTTTAAGAAATTGTTCTAAATAGATATTTATGATAATTGTTATTTTCTTATTTTTAATATGAATTTATATAAATATAAAATCCTTATATAGAGTCTATGTCAGACTAAACTTTTTTAGTTAGTTAAACTAAAGTTATATAATATTATGATAATAATTATTCATTCAATCATTTGTTGAAATGTCTATCATTATTTGTGTGGAAATATTTGGATAACTAGTAACTTTTCCTATGAATTAAAATATATCAAAGAATGGACAGATTTTTATTTTATCTGTTTTAATTATTTTGAGTTTAAGAAATATTACCCTAATTTTTAAAGTTTTATTTTTGTAAAATATTGCATTTGGACATCGAAATTTGTATGTTTGACTGTATTGCATATTTGTATGAAATTTTTGTAATGCATAATCGTCGATTGTTAAATATCGAAAAATTTTCCAATGTTATTTATGAAAAAGCTTGTTAATTTTAAATAAAAGAAGGAACCGATAGGTTAATTGATTGTTAAAATTTCTATAATCTGAAAGAATATTTTGAAAAAATTTTGAATTTTTACAAATTTTAGCAGAAAATTCATTTTTATAACAAAAAATGTTCATTTTTCTCGAAAATTGGTTTAAAATGGATAATGGCTCAAAAGCTTATGTGACTTTCTTTCGTTCTTTATCATGAATTAAAAAAAAATTTGTAAAAACTTTTGAATTTCGACAAACTTTAGTAAAAAGTTAATTTTTGCTAAACGAAAAATGCAAAGATACCTAACGAACTCATCCAAGCTTTTCTATTTCCAACGTTCTCTCCAAATTTCATAAGAGTAGGATGTGAATTAGAACATACGATACTACATTATCTTTGTGCTTTCGAATAATCAGTATCGAAATTTTCTGCCTCTTTTACTTCCATGCTTTTTATAGTAACAGCAACAATTACGCTTCACGGCAGAAACCTTTTTGCTTTTTACAAACTCGCAATACTCCAATTTTTAGAATGCAGCGTCATCTAAGTGGCAGAAGTGACTATTTTGGTTTTTTCAAAATAATTTGAATAATTAACTCTGTCTGCGACGATGGAATCATGTATTTTTTTACAAGGTGGCGAGAAAAACTTCTGCCGCAATTCCTTTTCTTTAAAGCTAAAACAATTCTATTAGAACAAAAGGCAAAGGCGATGGAATTCCTGAAGGTACTCATTTTTTTTTCATTTTGCAAAGCTCTCATTTAGTATCGGCAGACTTTAATGGCAGACTTCTGCCAAACGATGAAATCATTTAAGAATTACTGCCATCAGCTCCTTAGCTAATATACTAACCAAGATTATACATATTATTATGTAGCTATTGACTTCCAAAGAACTCCTACTGCGTACTCCATTCATGGGATTATTGTAAATCTGTTGGATTAAAAATTTCTACTTATTATTATAACTATGCATATTTCATATATGGTTGTACCCATAGATATTTTAAATATACATATCAGATTAAACAATGTTTAACACCACTATGAACGTAATCCACTTTACCTATGCCATATAGAGTTATAATATTGATGTAAAGCTGATATGTTCAAATTCAACTCCAAGCAATTTACATATTTATAAGGTGTTCAAATTAAGTAGTGTATTGAAATTTTGTGTATAACAAGTGGGTCATAAAGTGCCACTGAAAATATCCTACAAAAAATTCGGCAAATGCATGCTGGACACGCAGTAAGTCAGAATTTCTAGTCAATAACTAGAATTTTCCACACTTTTGGGGATAAAATATTTCTTGCTTTTATTTAATCTTTTACCTACTTTCTTCATGAGTTAAAAAATTTCAACAATAGTTATTTAAAAATGACACTGTCTCTTAAATTGCGTAAGTTCCAGCACTATTACATTGTGGTCAAATACAGGTAGACCATTTAATGCGATGACATAGAAATGACGAATTCAAAAAACAAAACAAAAACAAAAACTAAAAAGTATACGCTTTACTGTTTCGGCCGCTCTTGATTTTAGTCTACGTATTCATTCTAAAATCTATTTGTCAATAGTTTTTGCTCTCTCAAAAAAATGTTATAATTTTAGCGAATTTCCAGAATGGATTTCAGCTATTACAGCCACTGTCATGACGCGACTTGAACCCGGGACTATGGCAAAAATTTGTTTTGAGGTCCCTAGAAACCGAAAATAATATTCACTAAAATTTATATATATATATATATATATATATATATATATATATATATATATATATATATATATATATATATATATATGTATATATATATATATATGTATACATATATATATATATATATATATATATATATATATATATATATATGTATGTATACATATATATATATATATATATATATATATATATATATATATATATATATATATATATATATATATATATATGTATGTATGTATATATGTATCCGCGCGATAACTCTCGCACAAAGTATCCAATATTTACGAAATTTGGTGAAAACATTGAAAGTCCCAATCCCTTGGATGAGTTCTTCAGCCATACACGTCGGATGCCAGGAACATGGTTTTTGTTCTTGCAAAAAATTAGCTTTTTGTCAAAATTTCCTTTTATTCAAAAATTTTAGCCAAATTACACCATTTAAAAGAGAAAAAAAATTAGATAAAAAACTCTTCAAACTATTGTTCTATGTCAGTTAGTTTCCGAGAAAAACTAATTTTTATAAACTGAAATTCGCTATGTTATGCAGGGTGCTGCGACAGGGGTATTTTTTTAGCGAATTTCCAGAATGGAAATATATATATATATATATATATATATATATATATATATATATATATATATATATATATATATATGAACACGATAACTCTCGAACGAAACATTTAATTTTTATGAAATTTGGTGAAAAGTTTCGAAATTCAAAACTCTTGGACGAGTTCGTTAGCCAGACACGTCGGATGCCCAGAAGTAGGTTTTTCGGGCATTTTTTTGTCAACAAAATGAGGTTTTTGCCAGAATTAAGCAATTTTTAAAAATTTTTTTTTACACCAATCGGAAGAAAAAGCCAAATTACGTAAAAAATGTTTTTGGACCATTGCTCTACGTAAATTACTTTTCGAGAAAAACTAGGAAATATGTCGTTCTTTATTTCACTCGCACTCATATTCTTTTTTTTTCTGTCTCATTTTTTGCGAGCTAGATTCGAAAAAAACCGCTTGATACTCTATTTCTCTGTCAGTTAAATATGTTTTAAAATGTATCTATTCCATTTTTTTTTGAGAAAAAAAATTCACGACAATTTCTTTTATGTGATATGATCAGAATTTAGATTATGTTTACACCTTACTAAAATTAATAAGTTTGCTACAATCACATAAAAATTACGTTAAATCATATTCAGACAATAATATTTTTACGTAATTTCTATCCAAATGGCATAACTACGTTATAATTATTTGTACAAACACAGCATTTTACTGATAAATAAATTTGCACATTCAGTTTTGTTTTTTTTGACAACAAAACAAATAATTTTAAATTTTGACAAATTGTACCATACATTTTTTAAAATATTAAATATTTTAAGGCGAAAATGTATTAAAAGGCTGAAATTTGTTTAACAAAAACCATACATTTGCTCGTTTTGCCTTAAAAATCTCGGAAAATACAATATTTTTCAATAATCAACCCCAAAAAAAACATACAAGAGGTAACTTTTATATTTTTTTTTGAAAATTTCAAAATAAAATGACGTTTGACGTAGTGTTACAAATGATTTTTTTTTTATTTTCTAGAAAATGGTAAATAGAAATCGTAATAAATACTCGCCTTGAAAAAATCAAACAAGTATTTAAAACAAAATACTATTTCTTAAAGAAAATATTAAAATTATGTACAAATGCCGTCCTTATAAACTGATATATTCTGTCCATCTTGAGCGCTGGAGCCGATTTTGAGGAGCTGAATTCCTTCCAGACAAAAGCTCATAGCGAATACACATATTTTTAAAATATCCTTTTGAATTTCGTAACTCAATCATTACAAATAAAATCTAAATTAAAAAAATCTAAATGACCTGTTTTTTCTCAATTTTCTAGCATCAAGTCTAGGGGTAATTAACTAGGGGGTGATTGTGTTGACATTTTGATGTAAAATATAGTAATTTTAACCGTCTTCAAAATAATGTTTCGATTTCAACAACAAAAAAATTTTAAAAAGTGTTTAAGTTCTGGCAAGATTGTCAAAAAGGGACTGAAATATTTTTAGATATTGATATATACAAAAAATGTAATGTGTTAAGTACTGGCTAGACTTATAGGTTTTATGGGTGGTTTTAGCGAATTTCCAGTATGGAATTTAGCTATTACAGCCACTCTCATGATGCGACTTGAGCCCGAGACTATGGCAGAAATTTGTTTTGAGGTCCCTAGAAACCGAAAATAATATTCACTAAAATTTATATATTATATCTGTATTTAGTCTCACACCGTTGGACAAGTTCGTTAGCCAGCCATGTCGGATGCCTGGAACATGGTTTTTTTGGTAATTTTTAGTGAAAAAAATTAATTTTTTGCCAAAATTGTGTCAAGTTAAAAAATTTTTGCGACATTTATTTACACCATTAGAAAGAAGAGGAAAAATCACTTAGAAGGGCGAAAAATCACAGAAAAACGGATTTTTATAAATGGAAATTCGCTATGGAAGTCCGTTTTTTGACTTGGTTCCTCATGTATCTCAAAAAGTATTTGAGATATCGACATAAATCAGAGTGCATATTATTCCTCGATACCGCCATTTTAGCAAGAAGTAGGATCTTCTGGTTCCGTAATATATTTTCAAAATGGTGGTAGTTTATAGTCGAAAAAAAGCGGGGATCTTCGAAAATTTATTTTCAAAATGGGATTTCTCGCTGGTTTTTTATTAGATCCTAGTTAGTGCCATAACTGTATATGTATATTTTCAGAAAATTCTTGATTTTTTGATTTTGTTTCACTAGGGATTTCAGAACGCGAGGAACCATCAAGGTGAAAAAATCTCGCAGTCTTTTTTGAATTTTAAAAAAAAAAAAATTTTGTAATTTCAAGACATATAGAGAAACGATATAGTTATTGACCAGTTAAGTAACCTCAAAACTCTATGTATAAAACAAAAAAATATATAATTGGTAGATGTAAATGTAAGTATTGTTAAATGATTTTATATTAACGTATTTATTTAGTAGTATTCTTTACATACTCTTCTTTCATACATTATTTAAATAGAATCAACTCAAACATACAAAAATCAACTTAACAGTAATTGGCCACATTTTTACACCTATTGGCTATAAAATTATACAGTTATTAGCCATAGAAAACGAAATATCATATCAAATAAACTATAATAAACTCACATCCTAACTAACTAAAATATGTCTTCATCATATTCATCTTCAGAAGGTTTAGAATCATCATTTAATAAAAATTATGGTATGTAAAATCAGAAAGTTCGTCATCATCCGAACTATGTTCCTGGTATTTACTGGGAATTCAGTGATAATAATACGAGCTTTTACAAGAACTACATATTAAAGATTTACTTTTCGAAGCTAGACGCTTACATGAATTACATTATTACGCTTACATGAATTACGTTATTTTAAAGTGGATTTCGCCAATATGGTGTGGATCTTTCCTTTTTTGCGGCGGGTGTCGGAAGATGGACGCGCCAACCTGTGTTCCGATGCGTGGTGTGTTCCGGCCTGCACCAACCTGCCGCAGCCAATATGGTGCTTTTAATAGCGGACTAGTAGTGTACCATTGCGTTTGCCAGGAGTTTTATTTTATTTAAGTTAACATTGTCATTAATTCAATTTCATTTTTTTCCTCTCGTGTCACTTGCACTAAGCTTAAGGACAGGGTGTATCCCCTGAGCTTTAGCACCGAGTAACATGTAGTAAACTTATCAGAGCTAGTCGAGTCGATGGATCAAATTGTCAGTATACCAACATCCAAATGTAACTTTGTAATATACATTGTAAATAAACTGCAAATTTTAAATTAACACTGGACTTGCCATTACCTAAGTTTTGGGATACCAAAATTGACGCTTTGGAAGTGTGTAGAGGGGTTCACTAAAAGTTCAGTGGTGTAGATTTTTTTTTAAATTTTATTTATACTAGGTACTAAGTATAAAAATAAGTTACGTAAATTACTCACTATATGTAAATATGTATGTAACATTAATAAATACATAGTTTGATACTATATATCATAATTATGTATAGTGTATTTATATGTTTAATACATATATAATATAAATTTGAAAATAAATTTATATTTTTATTTACGTTGCTACGTTCTTATTTTTTACGTAATATAGAGAAAATTAAAATCAATTGGGAATATTAATATTTATATGAATATATATGTATAATTTCCCGATATGTACTTTACAAATGTAATTTATTATGTAAACAAAAAATAACTACGCCACTGGTACATTAATGTCATATATTAATCAACATGGAGTCCATGTCAAATTAAATTTGACTTATTATGTACTTACTTGTGAAAGGAAATTCCAGATTTTTGTTTTGAATCTTTTCCACTTTTACTAGTGCACATCCTTACAGCGCAATAAACCATATTCGTCTTGTTTTAATTTTTAAAAAAATAATTTGTAATATTGAATGTTTACACTTTCAATAGATTACCGTGGTTACATGAATGACAGATAGGACATACTCAAAGCTTCACCGACATACCTATATACAGCTAGTCTATTCTATTCTGTAGTCCGTGATTAACACCTAACAATATTTTTTTCCATATCCATCATTATAATATATATATATATATATATATATATATATATATATATATATATATATATATATATATATATATATATATATTATATATAGTTAGGTGCAAAACTGAGTCAACCAATATAGGTTTTGGATATTTGTACTTCTTGAATATATTATAAACCTTACAATCAAAACAATATTTATATAACTGAAAAGTACATTTATTGATACATAAAGCTATAAACTTAATTTAGCTTAAAAGCCTATTTTAGAATAAAATAATCATAATGACCTTTAATTCACTTTTGCACCACTTGCAGCGAGCATCAAATAATTAAACTTTAATATTATGTCCACAGATCTTTTGCCTTTCTAACAGCATGTGATCGTTTTTTAACACTTCTAACAAGATTTTTCGCAGTAATCAGGTGAGACTTTGTACCACTGTTCCTGTACAGCTTCCCATAAAACATCTAAATTTGACGGAGGTGATTCATATTCATTCAAAAATTTATTCTTCAGATATGACCATAAATTTTCAAGAGGATTGAGATCAGGACTTTGATATGGCCACATCAGGACTTTGAATTTTTGTTTACTTAACCAATTTTTTACTAATTTCGAGGTATGTTTCGGATCATTGTCATGTTGAAATATTATTTCATCTTCTGGATATGGTATGTTTTCGACTGTTTCTGTTAAATATATCCTGGGAATATTATAGTACAATTTTTTGTTCATACTACCATCAATCCTATGAGTTGGACCTGCAGCAAATGCTGAAAAACAGCCTTACAACTTGATATTACCACCACCATGCTTTATCGTTTGAATGTAATCTTTTGGTTGTCTTGATTCTTTAGTTCTTTTCCAATTCCACCGGCGACAATCTGTACTGTATTTATTAATTTTAGTCGCATCTGACCAAATCACTTTCATTCAATCATCATCATCCCATTTTATATATTGTTTTACAAAGAAATTTTCTGGCTTTAATATTTTTTTTAGTGAGCAGTGGTCTCTTTTTTCTTTCGACAGCTCGGAACCTTAATTAAAATTGACATAGTGTTTGAAAAATTACCAAACTGGATCGGCTGGGACTCGAACCCGGATCTCTTGGTTACCAGCCAAGCGCCTTACCAACTAGGCCACCGATCACTTGTTCGAGTGCCACTCCAATTCAGTAATCAATCAAACACAACCTCTCTCTAATGCGAGACGCAGTTTTTTATACTTTTAATTTCAAATGTTATCGAGTGCCTGTGAAACATTATTAGTGTATGGCGGATTTTTATCCGTATTTAAACATACACCAATATTCATATGTTCACTCAATGTTCAGCTTTGGCTGATACTTGAACACTCGATGTACTTTGGCAAATGGCCAATTCATTATGTTAATTAAAATTGACATAGTGTTTGAAAAATTACCAAACTGGATCGGCTGGGACTCGAACCCGGGTCTCTTGGTTACCAGCCAAGCACCTTACCAACTAGGCCACCGATCACTTGTTCGAGTGCCACTCCAGTTCAGTAATCAATCAAACACAACCTCTCTCTAATGCGAGACGCAGTTTTTTATATTTTTAATTGCGGAATGTAATGCCGGATGAACTGTCCACTTACTTACTGACTTGCCAGCGTCTTTCTGTAAAAGTTTGGTTGCCTCAGAAGTCGAAGATGCTTCACTGGTAGCCAAATATCGAATAACTCTTCTAACATCCTCTCCCGAGAGTTTTTTTTCGACCACCAACATTTTTCTCTATTAGTAAATTACATCTTTTTCAAATTTTTTGTACTGTCGATTGGCTAATATGAATTTTCCGAGCGATATATCTTGTAGATTGTTTACTTTTTAATAATTCAATCACTAATTTCTTAGTAAATTTCGATATCGGATACATTATTGTAAATTAAAAATAAATGTAGCTTTATTCATTAGCTATGGCACGCTGATTTAAACTGAGAACAAGACGATACTGTTAACTGTATTCTTTGTTTAGACTACACTCAATCTGTATGGTCATGTTTTTATCGCGTAGAAAACTCTGTATCAGCACAAACAGAAATGTGGTGCAAAAATGAGTCAAAGAAAAAGGATTAACGAGTTATTCAAAATAACTAAACTTTTTCAGAAAGGATTGTTATTAAAATTTACTTTCCAAATAATTTCGAAATATTATGAGGTTGGTTCAGTTTTGCACCTAACTATATATATATATATATATATATATATATATATATATATATATATATATATATATATATATATATATATATATATATTGAAATATAAATATAATCATGAAATTATTTGGAATGTATTTTAATAACAATCCTTTCTGAAAAAGTTTAGTTATTTTGAATAACATGTTACTAAAAATTAATTTTTTTTGTCCTCGTCGGGGATTTTTAAAAAACTGGCAACCCTAATATATACATATATATATATATATATATATATATATATATATATATATATATATATATATATATATATATATATATATATAATATTTATATATTAATATTTATATATATATATATTAATATTCATATATTTATATATTAATATATATATATATATATATATATATATATATATATATATATATATATATATATATATATATATATATATATATAATATATATATACATATATATATATATATATGTATATATATATATATATATATTATATATATATATATGTATATATTAGGGTTGCCAGTTTTTTAAAAATCCCCGACGAGGACAAAAAAAATTAATTTTTAGTAACATTTTATTTTGAAATATTCACATAATACAGTAAATTAACGAGTACAGTGAATTAATGAGTATATTTCTGGCTACTTTTTGTACAATTCAGTAAATTTTTATTATTTTTAATTTTATTAGAAAATTGATAATAAATCAAGTTATTACATATATTATTAATTGACATTAAAAGTTCTGTTTTTAAACTGACTCATCATTCGGTGTTCGTATTCCTTTATTTGTCGCGGCATGTACAGAAACATTTTGATTCACCAATTATCGATGTTAACGATGTTAACAGTGCTGCCACTACAAAGCACCGTTTTTACCGCAAAAAATTTTTAAGTTTACCTTAAACCTACGACTTTTTAAAAGATTTTCTAGTTTTTACCCTAGACTATTATCTTGTTAATCAGAAATAATGTATTATATACAAAATTGTGTTTCAGACAATGAAAAAAGACCGTTTTATATTTTTTTTAAATATTTTGTTCAACAATGAAAATATTTGAATTTTTTCCTCGAGGACTTTTGTTTCACGATGAGGACAACAAAATAAAACCTTAAAACGAGGACAATCCTCGCGAAACGAGAACGAGGACGCCTGGCAACCCTAGTATACATATATATATATATATATATATATATATATATATATATATATATATATATATATATATATATATATATATATATATATATATATATATATATCTATGTGTATATGTGTCCGTGCAATAACTCTCGAACGAAGTATCCAATATTTACGAAATTTGGTGAAAACATTGGAAGTCGCAAACTCTTGGATAAGTCCTTCAGCCAGACACGTTGGATGCCAGAAACATGGTTTTGTTCTTGCAAAAAATTAGTTTTTTGCCAAAATTTCCACTTATTCAAAAATTTTTTGCCACATTTTTTTACACCATTTAAAAGAGGAGAAAAAATTACATAAAAAAGCTCGTTAAACTATTGTTCTATGTCAACTAGTTTCCAAGAAAAACTAATTTTTATAAACGGAAATTCGCTGTGTTATGAAGGATGCTGCGACAGGGGTATTTTGTATTGCTAATTATTGTAAGTAACATAGTACTTGGCCTAGGCCAATAACTGTTTACATAGCTCTAAAATTGATACAAATAGAATATATTGTATAATATTGAAAAATGAAGAGAGATATCCATTATAAATACTCTTTTCTCTGCATAAAATAAATATAGTAATTGGCACAGGAGGACAAACACTATAAATTTAGGAAAATTGTTGATACAGTAATTGGCCATAACAATATTTTTAGGTTATGTTAAGATATTACCATTTTACACTTCAAATACTTTTAGTATACATAATATTCTATGTATTTTACAGATTCTCAGTCACTGAATTATGTAAATTAGTTTCAAAATATTACATAAAAAAAAATCGACTGCCTTAATAATTATTAAAAAAAATAAATAAATAAATAAAAATAAAAATAAAAACTTTTATAGAGTTATAGTTATAAAACTTTTATATAAAAAGATTTACGTATATTTAACTCTAAATACATTTATAGCAACGAATAAACGGCTATCTGCAAAATTTTGTATTTTGAAACTCAAAATTTATCCGTGTGCACTTCGTTACTTCGTGCAAAATAGGTGTAATTGTCTTCATATATGCGAGACAGCGCTATAAAAAATACATTTTTAACGAAAAATAAGAGTCTCGTATAATAAAGAATTTTAAATTGAATTATGTAGAAAAGTGATATTTCACAAAAATTCAGTTGTCTTTTTATTCGTTGCTGCCGTCGACACAGATGACATATAGACTGGGCTTCATTAATACTATGTCTACGTATAATAAAGATTTCAGTAGGATAATAGATGCAAATAGGGATATGAGATAGAGTAAGGGATATGATACTACCGTACTGAGGAGTAAAAATTATAAATAGTTTCCCGAAGATGAGGCTCTCTCGTCAATTTTTTACTTATTTCTATCACTATTGGAAAAGTTTTTGGTTCCAAAATACAGAAAATTAGATGCAAAAAGGTATATGATAAAAAAAGGTATGGTACCTTATAGTTAGAAACACGTCATCACGGAATTTGAAAATTTGTTCACTGTTTGAGAACTAAACTGTTTTACATGAATCATGTTGTTATATGAGGTCTGCCAGTGTCCAGTCTTTGGAAATTCGCTATGTTATGCAGATTCTGCGACAGGGGTATTTTTTATTTGAAATATTTAATGTTTAGTGTGCATCCAGTTGCTTCCGGCAAATTTAAATTGTTCATTAATACAGGTGCCCCAGGCTCCAAATAAACGCATTGATTTGACCTCACATATATAGTCCGGTTTTGCTAAGATTAAGAATTATTTAACATTTTAACTTTTAATGTATTTGAAGCTCAACAACACCTATAAATTCTGCGATTCTAACTAAACTATCAATACTACCGTTAAAAACTTTTAATGAAAGCTTCCATAGTAAGAATAAGGCCCGATTTACATTAACGCTCTGCTCTCACTCCGATATCACTACGCTCCCGATTCGATATAATCTTGTTGTGTTCACATTACAGTGCTGATATCATGCTGGTACCTACTCGTTCTCTATTGACATTATAATGCTGCTCTGGGTACACTCCCAGTTCGGTCTCAGTTCGATACAAATATCTTTTGTATCAAATATCTTTGAGTGGAGTGGAATCAAAAAAGTGTTTACACTGTAGCTACAAGCCATAACAAGTCTGATATCGCTCCGATAAAATACTACCTGAGTGGTATTGATATTGGAGTGACATTGGAGCGAGAGCCAACCGTGACTGATATCGGACCGATATCAGAGCGATGATGTGAATACACTCATTGTTTATTGTGTAAGAATATTTTATCGAACCTGAAGCGGAGTGATATCGGAGTGAGAGCAGAGCGTTAATGTAAATCGGGCCTAACTCAAAGTGTATTGGTAGTCTGTGTCGTCTAATAAGAGCAAATTTTGATAGAAGACACAACCTTTGTATTTTTGTAATTTATAATGTATATTCAAAGGATATTGTTTTTACTTTGTTATAAGCGAAAGATCGTTATAACAGAGGTCGCTATAAGTGAAATCTACTATACCTACAGTACAAACCTAATATTATAATATAATGTCTATTTTCAGTTATTTAGTTTGTTGCTATAAAATCCGATTTCTATAGCTTGTAAACAACTTAACACAAAAAGCACTGGTTACAGCTGGTGTCATGTAAAATAATAAAAGATATTACACTTTTGTCGGTTACATAAATATAAATAAGGATTCAGGTAATATCTTATCATTTATTCAGTCTGTTCGCATATGTCACATACGTATATAGAAGTGGTTTGTTTTCCGGTTTGTTAAACATGCATCCCGCCCAAATCGTTTTCTTATTGGTTAAACAATCACTACACATAAAATGTATGTACGAAATATAGGTATATACTTAATAATATAAAAACATATTTGATATGCATTTAAA